>BSBM01001781.1:40000-112372 GCA_027924585.1 Larix kaempferi
TTGGTGGTCAATTAGGTGGTCTATGGACCTTCGTTGCTCTTCATGGTGCTTTCGGTCTAATAGGTTTCATGTTACGTCAATTTGAACTTGCTCGATCTGTACAATTGCGACCTTATAATGCAATTGCATTCTCTGGTCCAATTGCTGTCTTTGTTTCTGTATTTTTGATCTATCCATTGGGCCAGTCCGGTTGGTTTTTTCGCACCTAGTTTTGGTGTAGCAGCTATTTTCCGATTTATCCTCTTCTTTCAAGGTTTTCATAATTGGACCTTGAATCCATTTCATATGATGGGAGTTGCGGAGTATTGGGTGCTGCTCTTCTATGTGCTATTCATGGTGCTACCGTGGAAAATACTTTATTTGAAGATGGTGATGGTGCAAATACGTTCCGTGCTTTTAACCCGACTCAAGCTGAAGAGACTTATTCCATGGTCACTGCTAACCGCTCCTGGTCCCAGATTTTTGGGGTTGCTTTTTCCAATAAACGTTGGTTACATTTCTTCATGTTATTTGTGCCAGTGACCGGTTATGGATGAGTGCCATTGGAGTAGTTGGTCTAGCTCTAAACTTACGTGCCTATGATTTTGTTTCCCCAGGAGATCCGTGCAGCAGAAGATCCTGAATTTGAGACTTTCTACACAAAAAATATTCTCCTGAACGAAGGTATTCGTGCTTTGGATGGCGGCTCAAGATCAGCCTCATGAAAACCTTGTATTCCCTGAGGAGGTCCTACCCCGTGGAAACGCTCTTAATGGAACTATAGCTTAGCTGGTCGTGATCATATAGCTTTAGCTGGTCGTGATCAAGAAACCACTGGTTTCGCTTGGTGGGCCGGTAATGCCCGACTTATCAATTTGTCTGGTAAATTGCTTGGGGCTCACGTGGCTCATGCCGGATTAATTGTATTCTGGGCCGGAGCAATGAACCTCTTCGAAGTGGCTCATTTCGTACCGGAAAAGCCTATGTATGAACAAGGATTGATTTTACTTCCCCATCTAGCTACTCTAGGATGGGGAGTCGGTCCTGGTGGGGAAATCGTGGACACTTTTCCATATTTTGTATCTGGGGTACTTCACTTAATTTCTTCTGCGGTTTTAGGTTTTGGTGGTATTTATCATGCACTCATAGGACCCGAAACTTTAGAAGAATCTTTTCCATTCTTTGGCTATGTATGGAAAGATAGAAACAAAATGACCACAATTTTGGGTATTCACCTAATCTTGCTAGGTGTTGGTGCTTTTCTTCCAGTGCTTAAGGCTTTGTATTTTGGAGGTGTATATGATACTTGGGCTCCCGGCGGTGGAGATGTAAGAAAAATTACGAACCCGACTCTTAACCCAAGTGCTATATTTGGTTATTTACTGAAATCTCCTTTCGGAGGAGAAGGATGGATCGTTAGCGTGGACAATCTAGAAGATGTAATTGGAGGACATGTATGGTTAGGTTCCATTTGTATCTTCGGTGGTATCTGGCATATCTTAACCAAACCTTTTGCATGGGCTCGCCGTGCATTCGTATGGTCCGGAGAAGCTTATTTGTCCTATAGTTTAGCGGCTCTATCTGTCTTTGGTTTTATTGCTTGTTGTTTTGTTTGGTTCAACAATACAGCTTATCCCAGTGAATTCTATGGGCCCACCGGCCCAGAAGCCTCTCAAGCTCAAGCGTTTACTTTTCTAGTTAGAGACCAACGTCTTGGAGCTAGTGTGGGGTCTGCTCAAGGACCTACTGGTTTAGGTAAATACCTTATGCGTTCTCCGACTGGAGAAATTATCTTTGGGGGGGAAACGATGCGTTTTTGGGATCTCCGTGCTCCCTGGTTGGAACCCCTAAGGGGCCCTAATGGTTTGGACCTGAGCAAGTTGAGAAAAGACATACAGCCTTGGCAGGAACGACGTTCGGCAGAATATATGACTCATGCTCCTTTAGGTTCTTCAAATTCTGTGGGTGGTGTAGCTACCGAAATCAATGCGGTGAATTATGTCTCTCCCCGAAGTTGGTTATCCACCTCCCATTTCGTTCTAGGATTTTTCTTCTTCGTAGGTCATTTGTGGCATGCGGGAAGGGCTCGTGCAGCTGCAGCAGGATTTGAGAAAGGAATTGATCGTGATTTTGAACCTGTCCTTTCAATGACTCCTCTTAACTGAAACAAGAGATCGAACCAGATGGAAGAGAAATCGATTCAATTTCATTACATCAATCTCCCATATCGGCGGGATAGGAGTCTTTTAAAATACTTTCCAACTGGATCCTTGTAGCTCGGCTATATCCAGCCGAGCTATTCTCTTTTTTTGTACTAGACCGGACCAATAAATGTGATTGTTGAAAAAAGCAACAGGAGAGAGAGGGATTCGAACCCTCGATAGTTTTTTTACTATACCGGTTTTCAAGACCGGAGCCATCAACCACTCGGCCATCTCTCCGGGGACAACTTCTATTCTACCTAATACCTAACTATAAGCATAAGGTCAGGCCGATACCAACTATACCTGTGACATATGATTATTTTTTCATGATCATCTGGAATGGAAAAAAGAAACGAATTTCCCTCTCCTCTCACATTCAAATATAAAATTGAAAAAGTTTGACTCGATCAATTTATGGTCAAATCCTTTCCATAGTGCATTTGATCAGAATTTCAAATTGGGGATCGGATGGTATAGTCTATTCAATCTGTTGGGAGCTTGTAAGATCACAACCATGACTATTGCTTTCCAATCGGCTGTGTTTGCATTAATTGCTATTTCATTTTTACCAGTGATTGGTGTACCTGTTGCACTTGCCTCTCCCGATGGCTGGTCAAGTAGCAAAAATGTTGTATTTTCGGGTGTATCATTATGGATCGGATTAGTCCTTTTTGTAGGTATCCTTAATTCTTTCATATCTCAGATCTGTTCTAGATGTTTTAGGCTCAAACTTCCCCCCCTCCCGGAGGGCTTTATAGCTCTTCTATAGGGCCTTTTTCTTCAGGCCCAAGGAGGAGGGGTTTTCCGTAATTGAATAATTGGATCATTAAGAATATGGTATCTACTTACGAATGGATTGAACATATATGTATTTTCCATATTATGTTACAATTTTATGAATATATATATATTCAGAACGAATAAAATGCGGGTATGGTTGAATGGTAAAATTTCTCCTTGCCAAGGAGAAGATGCGGGTTCGATCCCCGCTACCCGCCATATCCGTCACATGGAATATGAAAATGAATAGTTCATGTATTGATCGTATCTTTCCCTCACTTTTCATTCAATTATAAAATGATAATGAGAGAGTAATACTTTCTCAAATGAGAAAGTAATCCTTTCCGGACCAAAATACTTCTTATGTTCTGGTCTGGCGGAGACGGGATTTGAACCCGTGACCTCAAGGTTATGAGCCTTGCGAGCTACCAGACTACTCTACTCCGCACCATTGATTGATATCATAAACAGAATGGGTACACCAAACAATCAAGGGATATACTCCCTATCCCATATAGGGATAGGGGTACTTTTCCGGTATCACAATAAACTTCAATAACTTTTTTATTTTCCTACCAACTTGATTTTGTTATCCCGGGCAATAAACATGCGTGGGCCATCTCACGGAGTACGTGTCCGGACAATCCAAAGTCTCGATAGTTGGCTCTAGGTCTTCCAGTCGAAGAACAACGTCGATGGAGACGTGTAGGTGCACTATTACGTGGTGAAGATTGCAATTTTCTATGAATTTCCCATTTGTCATCCAATGATGAAACTTTGCCTTCTTCCTCCAAAGATTGACGAATCAAATGATATTTCCGTTCCAGTGCTTGTCTCTTCTTCTCTCTCTGAATGAGACTCTTTCTCGCCATAATAGTTCAGTCGGTACTATTACCTACCAGGAATCAAAATATAGATCAGATTTTAGATGGAGAAATATTACGTTGATTACTTTTTCTCTGTGGGGTATTGTCATTGATACAATAATATCCCATTCACTTATGAAATTGATGAAGAATAATTACCCAAATTTACCTGATGTAGAGGCAATTAAAAAAGCTGCATAAGTGAATATATAACCTACAGAAAAGTGAGCTAATCCAACTAATCGTGCTTGAACAATGGAAAGAGCTACTGGCTTGTCCCTCCATCGAACTAAATTAGCCAAAGGTGTGCGTTCATGGGCCCATGCAAGAGTTTCGATCAGTTCCTGCCAATATCCGCGCCAAGAAATCAGGAACATAAATCCAGTAGCCCAAACAAGATGCCCGAATAAGAACATCCACGCCCAAACAGATAAACTGTTCATACCGAAAGGATTGTATCCATTAATAAGTTGTGAAGAATTTAACCATAGATAATCCCTTAGCCATCCCATTAAATAAGTGGAAGACTCATTAAATTGAGCTACATTACCCTGCCATAAAGTTATATGCTTCCAATGCCAATAAAAAGTAACCCATCCAATAGTATTCAACATCCAGAAAACTGCTAAATAAAAAGCATCCCAGGCCGAGATATCGCAGGTACCACCCCGTCCCGGACCATCGCAAGGAAAACTATAACCAAAATCTTTCTTATCTGGCATTAGCTTGGAACCACGCGCATCCAAAGCACCTTTAACTAGGATCAATGTAGTTGTATGCAAACCTAGAGCAATAGCATGATGAACCAAAAAGTCTCCAGGACCGATTGTTAAGAACAATGAATTCTTATTATCATTTATAGCATTCAACCAACCGGGTAACCATATGCTCTTACCTGCTTCGAATGCTGGACCACTTGTTGAAGATAGGAGTACATCGAAACCATATAAGGTCTTACCATGAGCAGATTGTATCCACTGAGCAAATATGGGCTCGATCAAGATTTGTTTTTCTGGAGTACCGAAAGCAAGCATAACATCATTATGAACATAAAGTCCCAAGGTATGGAAACCTAATAATAAACTAACCCAACTAAGATGAGATATTATAGCTTCCTTATGCTCCAACATTCTCGCCAATACATTATCCTTATTCTGTTCCGGATTATAATCCCTAATGAGGAATATAGCTCCATGAGCAAAGGCTCCTGTCATAATGAACCCAGCAATATATTGATGATGAGTATATAATGCAGCTTGGGTGGTGAAGTCTTGTGCTATGAATGCATAAGCGGGTAAAGAATACATGTGTTGAGCTACCAAGGAAGTGATAACCCCCAAAGAAGCTAAAGCAAGACCCAATTGAAAATGAAGAGAATTATTGATTGTGTTATAAAGACCCTTATGTCCGCGTCCTAATAGGCCTCTTGGAGGAACATGTGCCTCCAAAATATCTTCCATACTGTGACCAATCCCAAAGTTGGTTCTATACATATGACCAGCAATTAAAAAAACAAATGCAATAGCTAAATGATGATGAGCGATATCAGTCAGCCATAAACTTTGAGTTTGTGGATGAAATCCTCCGAGAAGAGTTAGAATAGCAGTTCCTGCCCCTCGGTAGGTACCAAATAAGTGACTACTGGAATCAGGATCTTGAGCATAAAGATTCCACTGACCTGTGAAAAGCGGTTCTAAACCATGATCTCTATGTTTAGATAAGATTTTCAAACTTTCCTTCACATTAGTCCACAAAAAATATCACCTGGCCATATCTAGATTTGATGGGAGCCTTTGATGGATTGATGGAGCATGGCCAACAAAAAAATACTATCAACATCTAGGAAATTTATAAATGTCAAATAGTCACATGAAAATTCACCTCTCATTTGCAAGAATTTGTGTGCAATCCCCATGAATCATGACATCTAGGTTCCCGATCGGAGGAATAAACCTCTCCGACGGAAGTTACAATAATAACATATGAATACAATATAAAATATACAAGTGAATATCTTCCGAAGTTACAAATACATTAACACCCCCTCTTAACTAGGAAGGTATTCTCTTGACACAATCATACCCATGCTTCAAATTGCCTTGCCAAGCACATGGAACAAATTACCAGAGGTCCACAGAAATATTATTGCCAAATGTACCAAAGTGGGAAGCAAAAATTTTATGATAAAGGCGTTCTTCGGTAATATTATCATGACTCTCGAAGTCATGTGCGGTCGCAATACCGAACCCAATACGACGAGTAGTGGGGTCCTGGGCCAAGCCTTGGCTGAACTTTGGAAATCTTGATGCCATAATGCTTTTCAAATCCTCCTAACCATTATCCTACTGCAATAATACTTGCCAGGAAGAACGCCCATGTTGTGACGATTCCCACCCAGAAGGTAATGAGCTACTCCTACAGCACGTCCTTGTACAATACTCAAGGCTCTGGGCTGGATAGCAGGAGCAACCTTCAATTTATATGGGCCCAAACGATAGATTCATTGAGTTCTTGCCAATACCCACGGCCGCTGAATAAGAACATTAAACTAAAGGCCCAAACAAAATGAGCACCTAAAATAAAAGACCATATGCAGATAATGAAGAACCATAAGATTGGATCACTTTGAGAGGCTTGTGCCCATAGAAAGTCACGGAGCCACCATTAATCGTAATGGAACTCTGTGCAAAGTTTCCTCCCGTGATATGAGTAACCTACTCCCTGATCACTTATACTACCCCAAACATCGGACTGCATTTCCAGCTGAAATGGAATATTACTACCGAAATTGCATTGTACATCCAGATAAACCAAGGAAAACATGATCCCAGGCAGATACTTGACATGTTCCTCCTCTCCCAGGTCCCATCACAAGGAAAGCGAAAACCAAGATTCGCTTATCAGGTATTAAACGGGAGCTACGGGCAAATAGAACACCTTTAAGTAGGATTAAAACAGTCACATGGATAGTAAATGCATGAATGTGATGTACCAAAAAATCCGCGGTTCCTAATGGAATTGGTAACAAAGCCACTTTGGAACCTACTGTCACCAAATCACCACCTCCCCAGGTTAAGCTGGTACTCGCTGCTGCACCAGGAGCTGTTGAACCAGGTGCTGAAGCATGAGTGTTTTGTATCCATTGAGCGAAAATAGGTTGTAATTGTATAGCAGTATCTGAGAACATATCTTGAGGACGTCCTGGAGCGCTCATAGTATCATTATGAATATACAGACCAAAACTATGAAAGCCTAAGAATATACATACCCAGTTGAGGTGTGATACAATATGCATCACGATGTCTAAGAACGCGATCTAATATATTGTTGTATTGAGTAGTTGGGTCATAGTCTCTTACCATAAAAATCGCTTGCATGCGCAGCAGCGCCAACTATGATAAACCCACCAATCCACATATGATGTGTGAACAGAGAGAGTTGGGTACCATAGTCAATAGCTAGGTATGGATAGGGGGGGGCATCGCATACATGTGGTGAGCTACGACAATAGTTAAAGATCCTAACATAGCTAGGTTAATAGCTAATTGAGCATGCCATGAAGTAGTTAAGATCTCATAAAGACCTTTATGGCCCTCCCCGTAAATGGACCTTATGAGCTTCTAAAATTGTCTTGATGTTATGGCCAATGATCCAATTGGTCTTATACATATGACCGGCTATCAGGAAAGAATTGCAATAGCCAAATGATGATGCGCAGTATCGGTCAACCACCAGACCCCCCGTGACTGGATTTAATCCTCCACGAAAAGTCAAAAGTCTGAATATTCCGACCAATTCAGGGTGAAAAATGGGGTCATTCCCTTAGCAAAACTGGGATAAAGTTGAGCCAAAGATCGCGGATTCAAAATAAATACATGAGGAAGTGGTATCTCTTTAGGATTCCACTCCAGCGTCTAGAAGTTGGTTAATGGGTAAGGAGACGTGTATTTGGTGTCCTGCCCAAGATAGAGACCCAAGTCCTAGTAACCCTGCTAAATGATGGTTCAACATGGATTGTACATCCTGGAACCAAGCCAATTTTGGGGCAGCTTTGTGATAATGAAACCAACCAGCAAAAAGCATTAACGCTGCAAAGATCAATGCACCAATTGCAGTGCAGTAAAGTTGTAATTCACTGGTTATTCCAGATGCTCGCCAAATCTGGAAGAACCCAGAGGTTATTTGTATCCCTCGAAAACCTCCACCTACATCCCCATTCAATATTTCTTGACCTACTATTGGCCAAACTACTTGAGCACTGGTTTGATGTGAGTTGGATCAGCCCAGCCATGCTTCATAATTGGAGAAACGAGCGCCATGATAGTACATCCCACTTAGCCAAATAAAGATGATCGCTAGTTGACCAAAATGAGCGCTAAATACTTGCGAGAAATATCTTCCAAATCATCAGTATGACTATCAAAATCGTGAGCATCAGCATGTAAAGTTCCAAATCCAAGTGGTAGTCTCAGGGCCTTTAGCTAGCGTCTTTGAGAAATGACCAGGTTTGGCCCATTTCTCAAAAGAGGTTTTGACAGGATCCCTCTCCCACTACGACCTTTACTTCTGGTTGTTCTGGTGAACGAATGATCATTGAATTCTCCCCTTTCCGGATGGGACATAAATAAGAAGAAACCTGCCAATAGAATTAGTTAACTTCCGAGAGATATATCTCAACTCGTTCTCCCCTTATTTTCTAGTGTTTGACTGGAGCTACTATGATACGGGAGTCGATCTGAGGCAGGTGTTCAGTTTATTATGACATATTTTTAAGGTGCTTAAGGGACTGTGGGCTATTATGACCCAAAAAAAGACTTTTTGTGTAATTTCAAAAGCATTTACCGGTTATTTTTACAATGGTTCTAGATGGATAAATATATATCCATAATATCCATTATATATATTTATCCACCTATTAATACTCCTCCGTATGTTCCATATCAAAGACCATCCATCCATCCATTATAAATCTTTATTAATGGGATCCATTAATGAAAGACATCTCCGGATGATTTTACCCCTATAAGAAGATCCATTAACAATCCAGAACCAGAAAAGGTATTATTTATTATATTGTCAATATATTCCTATGAGATGCCGACGGAATTGAATCTAATTTTGGGGAATATTCAGGAATAATTCCATTTATTTCGAGAAAATAAGATATTAATTCAAACGATTTCCCGATAATAGAAATTATCATCTCCCAAAGCGTCCTGTAATCTTTAACCAATTTTGTGCTTCGATGTAATTGCCTGGAGCAAGTGCTATAGCTTGTTCCCAATACTCAGCAGCCATGATCGAACCAAGCCTCCGCGAGTTTCAGGATCTCCCTGTCGAATGGCCTGTTCTCCTCGGTCGGGATAGGTCCACTTGGAAAAGTTTTCTTCCCTCAGAACCGTACTTGAGAGTTTCCTACCTCATACGCTCAATCAACTATTCTTTAGTCCTCTACCCAAATTTCCAAAATATTCTTGGATTGGAGATTATTCATTGGGAGTTCAGATTAACCAAAGGACCAAAAAAAGTAAATGACATGAGTTTCTGATTTCACTTCCAATCAATTAAATGATCAGGTTCTATCTTTTCTCCTACCCTCAAAATGATGAAGTATAGGAAGAGATATACTTCAGATTGATCGTCCAAATAAAAGTCTTTTTGCAAGGTAACTATCTCAGTTTCCATATAGAATTTTTTGAAGAGTACTTTCCGTCTGATGTACTTCACATCTTTAGGATCTGATGCTACACCACTGCTCAATAGCTTAGTAGATCGACTCTATTACATAAGTTGATTCCTGATTCTTGTCAATGAGCAGATTTGAACGTATCAGCCCGAACCTTCTTTCAATAATTGATCTTTATGGTGCTTCCATCATCAATTTAATTTTTATCCATGGAATACTTAGGCTCTATCTATCTATTCATATTCGGGCTCCTATGAGAGATGTTTTTTTTGCTACAGCTTATAAAAACCGTTACTTGGGACGGTGCATATGTAGAAAGCCTTTTCTTTTGTTCTTACCCGTAGTAGTTATTAACTAAGTTATTCTATGGTACAGATAGCCGCACGTAATGACAGATCAAGGCCGTATTATTAAGAGCTTGTGGTAAGGGAGGGTTCCGTTCTAATGCTTGAAAATAATATTCCAAAGCCTTCGTATGTTCCCCATTACTTGTATGGACAAGACCTATATTATATAGTATATAACTTCGATCATAAGGGTCAGTTTCCAGTCGCAAAGCTTCATAATATTTTTGTAAGCTTCCGCATATTCCCCTTCCGATTGAGCTGACATCCGTTACGGTCGTTCATCTCCATTGAAATGATCTCCGCTTCAAAACCGTACATGAGATTCCCACCTCATACGGCTCCTCCTTTCTTTACAGTACGTAATACGGGGAGTAATCCGTGAATTGAAAAAAGAAAAAAGATTCTGACCCAATATTATGAATTAACAGGGGCTAGTGTATTTCAATGAATCTCTAGCCATCCTTCTTGCAAAGATTCTTTTCCGAACACCAAGGATCTTAGTACTAGGAATGGAACCTCTAACAATTTCTTTGTTCTTAACGCCCTGTATTCTCCGGGATTAATCACTTCAACAATCTCCGATGGTTCCATGATAGGGGTATCCGAAGTACAAACGAGATGGATGTTTGTTGTCCCAACCATTCTCACTACCCTTCGGAAAAGGGTAATGCATATGGGCTATAACGAAGCTTTTGTGTTTGTTGATTTCCATACGTAGTGCTTTCTCCCCCCATGCGCGCCTATCAGATAGGTTAAACTATACAAGCAAGGCCTATTGCATAGGTGAAACCTTTCGCTCGGTACTAAAAATCCTCAGGAGATGAGAGCATCTAAGGCTGCATTTGACAGGGGATTACACGACAGAAGGAATTGTTCAATCTCCAGAACTCACCTTCACTGAGCGTAAGTTTGATTTTACCCAATTTTTATTCCCGAATACCTTTTCTTTCCCAAAAAAATAAGAACGGAAAAAATATCAAATCACACCATCTCTGTAATAGGTAAATGCTTCTTTTTCCCCCGGAGCCATCGGGATTATTCGCAATAAGATATCCGCTACAATTGTGAAGGTCTTATCAATAAAATTGTCATTTCTCTGAGATCTAGGCATAGTCAATTACAGATTTTATAATTTCCTTCATTCCCTTACGCAAATGATTCCTTGAACGAAATTTTTTCTGGTGCACAATACCATAAAATTTATTTCCTTACAATCGTAATATGTTCTCATTCTATCTATTCCAATTGATTTTTCAAAATGGGAATAGATAGGGTATTTTTTCAATAATTGTTCATTAGTAATATTGATTGAATAATAATGAAAAAAAAAAGATTCGTATTAAAAGAATACTAGATTCGGTAAACTCGAGAAGTCCAGTTCGATCATGATCCGAACAAAGAAAGAGTTTAACGATCGAGCATTGCATAATGAGAATGAAATGCTCACCTAGCAATTGTGTGCACATATCCATATAGATAAAGGAATATCGGGAAAAATATGGTCATCATGCATGACACAGGATCATTGCAAAAGAATTAGTTCTCATACAATTGATTACACGATCACTACAGATCCATATATGATCATATGATCATCATATGGAATGGATCAATTAATCTGTCTAAAATTATTGATTAGGCAATCCGAATAAGATCGTCAAATCAACAGGGATGATTGAGGATTTCCTAAAATAGGAGGAAGTTTGATAAAATGTCCTTTTGTCTTTCCGGGGGAGATTGAATAATTACCTTATTTATTATCTATTTTTTTCCAAAAGATGGAACTGTTCGTACCCGAACAAAAAGACTTTGTAAGGAAGTTGCTATTTACTAATTTTGTTAATGAAAACCGATAGATCTCATAGGAAAGATGGCCGAGCGGTTCAAGGCGTAGCATTGGAACTGCTATGTAGGCTTCTGCTTACCGAGGGTTCGAATCCCTCTCTTTCCGTATCTTCGCCTTACTATTTTCTTCTCATCCATTGTTTTTCCAATCTATTGAATCCCAATAGGACGATCTCCTAATTCCGGGATCAATCTCCTTCTATTTGTGATATAGAAAATAGAATGAACATTGGTTCGTGGTATGGGAAAGGTAAAGACCATTTTAAGAAGCAATAAAAGTATCGTGGATAACAAGATTCTAATGTAACGTACGGAAGGATTATAAAATGTCCCCTTTGGGGAGGGGAAAAAGAAGGGAGAAGAACATAATTTCCAGATGTCCAGCAACCCAACCCCTCCTTTTCATTTCATTCTTGATTCAAGCTTGACGGGAATAATACTCTACGACCAGCAATTCATTAATCTTCAAACTGATCCATTTACTATCTATTATTTGATTGATGAATCCTTTATATTGTAACGAATTAAAAGTCAAATGATTTGGCAATTTATCCCTCTGTAACAGATCTATATTCTTCCTAATAATAGTCCTCAATCTTTGTTGATCTCTTATAGTAATCTCATCTTGAGGTTTGCAAGGGTAACTTGGTATATCTACCATATGGTCATTGACCCGGATATGTCCATGATTAACTAATTGTCTAGCTCCGGGAATGGTGGTGGAGCCATACCCAATCGAAAAATAATATTATCCGAACGCATTTCAAGTAATTGCAATAGGACCTGGCCCGTTGATCCCTTGGCTCTTCTAGCAATACGAACATATTTCAGTAATTGTCGCTCCGTTAGTCCGTAATGAAAACGCAATTTCTGTTTTTCTTCTAGCCGGATACGATATTGAGAGATTTTCCTGGAAGAAGACCGGTTTATAGAATCATTTCTGTATTTGGGTCTTTTACTAGTTAGCCCTGGTAAAGTTTTCAGACGACGTATTATTTTTAAACGAGGTCCCCGATAACGGGACATAGAAACTCCTTATTCAATTAACAATTAGTGCTGGAAAGAAGAAAGGATAGTATAACCCGTACGAGTACTGGAATTATTTTATATAGAGAATGAAGATCTTTCTCCAAAGATCCTAATAGTTCCAATCATTCATCCCGTTCCTAGTTGGGAGTAAGTGATCACGGCATAACGGACCCGACGAACAATCGGAAGAGTATTCTCCATTCCATCGTGATCCTCCCAAAACTTTGTGGATTATGGGAATGAGAGGAACGGAAAAGAGCCAGCTATCGGGATCGAACCGATGACCATCGCATTACAAGTGCGATGCTCTAACCTCTGAGCTAAGCAGGCTCAATGGAATATAACTCCTCATTTCATTGGCGTGAGATCTATAGATTCTTTTGGAATCCTAACAATTATAGCGCGAATCAGATTCAATGACGCAATCCAGATTAAAATTACAACGGAACATCGTCTGAATGTAGATTCCTTCAAGGGAAAGAAAAGGGAAGTAAGGGTCAATTGATATCGATCGTTTTACTCACTATAGGGGAGGATAATAACATTGCATTGAAAATGCAGAAATAATATAATGATTCCCAGTCATATTCGATTGGGGTAGAGATAGAGATGGCGAGAGAAGAGGAGTAGGGGATGATATTTCTCTCATCCAATATTGAGCAAATATCCAATGAATAACGCTGATGAAGATTACATAATAGGATTAGATCAAGGTATGATCTCGTTCTCTGATAAGGGGATATGGCGGAATTGGTAGACGCTACGGACTTGATCGAATTGAGCCTTGGTATGGAAACCTACCAAGTGATAGCTTCCAAATCCAGGGAACCCTGGGATATATTGAATGGGTAATCCTGAGCCAAATCCGGTTCATGGAGACAATGGTTTCTTCTCCTAGGATAGGAAGGGGATAGGTGCAGAGACTCAATGGAAGCTATTCTAACGTAATGAATCTCATTTGGTCCAATACTGTATTTATAGAACGCTCTATTTACACCTCGAAAGTGGGAATGTTATATAACACAAAACTCGCGATCAGAACTTGAATCCTTCCAAGCATTTTCTTCGTAAGATAGATGCCAGATTCGAGTTGAAGTAATGATTTTACATTAAGTAATCCAATTATGAACTTATCTACTCTAGATAGAGAGTTGAATCAGTTTTTGGAATTAATGGTTGGACGAGGATAAAGATAGAGTCCAATTCTACGTGTCAATGTCAACAACAATGCAAATTGCAGTAGGAGGAAAATCCGTTGGCTTTATAGACCGTGAGGGTTCAAATCCCTCTATCCCCACCCAGGTTCGTTCCCGAACGACTGATCTATTTTCTCCAATTCCGTTAGTTCGAATCCATTCTCACTTCTCGATTCTTTTACCTCACTATTTTATTTATTCATGAAGAGAAGAAATTAGAACATGAATCTTTCCATCCATCTTATGAAAAGTTGGGTTGATCAGTTGATCATATGATAAAATCATTTTGTGATATATGATCCACATAGATGATATCATTTGGAAATTATTCGATCGCAGTCAATTTTTTATCATATTAGTGGCTTCCAGATCGAAAATAATAAAGATTATTCTAAAAACTAGGAAAAATCCTTTTTTTCCTTATTTTTAGTTGACACAAGTTCAAACCTTGTACCAGGATGATCCACAGGGAAGAGCCGGGATAGCTCAGTTGGTAGAGCAGAGGACTGAAAATCCTCGTGCCACCAGTTCAAATCTGGTTCCTGGCAAGATGTCAATATCCATGTATCCATATCTATCTATTCTAGCTAGATAGATATGGGTACATGGATATTGACAGATACGTATCTATATGTACATACGGAGATACCCCGATCAAAATAGATAGATGAATCCATCTATTCTGTTCTCTCCCTCTTCTTTGCTCATATTGTCCCTCCCTGTCCGTTCCAATTGAATCCCGATACTCCTTACATATAAAAAAGTAGGATCGAGAACTCAGAGGGCAATATTTTACGGTGGAAATAGAATCTATTATAAGCTCTAGTATAAAATCAATCGAATCCTCCTTTTGGTTCTCGTACATCGTGTGCGCGTGATTGGCGCATTTCTGATGTGTCAATAAAATATTTGTATTCGTTAATCCATCTCTCTTCCATATCCGGGAATATGGAAGAATTGAATGGATAAGAATTCGGCTCCGATACTAGTTGGAATCTATTCATCCCGTCCGAACCGAAATGGAATGTATTATCCAAACGATAGATCTATAATTGCAGGGTTGAAGTAGATCCAAACGTTTCAGAGGGTATCTCGAAAGTAGAATCGAATTGAGGTTCAGAAGATTGATGTAATAACTTTTGATCATAGTTCCCAATATGAATACTGGATCCAACATGATGAAACCTATTATTTATAGTGAAATATTTTCTTCTTTCCTTGTTGGAGCTCGGTCCTCATATATCCATCGAGCTTTCTTTTCTTTCACGAAGTGTCGTTATAGCATCTATAATAGCCTCTGGTTCAGGTGGGCAACCCGGCGAATAGACATCCACAGAAATTAACTTATCTACTCCGCGAACGGTACTATAAGAATCTGTACCAAACATTCCTCTGTAATAGTACATGCTCCCATGGCAACTACATATACATATTTTGGTTCGGACATTTGTTCGTATAATCAATCTCACTACAGAAGGAGCCTTTTTCATGGTCACAGTCCCCGCTGTTACAATGAGGTCAGCTCGTCCAGGACCAGATCTTGGTACCGAACCGTAACGATCGGAGTCGAATTGCGAACCTATTAATGAAGCGAATTCGATGGAACCACAACTAGTACCGTAAAGGAGCGGCCATAAACTGGAGAGTCTGGCCCAATTCGTTCGACAGATCGTTTGGGGTAGTTGAAATACCTGGATTCAAAATTGTTTGATCGAGTAAAGGTAACTCTATAGGACAATTATTGGCTTTATGTTATTTTCTACTTCCCTCCCCCCCCCCCCCCCGAATACTCGGAAACTGAGGACTATTCCAATGCTCCTTTTTGCCACGCATGAACTGAACAACGATGAAAATAAGCACGAGAATTGAAGATCCTATAAATGTGGATATACCCTGTATACTAGAACTCATAGCCCATAAATAAAGGGAGACTGTTCCAACATTAGGAACAACAAGAACTGGAGCGAACATATAATGATCCTAGATCGGATCCAAGTATCTTCCATTGGTTCGATACCTGATTCGTAACTAGTAGTCCGGTTCTTGACCAGTAGGGGCCAAAGCTCCGGAAATCAAGGATGCAAGAATAGGTAAGAATGAGGCTAGATATTAATGAAAATATCCAGCCAGAAAGTATTCTATTTGGGAAATAGGAACAGGAATATACTCCTTTTAAATAGATTCAATTCTTACCCTTTTCCGTCAAGTTCTTCATCATTCTCCCACCCACCACGGGTGGAAGACCAAAGGACCGAACAATCAATACAATCAATTATAATTGATTCACATATTCTTGTTCGTTTCGACCATGGCTTATTACAAAGTTAATTCAATGAAATGTTACTGGAATGTCTATTGATAATACTTTACATTAATAAAGTATGAGAGAAAGAATGTGATTGGGTCCCGAACTACCCAATTTAAGATCTGAGTCTATACTCATATTATAGAATGAATATGTTGATGATCTTTATCCAGCATCCATGGCTGAATGGTTAAAGCGCCCAACTCATAATTGGCGAACTCGCGGGTTCAATTCCTGCTGGATGCAGGGGAACTGCACATATTCATTCTTTATGGAATGGGAAAAAGTAGGAGGGATAACAACAAACATTTGAAGAATACCAAACCTTTCATTTTATTGAAAGGCTTGGTACTGTTCAGTTAAGCAATACACGATAACAATCCATCAGAGTATTATCCGCCTATTGAAATAGATTCAACAGCAGCTAGATCCAGAGGAAAGTTGTGAGCATTACGTTCGTGCATAACTTCCATACCTAACCTATGATATATCTGTATAATTCAATTTGTTTATGATTCGATATAATAATAACTACAGGCATTACGGGAAAAAAGGTAAAAGGAAGAAAAAATAGAAAAACGAGAGGAGGGATAAAAATTTATGGATGAAGTGAAATATCCAGTACTTACGGAGAAAAGTATTCGTCTATTAGAAAGGAATCAATATACTTTTAACGTCGATTCGCAATCGAACAAAACAAAGATTAAAAATTGGATTGAGCATTTCTTCAATGTGAAAGTGATAGCTATGAACAGTTATCGCCTCCCTGAAAAAGGAGGAAAGAGAGGGTCAATGATAGGACATCCAATACGTTGTAAACGTATGATTATTACACTTAAACCCGGTGATTCTATTCCACTCTTTTCAGAACAATAAGAATTCAAAATTGAAACTAAATGGCCATCCGTTCATATAGAATTTTAACTCCAGACACACGCAATAGATCTGTATCAGGTTTCGATGGAAGAGTGCAGTTTGATCCGCAGAAAAAATTGACCTCTGGACAGCATCATTGTGGGAAAGGTCGTAATGGAAGAGGAATTATTACCGTAAGACACAGGGGAGGGGGTCACAAGCGTCTGTATCGTCAAATTGATTTTCGACGGAATAAGGAAAACATATCGGGAAAAATTGTGACCATAGAATACGACCCTAATCGAAGTGCATACATTTGCAAGGTGCACTACAAGAATGGCGATAAGATGTATATTCTGCATCCCAGAGGGGTCATGATTGGAGATACTATTCTTTCTGGTCCAAAAGCTCCTATATCAATAGGAAATGCCTTACCTCTGAGTGCGGTTTGAATTATTAATTCACGTGATCGGAAGCAACCGATTGGGTTTACAGCAAAACCTATAAATCTATCACTGATCCAACTAGGACACTTTTACGGGACGAACCCCAAAGGGAAACTGAGGATAAATGACAGCAGGTGATTGGATCCAAAAATTGTTCGTATCAGATCATTGGTTTCGAAGATATGATAATATGGAGAGGACCAGATTGTTTGTCCGAAGCATGAACAAAATGGGATAGAGGCACCCTCGAAAAAGACAAGTTACTCACATTTGATCTGATGGTCAGAGGCAGATTCGGAGCTGGACAGTGGTAATAATTCCCAAAAGGAAAAGATGGGGAGAGGAAAAAAAGTAGAAAGAGAGAGAAGATAAAAAGATGTTGAATATGCCTCCTACGTTATCCATAACATACGAAAGTATTAGCGTAATTTGATAAAGTCATTCATTCTGAATGCTACATAAAGAATACAAGCCAGATGATGGAATAGAGAGACCTAGGATGTAGAGAATCGGGACATAGAGAATACAATAAATAGAGGCCCTTTCTAATCTCGATTCTATTTAATCAATATATGTGAATGAATATCATCTCATATACATCCAGAAAGCTGTATGCCCTGAGAGAGGCTTGTACAGTTTGGGAAGGGATTTTTATTCATCGGAATAAGAATCTACTTCAACCAATATGCCCTTAGGCACGGCTATACATAACATAGAAATAACACTTGGAAAGGGTGGACAATTAGCTAGAGCGGCAGGTGCTGTAGCAGAACTGATCGCAAAAGAAGATCGATCGGCCACATTAAGATTACCTTCTGGAGAAGTTCGTTTAATATCTGAGAACTGCTCAGCAACAATTGGACAAGTGGGTAATATCACTGCAAACAATAGAAGTTTCGGTAAAGCTGGAGCTAAACGTTGGTTAGGTAAGCGTTCTGAGGTAAGAGGAGTAGCTATGAACCCTGTAGATCATCCTCATGGAGGTGGGGAAGGAAGAACCCCAATTGGCAGGAAAAAACCCGTGACCCCCTGGGGCTATAGTGCGCTTGGAAAGAAAAGTCGGAAGAGGAATAGATACAGTGATGCTTCAATCCTTCGTCGACGTGAGTAAGAATGGTTGGATATCCATAAAAAAAAAAAAAGGAAAGAAAGGTAATTGATCATGGCACGTTCACTGAAAAAAAATCCTTTTGTGGCTAATCATTCATTGAGGAAAATTCAAAATCTAAACATAAAGGAAGAAAAGAAGATAATAGTGACTTGGTCCCGGGCCTCTGTCATTGTACCCGCAATGATCGGTCATACAATTGCTGTTCATAATGGGAGGGAACATTTACCCATTTATGTAACAGATCGTATGGTAGACCACAAATTGGGGGAATTTGCACCTACTCTACTTTTTCAGGGACATGCGAGAAACGATAAGAAATCTCGTCGTTAATTGAGAGATACTTGTTTGTCATTCATTGGGGAGGATGGAGTCAATGGGAAATAATAGTCCAGGTCCGGAGATACGAGCTTTGGCGAGAAATATACGTATGTCTGCTCATAAAGCACGTAGAGTAATTAATCAAATTCGTGGTCGTTCATATGGACAAGCACTTATGATACTGGAACTGATGCCTTATGGGGCCTGTTATCCGATATCACAATTAATTCATTCTGCGGCGGCGAATGCAAATCACAATATGGGTTTGAACAAAGCCAATTTACTCGTTGGTAGAGTCGAAGTGAATGAAGGTGCTGTTTTAAAAAGGGTTCAACCTAGAGCTCAGGGACGTGGTTATCCAATACAGAAACCCACTTGTCATATAACTATTGTATCGGAGGAAATCTCCAGATCGAATGATCCGATTATGTCAATAGACTCCCGAAAAAGAGGATATGTATGGCACAAAAAATAAATCCACTTGGTTTTAGACTTGGTGTAACCCAAAATGATCGTTCCCATTGGTTCGCACAACAAAGGAATTATTCCAAAGATCTCCGAGAAGATCAAAAAATACGTACTTGCATTGAAAACTATGTACGAACACATATAAAGAGCTCCTCGAATTATGGAGGAATTGCACGTGTAGAGATTCGCAGAAAGATCGATTTGATTCAGATAAAAATCTATATTGGATTTCCCAACTTGTTGTTAATAGAAGGTAGGGGTCAAGGAATTGAAAAATTAAGAAACGATGTACTAAATATGCTCAATTCTGTGGACCGAAAACTTCACATTGCTATAGAAAAAGTTGCAAAACCATATAGAAAACCTAATATTCTTGCGGAGTATATTGCCCTACAACTAGAGAATAGAGTTCCATTCAGAAAAACAATGAAGAAAGCTATTGAACTGGCTGAACGGGAAGATGTAGAAGGTATTCAGATCCAAATTGCAGGACGTCTCGACGGAAAGGAAATTGCCCGGGTCGAATGGGACAGGGGAGGTAGGGTTCCCCTACAGACAATTCGGGCTAGGATTGATTATTGTTATTATCCGGTTCAAACCATCTATGGAGTTTTAGGGATAAAAATTTGGATCTTAGAGGATTAGGAATAATTGGTCTTTTTCCCAATCTGCCCGATCATGGATCATCAATTTTATCAGATCAAATAGAAATTAGATTTACCATTTCGGAACCGTGCTATGCTTAGTGTGCGACTCGTTGGAATCGAGCTTTTCATTCTTTTCCGGAGTTATGGAGAACTCGAAATAAGAACGGATTGGTCTCTGGTATAAATAAACTAGAGACTAACTCATTGCTTCATATTGCCAAGATCCAATAACTATGGGTAGATACTATCACCTCAAAAATACTTTCTTCCACGATAGAAAAAATGATATTTTTATCTCTCGTGAAGCGATAAAGGTGTTTGGTAATGCGGAAAAAGAAAAAAAAAAGAAGGAGAAATGAAATCTTCTCCCAATATTGTATGGTTCATTAATTACCCTCCGAAAAGCAGTGTGATAAAGCATAAGAATCATCCTGATTCATTCAAGCAAGATTGAAGGGATTCAGTTTATGAAGGAGAAAGAGCTTCGGGTCGATGGAAACTAAGGAAATTGATTCCGTAACAGATGAAAATAAAGCTCCATTGCGGAGGGAAGACCTGGGCATTTAGATAGAAGCTATGGAACGATGGAACCTATGACTGCATAAGATCATATAGGAATCTTAATCATTCATTGGATAGGATGGCGAAATAAACCGAAAACGAATTAATCTCATTGGAGTCTATAAGTAAGTCGACCCCATGGAGCAAATACCGGAAGAGTTAATATTCGCCTGTGACATTATTTATTAAGATTATTGGATGGAAATAAAAGAGTTATTCGTCCTGTAAATTAGATTCTATATACGATATGCGTAATGCGTAGATATAGACTCATTTATATATAAATAGAAACTACAGTCCAATTTGACATAGATTATTCACGAGGAGCCGGATGAGAAGAAACTTTCATGTCCGGTTCTGGATTAGAGATGGGATCAAAATACTATAAACCATCGACTATAACCCAAAAAGAACAAAATTTCGTAAACAACATAGGGGAAGAATGAAAGGAGTATCTTATCGCGGCAATCGCATTTGTTTTGGTAGATTCGCTCTTCAAGCACTTGAACCTGCTTGGATCACATCTGGGCAGATAGAAGCCGGACGAAGAACGATTACTCGTTATGCCCGTCGTGGCGGAAAAATATGGGTACGTATATTTCCCGACAAACCTATTACAATGAGACCTGCAGAAACACGTATGGGTTCCGGGAAAGGATCTCCCGAATATTGGGTATCTGTCGTCAGACCAGGTCGAATACTTTATGAAATGGGCGGAATATCCGAAACCGTCGCTAGAGCAGCTGCTAGAATAGCTGCATACAAAATGCCTATACGTACTCAATTTGTTACTACTTAACCCATACAGAATAAAAGAGCTATTTCTGGTGGAAGAATATTACTAGTTCGTAAGAACTCTTTCTTTTCTTTCTTTTAATGTTATCTGCCGAGGTAACAAATCTTTTGGAGGAAAAATGATTCAGTCTCAAACTTATTTGAATATAGCGGATAACAGTGGAGCCCGAAAAATAATGTGTATTCGAGTTCTAGGAGCAAGTAATCGTAAATGCGCTCATATAGGTGATGTTATCATTGCTATAATTAAAGAAGCAGTACCTAACATGCCCCTGGAAAAATCGGAAGTGGTTAGAGCCGTAGTTATACGCACCTGTAAAGAACTTGAACGTGACAATGGAATGATGATACGATCTGATGACAATGCAGCAGTTGTCATTGATCAGGAAGGAAATCCAAAAGGAACTCGAGTTTTTGGTCCGGTTGCTCAGGAATTGAGACAATTGAATTTCACGAAAATAGTTTCATTGGCTCCCGAAGTCTTATAAGTACTGATAGATCTTGTAGAAATCTTCTACTTACTGATAGTTCATCAAATGGTACATGGATCAATTCATTGCACCTCAGGCATATTCCTCGAAGAAGATCGAACATGCCTTTTATATCGAGACCAGGAATTCCTAAGAATTCGTTCGTCATGGGTAACGATACTATTGCCAATCTAATTACTTCTATAAGAAATGCCGACATGGCAGAAAAAGGAACAGTTCGAGTAACAGCTACTAATATAACCAGGAACATTGGAAGGATCCTTTTACGAGAAGGTTTTATAGAAGGTTTTATAGAAGATGTTAGGGAACATCAGGAAGGCCAAAAATCTTTTTTTATATCGACTTCAAAATATCGGAGAAGGAAGAAAAGGACATATATAACCACGTCAAAGCGTACCAGCAAACCTGGTTTAAGAATTTATTCCAATTATCGAGAAATTCCAAAAGTTCTAGGTGGAATGGGGATCGTAATTCTTTCTACTTCCCAAGGAATTTTGACGGATCGAGAAGCTCGACAGAAAAAAATTGGAGGAGAAATATTATGTTATGTATGGTAATTAATCTCAATTTTGTCCAAAAATATTGATTCTGTAAGATATCCCCATGGTATTCAAATCGGAGCAAGTTTGGTTCGAGACACCATTCATATTAATCCAAGCACGTTAGTCAATTTTTTTTATCAAAAGAGGAGGAGATTCGATGAACAAACAGAATTTGATCCATGCGGAAGGTTTGGTTACTGAATCACTCCCCAACGGTATGTTTCGAGTTCTGACAGATAATGGATGTCAGATTCTGACTCATATTTCAGGTAGGATTCGACGTAATTCCGTACGAATACTACCAGGAGATAGGGTCAAGGTTGAATTAAGTGCTTATGATTTAACCAAAGGACGTATAATATATAGACTTAGCAACAAATCTTCAAACGATTGAATCACCTTTTGAACATCTGATAGGGATCGAGAATCATAGATTCAATGGACTTTCTCAGGGAACAAAATGTAATATGAGCAAATTGGAGGGTCACAAATATGAAAATTCGTGCTTCTATTCGTAGAATTTGTGGAAAATGTCGACCAATTCGTAGACGGAAACGAGTTATGATAATTTGTTCCAATCCGAGACATAAGCAAAAACAGGGGTAATTCTCTTCTATATCAATGAACGGATCTAGCGGTAAAATAGATTTCGATATGCATTTTTTGAACTGAACTCATAATGATTAATATGTCAAAAACTACAAGAAGAATTGGTTCACGTAGGAATGAACATCGAGTACTCAAAGGAGTTATTCACGTTCAAGCAAGTTTTAACAATACCATTGTGACTGTTACAGATGTACGGGGACAAGTTTTATCTTGGTCTTCTGCCGGTGCCTGTGGATTCAAAGGCACAAGGAGAGGTACACCATTTGCTGCCCAGACTGCAGCAGAAAATGTTATTCGTACATTAATGGATCGGGGTATGGAACGAGTAGAAGTTATGATAAGTGGCCCTGGTCGGGGGAGAGATACAGCATTACGAACCATTCGTAGAAGTGGCATACTATTAAGTTTTGTACGTGACGTAACCCCTATGCCACATAATGGATGTAGACCTCCCAAAAAGAGACGTGTGTAAGAATTGAATGAATTTCAAGAGAAAGAAATGATTTAATGATCTAATCAAATAATCTTGGTATGATTCGAGATGAAATCTCAGTCTCTATTCAGACACTACGATGGAAGTGCATCGAATCCAGAGCATACAGTAAGCGTCTTCATTATGGCCGTTTTGCTCTATCCCCGCTCCGCAAGGGTCGAGCCGATACAATAGGCATCGCAATGCGAAGAGCTTTACTTGGAGAAGTAGAAGGAACATGTATCACACGTGTTAAATTGGAGAACATAAAACATGAATATTCCGCGATAATAGGTATTGAAGAATCAGTACATGACATTTTGATGAATCTAAAAGAAATTGTACTTAGAAGTGATTCGTACGGAATCCGAGAAGCTTCTATCTATATCGTTGGACCCAGAAATGTAACTGCTCAAGATATCATATTACCACCTTCTGTGAAAATAATTGATACTACACAACATATAGCTAGACTTACTAAATCAATTACTTCTGATATAAGATTACGAATTGAAAAAAATCGCGGATATATTATACATAGTCCAAATAATTATCAGGACGGAATTTTTCCTATAGATGCTGTTTTTATGCCTGTTCGCGATGCGAATTATAGTATTCATTCCTATGGGAGCGGAAATGAAATACGAGAAGTCCTTTTCCTGGAAATATGGACGAATGGGGGGTTAACTCCTAGAGAGGCACTTTATGAAGCTTCTCGAAATTTGATCGACTTATTGATTCCCTTCCTGCATGGAGAGGAACAGAACATCGATGGAATGAACAATAGAAAAGGGTCTAATATGCCTCCCTTCCCCCTTTCGCACGTATTGACTGATACGAGGGAAACGAAAGAAAAAATTGCATTTCAACATATTTTCATTGACCAATTAGAGTTACCCCCCAGAACCTATAACTGCCTCAGAAGAGCCAATATACATACATTATTGGACCTCTTAAATTACAGTCGAGAAGATCTGATGAGAATTGAACACTTCGGGAAGGAATCTGTCGAACAGGTATTGGAAGTTCTACAAAAACGTTTTGCAATTGATCCACCCAGGAATTAGTTTCGGGTTCATTAAATGGTTGGTTCCATTCCATCTCTTCATTCATTTCCTTTCCCCAAGTGTTTCTGGAGAGTCATGAGAATCATTTCATTTCAAATCTTTTACATATCTCTATTTCATGGAATATTTGAAATAAATCTCTGGCAAGATGGGTATATCTAGGGAGATATAATTTGTCTTAAAGCAACTACTCCCTAGATATATGAATAAAAATTTGAAATATTTTTGTATTCGACAGTTAGATCAAATTGGAAAAGACCTAAAGTTAAAGATTCATCAATAGGCAACGCTGCCCCAATACCTAACCAAAGGGCTACTGCAGTACCGATCAAGGATACTGTTGTAGCTACTGGACGACGAAATGGATTCTGAAATTGATTAACATTCTCTAGAAAAGGTACCGTCAATGATCCCGCGGGTACTGAGCCCATTAAAAGGACACCTAATAATTTGTTAGGTACTGTACGAAGTATTTGGAATACAGGGAAAAGATACCATTCGGGTAATATCTCCAAAGGAGTTGCAAATGGATTTGCTGGTTCACCAATCATTGATGGTTCTAGAACCGCTAAACCTATTGTACATGCAATAGTACCTAAAATTACTACTGGAAAAATATATAAAAGATCATTGGGCCAAGCGGGCTCTCCATAATAATTATGTCCCATACCTTTAGCTAATTTAGCCCTTAATACAGGATCATTCAAGTCAGGTTTCTTTGTTATTGGGATAAGTAGATCCCTATGGATCTATCCCCCGAAAGAACCGGACATGCCGATTTTGATCATCCGGCTCGAACAATAACTGGAGGGAGTATATATCACTTTTTTTCCCGTGATGGAAGACGGATTGGAAGAATAGGAACTAATAATGTCTATGATCATCCATCATTGGTAATTTTATTATTCCAGTTAAATGCTCATTACCCAAGTAAGCTCACAAATTCGATCATGATCGATATGCCTTTTGGACCATCTTAGTCCTTGTAATTTGTGTTTATCACCACGAATAGACCTCTAATAGACCTCAAAGGTTTTTTAGCATACAAGGTATTGACTTGTTATTGATCCGACCTCTCTCCTTCCTTAGATCCCTTCTTTAACTCCGATAGTTTTCCCATCGAAATGGATGCAAGGGAAATGGATGCATTTTCATACTATGAAAAGGATAAGTAAAGTCATATGGTCCAATTATTTATTATATGAAAATATTACCCCATTGACCGGATCTCACGGAGCCCTTCCTGATCCGGATTCGATCATAGAAAGAATTCTCTTGGAACGGAACAAATGGACCGATGCCTTTCTTTCCACCCAGGTGCTAAACTTCCTATTTCTGATAAGGAAATTGGGACAGAGACACATTTTACCAGAAATATTTATGTGGTAGATCGGAGAAAGTATCTGCATGGCCTAATCAATAGTTCAAGTCACACACTCCCATAATCCATCTTCTCCGTCTGAGAATCTACTCCAATTATTTGTTTGTATTGGATAAATAATACTCCAAAATCGAAAGGAGAAATCCGAGGACCCTATTCTCTATTTTCTATGGATATTCCCATTTTTGAATAAGAAATATTCCTGGCGATGATATATTACCGTTGTTACTCGGAACAAGAAATTATGAATAGTTATTTCCAATCTATCTTTCCTCTCTATAAAGGACCTGAAATACCCTGCTTACGGATCATTAGAAAGTGCATTGGCATAAATACAGCAGTAAGAAGGGGTAATATGAAAGTGTGTAAACTATAAAAACGAGTCAAGGTAGATTGACCCACGCTAACACTTCCGCGTAATAACTCTACCAAAGGAGATCCTATTACAGGAATAGCCTCGGGCACACCGGTCACAATTTTCACTGCCCAATAACCAATTTGATCCCAGGGCAAAGAATAACCAGTTACACCGAAAGATACGGTTAGCACAGCTAAAATTACACCCGTGACCCAAGTTAATTCACGGGGTTTTTTGAATCCACCTGTGAGATAAACACGGAATACGTGCAGAATCATCATTAGAACCATCATACTTGCTGACCATCGATGGATTGATCGGATTAGCCAACCAAAGTTAACTTCGGTCATTAGGTATTGAACAGAGGCAAAAGCTTCTGTAACGGTCGGACGATAGTAAAAAGTCATAGCAGAACCAGTAGCTACTTGTACTAAAAAACAGGTAAGTGTGATCCCCCCTAGACAATAAAATATATTGACATGAGGAGGAACATATTTACTGGTAATATCATCCGCAATCGCCTGAATCTCGAGACGCTCTTCGAACCAATCGTATACTTTATTGAGATAGGTAAACTTCAATTCCCCCTCTGAAAACCGTACATGAGAATTTCCCTTCATACGGCTTAAACAAGAACACGCAAATGCTTTTGGACACAAATATCTAAATTGGAGAAAATATCGAGATACTTGATGGTTCGTTGCCTGACCGGCTGGGGAAATGAGGATGATTCAAAACAATCCAGCATTTCTATTAGAAAACTCTATCTATAGTGCCAAAATTGAAAATAGTGCCAAAATTTCAAGTCGGCTCATCCCTATGATAAATCACTATAGGCCCTTTGAACGATCTTTTACCCTATTCGTATGATATCAGTTCCCTAGAAAAGAACTAATATAGACGATTGATAGGAATTATCTTGTCGAGATCTCAATAGATGAATCAATCCAAACCTCAGATTTCAATTATACCCCGATGATTTTATCAAATCCCCAAAAGGTTCTTTGGGTAATAACCTTTTAATCTTCGCTCACTCGATGAAATATGCTAACTAAGAGAAATCAAATACTATATCATTCTTTTATCATAATAAGCATAATTATGAAAGGGGATAGATCCTTCGATTTATTATAGGAAATACCTCTTTCAATTTATTTATTGGAAGCCTGGTGACGAGGAAATGATAGGTACAAACCATAGTTCAAATCTTCCTGGAACATATCTATGATAGACCTCGTGCTCTAGAGATTCAATAATCTATCAATTAAATATCCAACGAGGTAGGACCATCTTGATGAAGATAACAGATCGGTCTTCTGTACTATAAATATGGATCGATTTCAACAAGTCGCACACCCATATTCCAAAAATCCTTAGAGAAAAGTAATTACACGATCAAACTATTGGAACAAGATAAGCTAAAAACTAAAAGCCCCTATTTGGTCTGAGTTTGGATCCCTCAGTTCTTCTTTTTTTTCTTCAAGAGCTCGCCGGGCGGATTTTGTAGTTCCTCTAGCCCCAACTAACCGGAATCCCATCCAATAAAACGGAAGAATTATAAATCTCCAAGATAATAGATAGGAATACTGCAAATAGAGCCATTGCAAAACCCATAAGAGGAGTAGTTCCCCATCCAGGAGCTACTTTACCATATTCCGAATTAAGCGGTCTTAAGGACGTTCCTACACCGGTTTCTCTTGGCTTTATTTTGGAAGTATTATCAACGGTCTGTGTAGCCATAGAAACTATTGTATTGGTTGAGATCTGTTAACTTTGTTATTATATCGTAAACATACCATGATATTGGATCACCTAATAATGGAAACTGCAACCTTAGTCGCCATCTCCATATCTTGTTTACTTGTGAGCTTTACTGGTTATGCCCTATACACCGCCTTTGGGCAACCCTCTGAACAACTTAGGGATCCTTTTGAGGATCACGAGGACTAATAGAGAGAATGACCTTCCCCATAGGGGAAGGTCATTCTCTCTTTGATGGGAGAAAAAGAATGAGGATTTGGAGAAGCAAAATTATTTTCCCCCTTTACCCGGAATTTTGGGTGGTTCTCGGAAGAAAATAGCGAAAAAGATTATCCCTAGGGTCGATACCAACAGGAATGTATAAACCAATGCTTCCATAGATTCGATCGTAATTTACAATTATGGAGATAGCTTTCGTACTAATATTGATTAGAGAAGAGATAAGAGCAATATCATACCACTTGTCTCTTAGTAGTTGGATCTCCCAGTTTTTGGAATGCTCCAAATTCTACTCGAGAATCCAAATCCGGGTCGATACCAGCAAAAACATCTCTGAATAGGGTTCTAGAGCCATGCCAAATGTGTCCAGAAAAGAAAAGGAGAGCAAATGTAGCATGTCCGAAAGTAAACCAACCCCTTGGACTACTACGAAAAACACCATCGGATTTTAAAGTAGCACGATCTAATTCAAAAATTTCACCTAATTGAGCACGTCTAGCATATTTTTTGACTATAGCAGGATCGCCAAAACTAACCCTGTCAAGTCCACCACCATAGAACTCAACAGTTACACCTACTTGTTCAACACTATACTTTGATTCTGCCCTCCTAAAAGGCACATCGGCTTTCACAATTCCTTCTTTGTCTACCAGAACTACTGGAAATGTTTCGAAAAAGGTAGGCATACGACGTACAAAAAGCTCATTTCCCTCCTTATCTTTGAAGATAGGATGTCCTAACCAACCAACAGCTATTCCATCTCCATTGTCCATCGCACCTGCTCTGAATAACCCCCCCTTAGCTGGATTATTACCAATGTAATCATAAAAAGCGAGTTTCTCGGGAATTTTTGACCAGGCTTCCGATAGGCTCAAATTTTCGGCCAGACCGGCACGAACTCGTCGATCTATTTCTTGTTGAAAGTATCCCTGATCCCACTGGTAACGAGTGGGACCAAATAATTCGACCGGAGTAGTTGCAGAGCCATACCACATGGTTCCGGCAACAACGAAAGCTGCAAAAAACACAGCAGCAATACTGCTGGATAGGACCGTTTCAATATTCCCCATGCGTAATCCTACGTATAAACGTTGGGGAGGACGAACACTGAGATGGAATAGACCTGCTAATATACCCAATATACCCGCTGCAATATGATGAGAAGCTATTCCTCCCGGAACAAAAGGATCAAAACCTTCAGCTCCCCATGCTGGATCCACTGGTTGTATTTTTCCAGTTAGTCCATAAGGATCAGACACCCATATCCCAGGACCATACAAACCTGTTACATGAAATGCTCCAAATCCGAAACAAGCTACTCCTGAGAGGAATAAATGAATTCCAAATATTTTTGGCAAATCTAAACAAAGTTTTCCCGTACGTTCATCAAAGAATAGTTCCAGATCCCAATATACCCAATGCCAGATAGCTGCCAGAAAGCACAGGCCAGAAAAGAAGATATGTGCCAAGGCCACACCTTCATAACTCCAAATACCAGGATTAATTACAGTTTCTCCATTGATGCTCCATCCACTCCATGAATTCTTTATTCCCAAACGAGTCATAAAAGGTATAACGAACATACCTTGTCTCCACATTGGATCAAGAACAGGATCGGATGGATCAAAAACTGCTAATTCGTACAGAGTCATTGAACCGGCCCAACCAGCAACTAGAGCTGTATGCATTATATGTACAGAAATTAACCGGCCAGGATCATTCAATACGACGGTATGAACGCGATACCAAGGCAAACCCATGCAAACACCCCTTTATCGGAAAAAGTAGACACTATGTAACTTTCTCACATTGGATTGGAAGAGATAATGCTATCGAGTTAAACCCGAATCATCTCGAAGGTGAACATCTATTCACTTGGACATTGCTATAGAACAGGTTCGAAACAATTCTGTTCATACATAATAGCAGGGAGAGGCAAAGATATTTTATCGTTTGTATGTACCAATACACAATGCGGGGATTGGTCCCATTTATACTGATAAAACACATAAATACTTGTTCATTATTTGAGGAACCTGCGAAAAAAAGAGGAAACTAGATCTCCCTATTCATTCTTCCGTTCGTCTATGAACGATATCTCCTTTCCTTCCAAGTTATGGACCAGAATATACTTTTCGATAAACACGTACCAGAAGTTCATTTCTTCATATTTCTGTTGTACTTATAATCAGGATCCTGGAGATTACGTAATGCTCACTCTTAAGCTGTTCGTTTACACAATAGTGGTATTTTTCATTTCTCTTTTTATCTTTGGATTTCTATCGAACGATCCAGGACGTAATCCCGGACGTAAAGAATAGTGAAAAAAGTCTCTAGGTTAATTGGTCTTTTCCGTAGAAAGATTCGGAGTTTTCGTTTTCAGGATCAATAGTGACCGAACGGAGAGAGAGGGATTCGAACCCTCGGTACGGATTATCCGTACTACGGATTAGCAATCCGCCGCTTTAGTCCGCTCAGCCATCTCTCCAAGATGGAAGAGTTCATGTGTAACAAAATGAATGGTGGAGTGAAGGTGTATACCATAACATGTATGGATTGTATCGATAATGTAATGAATAGAGCAATTATTTAGAGAAAAAGAAATCTAGCGAATCATATTGTTCATTCCGTTCAAAATAATTCTTTTTTCCTGAACTAGAAAGCCTAGAGTTATATAACCTATTTTTATGTGATAAAAAATCCTTTTAATACTGGTTGGCCTGTTTTCGACAGAGCACCGCTGTACTTTCAATGTTTTCTATTTTCATTTGGCTTTATATCTATTTTATGTGGTATGATATTGTTTATAGTGACTGAGGGCTATAGGAACCTGACTGAGAAAATAAACAACAAAAAAACATAGAAAATGGAAGAAAAGTGATTAATCTTGACAACATTTTATTCATACATCCATCAAGTCGATGGGATCATAGGGGTGAAAGAAAACGAAATGGATCTAGAGGTTATTGCACAGCTCACTGTTCTGGCTCTGATGGTTGTATCGGGCCCATTAGTAATTGTTTTATCAGCAGTTCGCAAAGGTAATCTATAATTACAATGAGCCATCTCCGGGAATGACATACTATTTACCCAAGTATTTCATCTCCGGGGATGGAGATTCATGTAATGATGAAAACGAGGTAATTATTGATAGAAACTTGAAATAGAGATTGATAACTCCCCATCTTCCTATTGGTTGGACAAAAGATCGATCCGTATGTTACAATTGGATCGTGGCGGGTATAGTTTAGTGGTAAAAGTGTGATTCGTTACATTATCAACTAAAATAGTTGAAGGATCTTTTACATGGATCTTTGATCCATCTAAAGCTCTATTTCCAGATAGGTTAAAAACCTTCCCTATGAATACCATGGTTCAGGAATAGCATACCTTCTCGTAATCTGGATATGAAATGAGAAAAGACAAACACATTTTTGATTCCAAGATAGCGACACAGAATGTTTTAAAGGTTAGAGAAATCTTTCCAATTAGAGAAATCACAGATCTATGGAGATCCAAAGATATTTTTTCATCGTGACTAAACCTTCAACATATGGATGGAAAGACCCCAGGTTGAAGCCGAATAGCTATAGAACGATGACTTTGGTTTACTTGGGTTATCGGCATTTCGTTCGAGCTCGGTGGAATTTGTTCTCCTGGGGATCGGAATCAGTAGAAATAGGGAACGAAGTAACTAGAAAGATTTGTTATTATTTTCAACTTTTCAAATTTATCTTTCTATAGGGATCATCTAGAAAGTGAGCAAGTATTCTACGATTCGGGCCCTTCACTAAAAAAAAAATAGAGAAGGGGAGAAAAGAGAAGAAACTGACGTAGATGCTATGGGTACGATAATAAATTAGGGTTTTATTAAAAAGATAAAAAAAAAAAAGAGGAGAAAGAATTGAAATCTCCTTTAACAAAGATTTGATATAAATACTCCGCTTCTTCCCTCATACCGCTCTCTATCCCCCATAAAGGAGCCGAATGACATGAAATTCTCATGTTCGGTTCTGAATTAGAGGCATTGAATAATCAATGTCGACTATAACCCCTAGCCTTCCAAGCTAACGATGCGGGTTCGATTCCCGCTACCCGCTAACAGATATCTACCTATTATATTCTATCTATAAGATATAATAGGTAGATAGAAAGTGATTAAGTATATAACATAATTTCACGATGCATTCAAAATTCATTTTCCGTTTCAATGTGAAATAGATTCCATTCTTTTCCTATCCTAACCTCATTGTGAATAAAAAGGTGGATCGGGCGGGATAATGTATGCCAAAGAGAGAGAGTTAAAATAAAAAGAAAAAAAAATGTAAGAGAGAAAGAGCGTCCATCGTCTAATGGATAGGACAGAGGTCTTCTAAACCTTCGGTATAGGTTCAAATCCTATTGGACGTAATACTCTTCAATTGTTCTAATTTGTTGTGCAATGTATTGGAACAAATTCTTCAGCTCTTTTTCCTGTTCCGAATGGTTCCACTAAATTAGAAAATATTCACTTTTGTTCTTGAAGTACAAAAAGTTCAGTATGTTCCTTAAGAGCCTCTTCCAGAAGGGCTTTTGCTTCTTCCGTAAATGTACCAGTAGAACGTATAATTTCTCCGAACTGAGGTTTATTCTTTATCAAGTACTCGCGTAACCGAACGAGAAATTTTCTCACCTGTGCTATCTCTAATATATCTAGGTATCCATTCGTTCCGGTATAAATAGTAGCTATTTGTTCTTCTACTTTCAAAGGAGCCGACTGAGATTGTTTGAGCAACTCACGTAATCGTTGACCCCTTGCCAATTGATCTTGAGTAGCTTTATCAAGATCGGAAGCAAATTGTGCAAAGGCTTCCAACTCTGCAAATTGAGCTAACTCTAATTTCAATTTTCCAGCTACCTTTTTTCATAGCTTTTATCTGAGCCGCGGATCCTACTCTAGATACGGAAATACCCACATTAATAGCAGGTCGGATCCCGGCATTGAATAGATCGGCCGATAAAAATATTTGTCCATCGGTAATGGAAATTACATTAGTGGGAATATAAGCTGAAACATCTCCAGCTTGAGTTTCAACTATTGGAAGAGCAGTCACACTCCCCTCACCTAATAGCGAACTTAATTTAGCTGCTCTTTCTAAGAGACGGGAATGCAAATAGAAAACATCTCCCGGATAAGCTTCTCGGCCGGGTGGTCTTCTTAATAGAAGAGACATTTTGTCGATAAGCTTGTGCCTGTTTGGAGAGATCATCATAAATGATTGAAGTATGTTGTTTCTTATACATGAAGTATTCAGCCAAAGCTGCCCTGTATAAGGAGCGAGATATTGTAATGTAGCGGGAGAATCCGCAGTTTCCGCTACCACAATGGTATATTCCATTGCGCCACGTTCTCGGAATGTATTAACTACCTGAGCCACGGAAGAAGCTTTTTGACCAATTGCTACATAGACACAGATTACATTTTGACCCTTTTGATTAAGAATAGTATCTGTAGCTACTGCTGTCTTACCGGTCTGTCTGTCCCCAATAATTAATTCTCGCTGACCACGTCCTATAGGAATCATAGAATCAATAGCAATAAGCCCCGTTTGAAGGGGTTCATATACGGAACGTCTTGATATAATACCTGGAGCGGGAGATTCAATCAGTCGAAATTCGGAAGCTGAAATTTGACCCTTGCCATCAATGGGTTGGGCTAGAGCATTTACAACACGACCCAAATACGCATCACTTACTGGTACCTGAGCAATTTTTCCCGTTGCTCTCACGGAACTGCCTTCTTGTATCGTCAAGCCATCGCCCATTAATACAGCTCCAACATTATCCGATCCCAAATTTAGGGCAATGCCTATTGTACCATCTCCAAATTCCAATAATTCCCCTGCCATTACTTCATTCAAGACCATAAATACGAGCAATGCCATCTCCTACTTGAAGTACGGTGCCAAGATTACCAACTCTTACTTCGTTATTATATTGTTCGATCTGTTTACGTATAATACTACTAAATTTCGTCGAGTCGAATATTTCCCATTAGCACTCATTAATTATCTGTTGATAAAATAAGACCTATAACCACTAATCATTTGTGTTCATCATGGCTCTAAGCAGGCCAATATTGTGATCGATCGTACGGAAATGTAACTCAGTATTCAAACGACTATTCAAAGTTCCTATAGCTCTTCGTAAAGCTTGGCGAGAAACTTGTTGTCGGATCTGGTCAATTACTCTTTGCTGTCGGAGTAAACCGTCTCATTCTTGGGATCCTCTAATTGTTCCAAATTCTCAGAAGCAGCATTGATTAGATCCTCTTTCTCTCGTTCTATCTGGGAGTCTCCATTTACCCCGGATTTCATCCGCTATCATTTCCACTTCCCTTAAGCGAGCCCGAGCTTTCTCGAGCTGATCAATAGCTCCTTTACATAGTTCTTCCGAATTCTGAATAGTATTCAATATTTTCTGTTTACGGTTATCTAATAGATTACTTAATGAAAGTAGATTATCTATTCACTTCACGAATTCATAATCTCTTCCCAAACCGAACACGAATCTTTCGATTCATTCGGCTCTCCTGCTCAGTTCTTTGTTTATTCCCCAGGAACATATACGTTCCCTTCCTTCATCAACACCAAGCCTGCCCTTTCCGTTCCGTTTACGGAAGATTAGAATGAATCTATAAAAGACCGAGATCTACGAAGGGCTCTTCCAGCAAAAGGGATTTGCAATTATCAATAAAGTTTTTTTTTTCTTTTCTCGTTTCCCCTTTTCTCTCCTCTTCTTCCCCCATGAAATTTGAATCAATACGTTTCCGTTCAATCAATTAATTTGTGCCTTCTCCTTTTTGTTCTATCGAATAAATTCCCTTCTGTGTAGGTCGTCAATTTCAGCATTGGAACTAAAATTGGATGGGAGATTGGGACTATTTTTCAGTAAATAGATAAAATTATTCCATTGATATGAATGTTATATATCGGATCAATCTCCAACTATGCCTTTAATCCATCTCATCTTGACACCAGGCGGTGGAAAGAGTACCCAGTTAGTTGTGCTTAGACTTCAAGCAGTTCAGCTTTAACCATTCTAATGGTCCTCCCTCATTGGGTTGGTATGAACTAAGAGTTCATTTCCCAATCAATTACGAAATGCTATAGTTCTTCGCTATTCCCCGTTCGGAAGTAATTCGTTGAGATCATGCACTTTTCTATCTCCAAAGTGCAGCTGGTTGGGCCCAGCCATATTATTCGAATATACAACTCGCACACACTCCCTTTCCAAAATAGATCAGTTACACTAAGCACCACACTTAGATTTATTATATTTGTTTCTAAAATATTGGTATTTAACCCGAAACCCCCAGCGAAGGGCCAATAACTCAAGGAAATGAAAGGATCAATAACATTTTCATACGCTCTCCCCTTATAGATAAGGATATGTTCTACAGAATTTTGTTCTTTTCTTATTTGATCCTATCTAGTTCTGGATAATAATATTTGGGATACTTAGTCCCAGGTCTTATATAAGGATAAAAAAAATTTGCTTTTCCTATCCACTCCCTTCCCTGCCGCACGCGTCATGAATCTTTCTGACCGAAGTATAGGTATAGGAAGAAAGACAATAATTCATTTGCTAATTATTCGGATCAGCCTATCCCCTAAAAGAGCAGCTGAACAAGGAAATTATTGGAGAAATACTAATGTAATGACGATGTGTAGGGATCTTTGTTTTCAGAATCAAACAAAGGGATTTGCAAATAGAAGTGCTAGGGCCACAACTAATCCATAAATAGTTAAAGCTTCCATAAAAGCTAAACTTAGCAGTAAGGTACCTCGTATTTTACCTTCCGCTTCTGGTTGTCTCGCTATACCTTCTACAGCTTGGCCCGCAGCAGTGCCCTGACCAACACCGGGTCCAATGGAAGCAAGCCCTACAGATAATCCAGCAGCAATAACGGAAGCAGCAGAAATTAAGGGATCCATGGTAATCTCCTCTTACTAAGGTTGGGAAATAGTTGATAATACGACAGTTTCATCTGTTGAGTGTTCACCAATGGTTCAATTATGGAACGATTTCTTCCGAACAACTAAGAACCCAAAAGATTTATTGATGATCTCAAAGTGATAATATAAACGAATAGGGAAACCTATTATTCCCTATGAAAATATTTCATCATGAAAATATTTCTTATTCATAATATTGAAAATACAGATTCCTTTTTATTAGACATATTAATTCTTATCACGGAAAGAGAATAGACTGCGTAAGAGCCTATAGAAGTAATTATATATAACATCTATAGATTATATATTAATCCATATAATCTATAAGGCTTATAATAAATATAAATGGATTAATATATAAAACGAACTATATACAAAGTAAAAATGTTGAAAAAATCCTCCCCTTACTAGGAACAAAAATTGAATCGTTCTATGCCGGGGTACATTCTTTATCCGATTAGTGAACCTGTTCGATCCTTTTTTTTTTCATATCTATACAAATGAACCAATCTGATCCGCTCTATCTGGAGATCTAATGGACGGAATTAATAGTTAACTGATGCTAAATCTTCTTACCAAGCTCTTGTTACTAAGAATTCCGATTTGCTTCTACCATAATATCAAGTCATGAGTTGGTACGATACTTAGAAAATATTCTGTCTGATCAGACAGTTATTTAGTGATTTAATGATGACCCTCCATGGATTCACCTATATAAGCTGCGGCTAGAGTTGCAAAGATCAGAGCTTGAATACCGCTAGTAAATAATCCCAGGAACATTACAGGTATAGGAACTACTAAGGTACCAGAGAAAACAGGGAACAGCAACTACCAATTCGTCGGCTAATATATTTCCAGAAAGTCGAAAACTAAGTGATAAAGGTTTTGTAAAATCCTCTAAGATGTTAATTGGTAAAAGTATTGGGGTTGGCTGAATATATTTACCAAAATAACCTAACCCCTTCTTTGCAAGACCTGCATAGAAATATGCTACTGACGTAAGCGAAGCTAGAGCAACCGTAGTATTAATATCATTTGTAGGTGCGGCTAACTCCCCATGAGGTAATTTTATAATTCCCCAAGGAAGAAGAGCACCTGACCAGTTAGAAACAAAGATAAATAGAAACAATAGTTCCAATAAAAGAAACCCAGGGACCATATTCTTCCTCTCCAATCTGAGTTCTGGCCAAGTCCCGAAGAAATTCGAGAATATATTCGACAAAATTTTGTCCACCGGTAGGAATGGTTTGTGGATCTCGAACAGCTATGGTAGCTGAACCTGATAAGACAGCAATTACAACCAAGAAGTTATAAGTACCTGTGCATGAACTTGAAACCCCCCTATTTGCCAATAAAAATGTTGACCCACCTCCACACCGGATATCTCGTAGATATGATTCAGTGTGCTAATAGGAGATTGTACGATATCCATATCCATATTACCCCCTTGTAAAGATTAACTTAAAGAAGAAAAGAAATGATTTTTGTCGAATGAGGGATTCCTCCATTATTTCACTCTCATCAGAATTTTTGATGTCACGAGATAATAAAATGGTTATTCCATTAAGAATATTTTTCAATTTGGATCAGCAAACCAAACCAATAAATGAAATTTGCTCTTACGATATCTTGGATGGAATAGCAGCCAACTCAGTAAATCTCAGGTCCTCCCCCCTTTTTTCTATTTTATTATTATTACTAATTCACTATCTATTAGCCTTTCATATAGCTATAATGACCTTAATGACCTTCCTTCGCAAATTGCTGACGTTGATCTGTTCAGGATCAATTGGATTGAAGCTATACCATACATCATTGGCTGGAATTGGGATATCTACGAGATCTGGATCACAATCTGTATCAACTAAGCAAATTGTCGGAATACCCAAAGTTCTACATTCCCCAAGAGCAATGGATTCTTCTTGTTGATTGGTAATTATCGCAATATCGGGTAAGCTCGTCATGTATCTAATCCCACCTAGATATTTCTGCAATTGGTCCAATTGTCTCTTGAGCATTGCTGCTTCTTTCTTTGGAGGTCGATTGAATCGTCCCGTATCTTGTTCTTTTTTTAAATCCTTGAACTTCTGAGGTCTCGTCTCTGTAGTAGACCAATTAGTTAACATACCACCAAGCCATTTTCTATTTACATAATGACATCGAGCTTCTGTAGCAGCTGATGCTACTAAATCAGCTGCTTGATATTTCGTACCGACTATCAGGAATTGTTTTCCCCTACCTGCTATATCAAACGCCAGATCACAAGCTTCTGATAAAGAACGAGCAGTTTTAGCCAGATTTAAAATATGAGTATCTCTACGCTCTGTAAAAATGTAAGGTGCCATCTTAGGATTCCATTTCCTAGTTTTATGTCCTAAATGAACTCTTGCTTCCATCATCTCTTCCAAATAAATGTTCCAATATCTTTTGCTCATTCTCGTTCGCTTTCCTCCCCAAAATAACGAAATAACATGGACCGTAATATCTAATTATTCCAACGGAATCGATTACATCTCAAAGATTGCCTGTCTGTATAGTACGTGGTATAAACGTTCTCATTCATAGAATATTTTATATTATTCCTATTATATTATAGAATGAATATTCATGAACATAATAAGAAATCTCTTATCAAGTAATAAGAAATCTCTTTATCAGCAAGACTATTTATCAAGACTATTTTAATGGCTGTTTCAATATATTGTGAGAATGTTCTTGAATGGAAAAAAAAGAAACTTTTGTCATGATGAAATAAAATATCTTTCACTTTGTTGCTAAATAGATTCCTATTCCCCATTATTGGATCCATTCCGTTCCGTTTCCCTGAACGGCGGATATGCTGTCCAGTACCGGCAGGATAATCCCCCGAGAACCCCGAGAATAACATTTTCCTTCAAGCCTTTCAACCGATCGATACGACCTTGTAGAGCAGCTTTAGCTAAGACCCGAGCAGTTTCCTGGAAACTCGCTTCGGATATAAAACTTTGAGTATTCAGAGATGCCCTTGTTATTCCCAATAACATAGTTTGATAGTAGATTGCCTCTTCCAGAGCACGATCCATTCTCTGTGCTCGTGATAATCCAATGAGTTCCCCGGGTGAAAAAACATTAGCCGTTCCATCTTCTGAAATTAATACTTTCGATGTCATTTGGCGTACAATAATCTCTATATGCTTATCACAAATTCGTACCCCTTGGGATCGATAAACTTTTTGAATCTGATTGACCAAATGAATCTGACTTTGTTCCATAGTTATCCTAGCACTGATGAATAACCCCCAAAGACTTCCAAGAAATCTTGTCATATCTCCGGTCCAATTTTCAAAACTTTCTTTCAGATTCATCGATATTGAATTATTTAAACGGGCTTCTGACAATTGTTCAACTTTAGGAAGACCTTGAATTATATCACTGGATTTGAACCTTTCATATATCAATGTTATCAATGTATCTCCTTTGTCAAGAATTTCTCCATAATGACCATGAACAGTCGCTTTTCGAGTAGCCAAATAGGGTTTAGCTGATCTAATGACTAAAGATTCCTCATCAACTGCTATTATTTGACCAGATTCGGGGAGTGGTTCATCCTCGGATATACATACACTTTCAGGAATAAATTGTCCAGGACTAACTACTGGAAATGTTTTTTTGCAGAATTCGGATGAGGAAGAGTACCAATTTGGACCCAAGAAATTGGAAATGATGTTCCTGCACGGATCGAAATTAAAAATTTTCGTATTTTCGTCCATGAAATAGTATTTAGGTACTTGGAAAGTATTGAAAGAATTGTGGAAAATGGAATGTTTCTTTGACAATACTTTTTTAGAAGTTAGAAAATGGGAGGATGGAAAACGGTTGGTGATACTATGTAAATGACCCAAGAGACCCGAAAATTCAATGATTTTTCTCATAGGATCCTCTCTATTTGATTTATTTACCATATCATTACATTTTGAATCATTGAATAGAACGACTCGAAAACAGTCGGATGGTGACAGAACCATAAAGGATCCACTGTCTTCTTCTCCATTAGAAAATGAACAAATAGTTCCTTGATGCTTACTAATTAATGGACTCTCCCCATTGGAAGAGACAAGATTAGTGTAGTCCAATTTGTTATGGAACATAAAATTTGAACTTGCTTTATTGTCCCTTCTCCCCATGGAAAAAGGGGGGTATTTAATCAAGCTAATTTGAATCATATTGCTAACGATCTTATTTGTTTTTACTGAAGTAAGAGAGGCATAAGCCCCAGATTCTATAGAATCTATTTGTTCCCAATCAAATCCTAGACAAGTTCGAACCAATGGAATACTTGTGTCACTCATTACTTGGATTCGTTCACTATCTTCGTACGAAATAGAATTGCTAACTTGAATCTGCAAGTTGTCTCCTTCCCTCGATAAATCAAGGGAAAAGGGAAGGGAAAAGGGTGTTGCCATATCCGGCCCATCAGGTATTCCATATTCTACATTATAATATCCAAAAATGGAATTTCTCTGTAGAATACCACTTTTTGGTATTCTAAGAATCGCATCAGGACAAGGTATTATTCTTTTTCCCCATTCTTTATCACACTGCAATGGGACGATGAATCGATTCATTTGCTTTTTCCCCTTAATATTGTAATTCCTAGGGGAAAAGGTGACATAAATAGAGTCTCGATGCTCGTTGGATATGGTCCGATCAGTTTCTGAATAACTGAAGATTTGTTCTTCCTTCCCATAGCAGTTTGAATAACCTGATCTATGTTCCACTTGATCCACGTAAGAATCGGAAAGTGATTGATGTTTGGCAACAAAAGGTTGAACATCTACTTGATCCTGATGCTTATGAAATGGAAAGGGTACTACACTGGATCCGTATATACCTCCCGATAATATCCATAGATAACCCGTCCTGAGTATAGGATGAACATTACCGTGTACATATTCAGGTGCATGACACACATTGGTACTCCAGTGCATTTCTCCTTCTAGGTCAGAATATATATTTTTGCGAACTTTTTCCTTGAAGGAAGATGTTCTAGCACGAACTTCGGCAATAATTTGTTCCGATTCCACATATTGATCATTCTGAACCAAAAGCAAACTTTGTGGTGGAATGGTTAAGTTCTGTACTTGATCCTGGCCATCAATAGTGATGGATAAGTTATTATGACATAGATAAGCAGGATGTCCATTGCATGTACGTGTAGGATAAACCAAATTCTCATTGAATTCAATCTTTCCATTGAAAGGGGCTCGTACATGTTCTGCAATATCACCAGTAAATACCCCCCCGGTATGAAAAGTCCTTAGTGTTAGTTGAGTTCCTGGTTCCCCAATGGATTGGCCTGCAATAATACCTACTGCTTCTCCCAATTCGATCAAGTGACTGTGAGTAGTACTCCGACCATAACATAATTGACAAATCCGAGATATACTCTTGCAAGTAAAGGGGGTTCGTATATATATTGGTTGTGTTCGAGGGTTTATTAATTGATTGGCAAGTCCAACCCCAATATCCTGATTGCGCGTGGCAATGCATCTCCTATTTATATATACATCGTCTGCTAGCACACGGCCAATCAGTATTTGTGTTCGTACAAAAATTTCATTTCTGTCCCTCTCTCGACCTCGAATGGAACTTACGAAAATACCTCGGATAGTGCCACAATCTGTTCTACGTACTACGATGTGTTGAACCACTTCAACGAGTCTACGTGTGAGGTATCCAGCATCTGCTGTTCGTACAGCAGTATCCACAACTCCTTTACGAGCCCCATAACAGGAAATAATATATTCCGTTAAAGAGAGCCCTTCGCGTAAATTCCTTCGAATGGGTAGATCAATGATTTGTCCTTGAGGATCTGACATTAATCCTCTCATACCTACTAATTGGTGAACCTGAGATGTATTTCCCCTAGCTCCTGAGAAGGACATAACATGTACTGGATTTAAGGGATCAGTCATGCTAAAATTCGGATTCATTTCTTTTCTCAAATATTCACTTGTAGCATACCATATCTCGATCGATTGACGTAATTTTTCTACTGCATGTACATTCCCATAATGATTCTGTTTCTCCGAAACAGAACCTTGTTGCTCCGCATCTTGGACGAGCCATCCTTTGGAAGGTGCTGTTAAAAGATCATCAATTCCTAATGAAATAGCTGTATCAGTAGCTTGTTGAAAACCTGAAGTCTTGAGTTGATCCAAGATATGTGATGTATATGTCATTCCGAAGTGATCTATTAATCTGCTAATAAGCTTTTTAATGGCAGTTTTATCCATCACTTTATTATAAAAGGGCAAATTATCAAAGGGCAATCTAGTTCGTTCCTTCATAAGGAAAAATCTCCATATTTTCATGAGCAGGATTAAGCAATGGGTTCAAGCCGGTTATTCGAAGGCTTCCTCGATCTCTATATCTGCACTAATGAAAAGATCATAAGATCAATTACATTAGATCCTGAGAGCTGGTAGTGATTTCTTTGGGTGTTCAGAACGGGCAAAACCTTGTATGGCTTCTTCCATTTCTCGATTGAAACGAGTACGACCAACAGTTGTTCGAATGTATATATTAAGAATTTCCCCCATTCTACCTTTTCTTATTCGAAAATGTTCATGGATTTCGTGTAAGGTACCCAAAGATTCGTATTGAACCTCGATAGGGGCTTCTTGGTTTACTGAGGTAATGATACGTAAATCTACTTCCCCCCACCGGAGCCATAAGGGGCTGTATAAGTCAATTCGTTTCTGTCGATAAGCTCTGAGCACATCATCATAACTATAAAAGGAAGGTTTCTTACAGGAAAACCTTTTCTTTTCCGAGTGATACGGATGGTACCTATTCCCATAAATACCTTGATTATTTCCGACCGTTGATATATAAAGTCCAAGAAGCATATCCTGAGTCGGTATAGAAATAGGATCTCCGATAGCTGGAGACAAAAGATTTGTCTCAGAAAACATGAGTAAACGAGCTTCTGCTCTAGCTTCCAGAGATAAAGGTACATGGACAGCCATCTGATCTCCGTCAAAGTCCGCATTAAATCCTCCACAAACCGATGGATGTGAACGAATGGCACGTCCTTCTACTAAAATAGGTTGAAACGCTTGTATTCCTAATCTGTGTAAGGTAGGTGCTCGATTCAACAATACGGGATGTCCTTGCATAACCTCTTGAAGTACTTCCCATACAATGGGTCCCTTATCTCGAATCATACTTTTAGCAGCTCTTAGGTTGGGAGCAATATGTCGTCCAATGAGACTACGAATTACAAATGCTTGAAAAAGCTCTATTGCTATTTCTGAGGGTAATCCACATTGATACAATGATAGAAAGGGACCTACCACAATAACGGAACGACCTGAATAATCAACTCGTTTCCCTAGTAAATTTTCACGAGATCTTCCCTCTTTGCCTTCGATCACATCTGAGAACGATTTATAAGGCCTATCATGACTGTCTCTCATTGGTTGTCCACAGATGCCATTATCGAGAAGTGCATCTACGGCTTCCTGGATCAATTTTTTTTGACAAATAACAAATGACTCAGATCCACTTCTTGCTAATAAATTTGTAAGAGCATTATTCCGATTGATAACTCTTCGATAAAGTTCATTTAGATCTGATGAGGTAATAAGTCCACCTTCACCTAATTGAACGATTGGCCTCGGTTCGGGAGGAAGAACTGGTAATAGGCATAAGACCATCCATTTTGGTTCTATATTTGTTCGGAGAAAATGTTTAGCCAATTTCATGCGTCCAACCAGAAAATCCTTTCTTCTTCGAATTGTTTCATCCTCCCATCCATCCACAGTAAATTCTTGATCCTCCTCCAATCTATTCCATTTCAATTCCACCAAGTTCTTCCATTCCATATGTGAACGATCTATAATCATTTGCAGATCCAGACCAGTTAGTTGTTCCCTGATAGCATCTCCCCCAGTAGCTATTTCTCTCTCTTTAAATGTTCCAGAACCTCGAGCAAAGAGGTAATGAGGACGAGCAGAGAGGTAATGAGGAATAATATCTCTCCAGGATTGAATCTCATAATTGAATGTACCCCGTGATCTCAATAAAGTTGGTTTGTTAGCTATGGGCCTAGCAAGAAAAAGATTCGGATAGGTTATTCTAAGATTTCCCCCCCTCAGGATCGGACGTGAAAGTTTCCTCTCATCCGGCTCAAGTAACTATAGAAAAAAATGCACTCTTTTTCGCTCTGAAGAAAGACCGCTACTCTCTGCTCAAGTTCCAGGTGAAATTGAGTATTCCTTTACGATTCTACAACGTAGATATGGAATTATTGAGCAGTCTCCTCCCTTCCGAACAATCCATTTATTCTTGAAAAGATCTTCAATTAGGGATTTACTTGTCTTTATCTCGTTCCATTTGATCCTTTAGGTTCCTGCTTGCTTCACACTTCGATGGTTACAATACTATCGATCGAAGCATATGTGCGATGAATAGACTCCTATAGCCATATCTTCGGTCCGGAATACCTCTATTCAGGGATAACCCAAGTGAAAGAGAATTACTTTTGAATTCCATTATATGAAAGAAGTGTTTTCACGAAGTTCAATTAGCAATTTTATACAGAATATCTAAACCCTGGACTAATTCCTCTTTCTCAACATCTCTTCAAGATGCTTATAATTCTGAGCTTCATGCTACTCCTCCGGAGGGACATGTCAGAGCTAAAGGCATCCCAATGAGATTGAATAGGATGACAGTTCCTTATTACGGATCTGTATGATCGGAACTTGTGATCAAGTCACACATCGCAGTATACTGGGCCTTCTAATTCTTTCCGAGTTTTAGCTAATAGATTCGCAATATAACTGGGAAGGCGTTTCAAATACCATACGTGAACCACCGGACATGCCAGTTTAATGTATCCCATTCGATATCTTCGAATTCGAGAATCAACGAATTCAACTCCACATTGTGTGCAAAATGTTGAGTCTATCTTCTCATTTCCGATCCCTGGAGAATTTCCACAAGCACAAACTCTACTTTTGATAGGTCCAAAGATTCTTTCACAAAACGATCCATCTCTTTCTGGTTTATTAGTTTCATAATGTAGAGTATAGGGTTTAGTCACCTGTCCAACTATCTCGCCATTAGGTAAAATTTTTTTGGACCAAGCACAAATCTGTTCGGGAGAAGCTAATCCAATTCGAAGTTGTTGATGTTTATTCCGGTCAATCATAAAAGATCTCGATTCATTCTGATCAAACTTCCTCCCTATCTATCTGAAAGTCTTTCTCAGATATAATAGCATGATTCAATTCTAGAGCTAAAGATCGTAATTCTCGAATGAGCAATCGGAAAGATTCTGGAGCAGTGTCAGGTTTAGGTATTGGCCCTCCAGTTATAATGGCACCAAGTACTTCATTACGAGTTCTAATATGGTCAGATTTGAGAGTAAGCATCTCTTGTAAAATATAAGCAACACCAAAACCTTCTAAAGCCCAAACTTCCATTTCTCCTACTCGTTGCCCCCCTCGTTTGGATTTTCCTCTAAGAGGTTGTTGTGTAACCCGTGCATAAGGTCCACTCGAACGTGCATGTATTTTATCATCAACTTGATGACTCAATTTCGACATATAAGCTTTTCCTATTGTAACAGGTTGTTCAAAAACATCTCCTGTTCTTCCATCGATTAATCTATGTTTTCCAGGATGATCCGGTTCGAATACCCATGGATTAGCTGTTTGCTCACTAGCTTTATAAAGCTCAGGAAACACTAGTTTTCTCGAAGCTTCTCGCTCGTATCTTTCGTCAAAAGGTGTTATTCTATAATGTTTGTTCATCAGGTTTCCTGCTAAACCGGGCAAACATTCAAAGATCTGTCCTACATTCATTCGTGAAGGTACCCCTAATGGATTCAATACCATATCAACTGGTATTCCATTTTGCAAATAGGGCATATCTTGTCTGGGCAAAACTATTGAAATAATACCTTTATTACCATGCCTTCCAGCTACTTTATCACCCACTTGTATTTTACGTTTTTGTGATATATATACGTGGACTGTTTCCGCATTATCACCGGAATCATCTACTCTATTGATCCATCTCACATCAATAACTCGACCCCTTCCACCTATAGGTGCTCTGAGACAATTTTCTCTCGCAGTGGATACCTCAATACCAAATATGGTTTGTAATAATCTTCCTTCCGGGGCACATAATGATTCTTCTGTGGTTTGAGGCGTTAATTTACCTACCAAAACATCACCTGTTTCTATCCAAGATCCTAGCATTACAAGACCATTTTCGTCCAAATGACGAAGTGAATGAGCATCTAAATGAGGTATTTCTCTAGTGATTCTTTCAGGACCCTGGCTTGTCATACAGATTTCAATCCTGTATCTTACGATATGGAAAGAGGTATAAATATCTTCATATACCAGACGTTCACTAATGAGTATTGCGTCTTCAAAATTGTATCCTTCCCATGGCATATAAGCTACTAAAACGTTTTTTCCCAAAGAGAGTTCTCCCCCTACCGTAGCCGCACCGTCCGCCAGAATTTGTCCCTTTTTTACACATTCCCCTTGACGAACTTGAGGTTTTTGATGCGTACAAGTATTGGTATTAGAACGTTGATATATAACCAATTCTGTTCGTACAGTGTCTCCATTAACCGATGAAGTAATATTTGTAGCATCGATATACTCAATCCTTCCCTCTTGTGTAGCTATAGCTACACTTCCTGAATCTAGAGCTGCTTGACCTTCCAACCCAGTTCCGGCAATGCACTTCTCGGGTCGAAAAAGTGGAACTGCTTGACGCTGCATATTAGAACCCATTAGAGCGCGATTCGCATCATTATGTTCGAGAAAAGGAATAAGGGAAACTCCAACGGAAAAATATTGGAAAGGAAAAATACTTCTGAAATGAATTTGTTCCCATGCAATAACTATAAATTCTTGTCGGTATCGAGCTGGAGTAATTTGTTCTTCTTGAATCCCTTGATTTAACGCCAAATAATTTCCCGTAGCTATCCGATAGTATTCATCCTCATCTTCTCCCGGTAATAGATAAACCATATGTTCTTCTCTCGATCTCTCAGAGATCTTATAGAATGGACTTTGTAAAGAACCGCAATGATCAATCTTTGCATGAATAGATAATGATGCAACAAGTCCAGCATTCATTCCTTCGGACGTATCGATTGGACAAATACGCCCATAATAACTGGGATGAATATCCCGTGTCCGAAAACTAGCAGTTCGCCCTGTTAAGCCCCCAGGGCCTAAATGGCTCAATTTTCGCCCATGAGCTATTTCCGTCAATGGATTAGTTTGATCCAAAAATTGGGATAAGGGATGTGAACCAAAAAAATCTTGAAAAGTGCTTTTTAATAGAGTTGAAGTTACCAAGTTCTGAGGAGTTGATCTACGCTTGGTTGCTCTGTGTATAGTTCTTCGAACTGCATCTTCCAAACGACCTAGAGCTAATCTAAATTGATTCTGTAATAAATCTGCTACAGAACGAATACGTCGATTTCTGAGGTGATCTATATCATCGAGTGTACCCATTCCAAATTTCACTCCGATAAGGTAATCCACAGCAGCCAATACATCTTGTGGTAATGAAAAAATCTCGTTCTCGGGTATATCAAGGTTCAGTTTTTGGTTCGGATTTCGTCGACCAATCTTTCCCAATTCACATCTTTGTCGGAAAAATTTTTCCTGCAATTCTTTACATAGAGACTCGGAAAATACCAAATCGCCACTTACACAGTAGAGTTTTTTATAAAACTCCAGAATGGCATTTTCCCTCGACCAAAGATATTCCTCCCTATCCCACTTCCCCTTCTTCTTCTTCAGTAAAAAGAAAAATCTTTCGGGATAGCGAGTATTGTCCAGAATCTCTTCGAGATTTAAACCCATAGCTGATAATAGAACTGGAATAGATATTTTTCGTTTTCTGCTTACACGAGCCCATATCCTTTCTCCCACATCAATCTCTAATTTCGATCTTCTTCCCCAATCTGAAATCAGAGTGCCAGTATATATATAGTTTATTCTATTATGGTCTAATTCCAAACGGTAATAAATACCGGGACTTATTAATATTTGATTCACCACGATTCTGTAAATTCCATTTACTACAAATGTTCCATGGGAATTCATTAAAGGAATATTTCCGAGAAATACAGTTTGTTTCTGTATCTTCCTACTATTCCTCCGAATCGATCTTGCTGGTACATATAATTCAGAGTAATATGTAAGGGACTGATATACAGCATCTCTCTCTTTTATGAAAGGTTCTGCTAATTCATATTCATTACCAAAAAGCCTGAATTCAATTTCTTTATCTGTATCCTCAATTTTCGGAAAATTATGAAGTTCTTCCATCAAGCCCTGATCGATGAAACGACAAAATCCTTCAAATTGTATCTTACCAAATTCGGGGATTGTAAACGCTCCCTCATTTTCATCTAATCGCATTGGAAGTTTCCCATCCGTGAAAAAGTCTATTCAATTATTCCCGATTGATCTATATGGATCAATCCGACAAAAAAGATTTGGATGTATATTCAGTGTTCACTATATCCCGTGAGATTCTACCCGTATCCAGATATACTTCCAATTAGAAAAAAAAAAAAAAAAAGATAAGAAAAGAGGTACTTTGATACTTTCATCCAACCACGTGAAATGGAGCTATGAACGAATGAATCAAACCATTCTTAAATGTTAATCTCACTTAGAAAATTTCCTAATGAAAATAGTAAGATTGAAAGACGGAGAACAAATTAGATCCATTTACTTTATGGTTGACTTTAGCATACATCTCATACTATACTTAAAGGACGGACGAATGATTCAATCTGTCCATGGCATTCCCATATCTCGGCGACATAGCCAAGCGGTAAGGCAGAGGACTGCAAATCCTCCATCCCCAGTTCGAATCCGGGTGTCGCCTTGTTGAGGTAAGTAAATGGAAGGAAAAGTCTGTATTTCCATTACAGAACCTCTAGAGACATATTGGTACATATTACCAATATAGATAGTGAGTTACGTGCATTTTATCCCGACTCCGTCGTGAATGTACAACCCTCGAGTTAGTAATAGCAACTCGTTGGTCAATGAACAAATGGATTTCTTTATCTCTCATATCAGCTCAAACGTCCGTAACGTTCAGAATAGGTAGACCATTTCAACTTAAACTTTGCACTATCGTTAATAGTTCCCTTATCATCTCGATGATGAAATCATTCTTTTTTAGAGAACATGACCTATATGGATATAGTCGATATAACTTGGGCTGCTTTAATGGTAGTTTTTACCTTTTCCCTTTCACTCGTAGTATGGGGGAGAAGTGGACTATAATGGTAATGCTTAAGAATCAATTATTGCGTTCCTTCCAGATCATGCATGAGAATCTCTTCTGTTCCATAAGGATCCAGTAATATTTAGTCTTCATTCCAAATTGAAAGACTCTTTCCATGGAATTATTTCCTCTTTATCCCCGTAAGGGATGTGCATAATCCCTTATCATTATCATTTTCCTATGACAAATCTGATTCTCTCTAACAGGTTTTAATAAATTAGTTCTTTTCTAGAATGAGTTGATAATATTGTTTCTTCCACTGAAGAACGATCTCTCTCTTAGTAGAAATAGAAATAGTCCCTCATGTTTTACCGGATGGTTCCGAATTGATCGGATCCGATATGAATTCCGTTCTCATAAAAATATGGGACATAAGTCTAAGTAATAGATCCCTTTGCTTTTTCTTATACCATTTCAAGTTCCATATCTAATATGTACTAGAAAACGATGTTCGTACCGGAAAAAAATGTTAAACTTTGATCTTAAACAATCCGCAAGTACGTTCAGAATAAAGTCTGTCTACATTGGATCTATTTTCCAGGGGCATGAAGAAGGTGATCAGCTCCGCTCTTTTATGGTACGAGGTCCTTCATCCTACATTTACCATATATGGACAAGTACTATTAAGATATATTTATCTATATATGGGTGTAGAAGAAGTAGTACAAAAGAAAAGGTTAGATACTTTTCCTTCGTACTACTTCTTTTTCTTCTCAAAAGAAATGAAAAAGCAGCCCCTACCCTGTATTGTTGTAATATACTAGATCCCATAACCTATTTTATACTAATGATCTGGATCATTTGAATCTATCTAGTTATCAGTAATCACTCCATTTTCATAAAAATCAAGTGCTTTCACTGCTTCCACTGGCCGTTTTAACATAAAGGATAAGTAAAAAAGCAGTAGGAACTGCAAGGAACAGTGCAACAGCAATAAATCCAAGGTTATTTACTTCCATGATCTCCTGATCTTTACTTCGTTCAAAAATAGCTCGCTCGAGATTTGATCCCATAGAGATGAATCTTTCAAGATCCATGAAATAAATGTAATTGAGAAAATCGGTTCGAGTAACGGAATCTAACTAACGGATTGAATGAATTCTTCGATGGAAATAGTATAACATAATATGATCACTTTTGATAAGACTCGTAGGAAACGTGTATCAGAAAACATTCCGATCAACACATGTCTGTATCATTTTGAAAGAATAGGATTCGTACGAATAAGAACCTTCTGCTACTCCAGAAGACGTTCGTCAGACATGAGAGGTATTTCGCTTGGATTTCCAAGGTTTAGATGGAATCTTTAACCTATCTGGTCCGGTGATGATATAGAAGTATCCCATATCAAATTTATCCAGAAGCCCACTCATGACCCTGGAATGAGAGAGAAGGACTAGTCTGTCCAGATCCTGACATGATCATTCTTGGAAATACAATAGAGTGTCTAGAAATCCACTGGCTATCGATCATGAAAAATAAGTATTAGAATGAAATCAATATTCATGGAGAAGAACAGAAGGAAGATCTACTTTCAATCATTGGGAATTATCTATAGGGATCTCCGTGGGATTCCGACTTAGGAGGACTACCTCTGTGTAACCCTAAAATCTATTTATCTTCCCACGTTTTTTTATAAGAAAAATTTGATTCTTCGGGGAGGGAAGAATATTTATTGCAGATTCACAATGATGATTAGATTTTATCCCCGAAAGAAGGGTCTTTTTTCAAACTGAATTATCGATCTGGTTAATGTATCTAATGGATAGAGATACTAAATCTCTAGTATATTTATTCAACCCTATTCTCTTTTTCACTCTTCTACGGGGATTCAGAGCTGAATGGAATAACTTATTGGATCGGGACTGACGGGGCTCGAACCCGCAACTTCCGTCTTGACAGGGCGGTACTCTAACCAATTGAACTACAATCCCAATACAGTACAGTTCACCTACTATTGGATCATATTTATTCTATGGTAGGTGCTAGATAGATCGTATAGATTACGTGAGCGCTAGGTCGATGAAATATCTTATCCTTCTCTTTCATCTTTTAAAGTATCAATTCATATGGAATTGGACACATATCTATATGATATGAATAGATATAGATATCGGGGTTCAATAACCAATTATCTTTTCATCCATGATTGGCATGAATATAACCATACCGATAGATTGGTATTGATGATATTGGTTGGGCCGAGCTGGATTTGAACCAGCGTAGGCATATTGCCAACGGATTTACAGTCCGTCCCCATTAACCACTCGGGCATCGACCCAGGAACAAGAAAGTAATTGAAAGTCTTTAGGTCAAGATACCAAACGAATGGATATCCTATTTCATGGTACCCCTAGGGGAAGTCGAATCCCCGTTGCCTCCTTGAAAGAGAGATGTCCTGGTCCACTAGACGATAGGGGCTACCAATCATTATGATATGAAAGTTCCCTGGAAGTTGTCAATAGTATGGCCAGAATTATGAAAAATATTCTTATTGGTTTCCTTCCTTTTTGAAATAAAAAATTTTGTATTTCATTATTATTTAATGTATAAAGAAATAATAATAAAATGAAAGGACAAAAAAATTTTCTAAGCATTGGTATGCGTTGGGTGAAAGGCTGCAAGACTATAGCTGTCAGATATTGTGCTGTCTCTATATATCGTATGTATTCATACGGGTTGCAGTGACTGTGGGTTATAGGAACCTGACTGAGAAAATAAACAAAAAAAAACATAGAAAAAAGTACTTCCTATTGGTTGGACAAAAGATCGATTCGTATGTTACAATTGGATCGTGGCGGGTATAGCTTAGTGGTAAAAGTGTGATTTGTTACATTATCAACTCGAATAATTGAAGGATCTTTGATCAATCTAAAGCTCTATTTCCAGATAGGTTAAAAACCTCCCCTATGAATACTATCCATCCGAGATGGAAGAGTTCATGTATGACACTGATATACTTTACGTTCCCATATTAGAGTATAGTGCTTCACTTCTTTCCATTAAAACAAATGCCCGTTGGTGTCCCAAAAGTTCCTTTCCGAGCCCCTGGAGATGAAGATGCAAATTGGGTCGACTTATACAACCGACTTTATCGAGAGAGATTACTTTTTTTGGCTCAGGATATAAATCACGAGATTGCAAATCAACTCATGGGTCTCATGGTATATTTGAGTGCAGAAGATGCAAATAAAGATATGTTCTCATTTCTCAACTGTCCCGGTGGATCAGTAATACCGGGAGTAGGTATTTTCGATGTTATGCAAATAATAGTACCAGATGTACATACAATATGCATGGGGGTAGCTGCTTCAATGGGATCTTTCATCCTAATCGGGGGAGAAATTACTAAACGTATAGCATTACCTCACGCTAGGGTTATGATCCACCAACCTGCTAGTACCTATTATGACGGACCGGCCGCAGATTTTCATAACGAATCGAAACACGTAACGATGCTTCGCGATTACATAACAAAATGTTATATAGAAAGAACGGGCACCCCCGGAGAGGTCATTCAACGGGACCTGAACAGAGATGTTTTTATGTCAGCAACAGAAGCCCAAGCTTATGGCATTGTTGATGCCGTAGCGGAAGGTTGATCTCGTAGCGGAAGATCTTCTTTTTAATTGATTTTTCAAATGACCTGTAAACTGTAATTTGATCTCTTTGTTCCCTTTCAAAAAAAAAAAAAAGGAAAGGGAAAGTGATTGATTTAATAATCACCTGATATGGTTAGGATCGATCCGAACCAGTCGATTCCGCATACAATCCAGCCAGAATGCCCACTATTCAACAACTTATTAGAAATGCAAGACAGCCAATAGAGAATAGAAAAAAATCTCCTGCTCTTCGAGGATGTCCTCAGCGTAGAGGAGTATGTGCTAGGGTGTATGTGCGACTCGTTTGGATCAGAAGCTGAAACAGACTGGGAAATTATTATAACGGAATAAAAGAAGAAGTTTCCCGCTGTAACCAAGTACAGATCCATCATCTAACCTTACCGGGGATGAAATTTATGGTTTCCATTGGTGCAAATCCAATCACCTTGATGTGGGATGAAAAGCAATTCCTCATTGGTAGCGAATGGTCATCAATCCATTGAGCGGGGAAATCATGCAAATTGAAGAAGCATAAAGTTTATGCTCATATTGCTGCGAGAACGGAACAACAGGGTCAGCTACCTGGCCAACCCCAGAATTACACGTCGTTACTGTATGAATAGATCTTGTAATGAGAGTATTTATTACTTGATGATTCAAGGGTAGAGCTGGAGATGGTAAACTGTACAAGTTACCGATAACATACTCATCTCATATTTCGGAAATGAATAAGAGGCTCCGGCGTATAGAGAGGACCTTACCGTTGGAGAAAGAACCATAGAAACGATGAAACCCATGATTGATTTTTTCTCATTCTCAGTACAAGGTCCCAGCCCTTGCCTACCTGGAAGATGCCTATCCAAAGGGAATTATGGTTGGGAAGGTTGCAGTAGCAAAAGCCATTGGAACTTTTCTTTTCTAAATAAGAAGAATCAGTGTTATTCTCAATGGACCAAACAAATGACTAACCGAGAAAAAGATTAGCGATTCATGAGAGTAAACTGCAATGACCAGAGTGAAACGTGGATATATAGCTCGAAAACGTCGGAAAAAGATTCTTGCATTTGTATCAGGCTCTCGAGGGGCCCATTCGAAACTTTTTCGAACTGCTAACCAACGGAAAGCTAGAGCCTTAGTTTCCGCCCACCGAGATAGAGGTAAACGCAAGAGAGATCTTCGTCGTTTGTGGATTACTCGGATCAATGCAGCAGCCCGTGCCAATGGAGTCTCTTATAACAGATTAATCCAATATTTGTACAAGAGGCAGTTGCTTCCAAATCGTAAAACACTTGCACAAATAGCTGTATTAGATAGTAATTGCTTTTCCACCATCTTGAAGAACTTATCGTGTGATGAAATAGGTTAGGTATAGATGAAAGAAATAGGTAAAGATGGAATGGATAGAACAGCTTCTCCCGGAGAATTCCCTCCGGGAAGGTCGAAACATTTTCAAATTTTTCAATATTTTATTGGAAATGAACGAAACGAAAAGAATTCAATCCAATTCTTTTCCAAGAATGAAATCCTATCGACTTTTTCGACAATAGACTCAAGATCTGTATCTTTATCAAACAGATATCCAACTCCGATTTTATTAAGGAGTAGGTTTATTTCTATGAAATTAGTTTTCATTATAAAGAAAAGGTAACAAAGATAGAATACGAGCTCGTTTAATAGCGTTAGTCATTAGACGTTGTTGTTTTGAGGTTAATCTATTCACTCGACCGGATAATATTTTTCCTTGCTCGCTAATAAATCGACTAATTAGGCTCATATTTTTATAATCGATCCGATCTCCCGACCCAATTGGTGACAAATGTCTACGAATTGGTGTCAAATGTCTACGAAAAGATCGCTTGGGTTTATCCATAGTTTGTTTCATGAACCTTTTTAATACTATTTATTCCAAATCTTTCAAAATCTCGTTCCATTAAAGATCTTGTTTAAATACCATTTCTTTTTATATCTGTGATCTATTCCTATCCCTGGGTAGGAGTAGTACGTTTAATCTCTTTTTTTTATCTCTCCGTGAATGGTATGCTTGTAACAATAGGGACAAAATTTATTTGATTCCAATCGAATAGGTGTATTGCGTCGATTTTTACGAGTCGTATATCTAGAAATCCCCGGGAATCTTTTATAAACACTATCTTGGGTACAACTAGTGCACTCCAAAGTAATTGTTACTCTTACATCTCCGCTCTTGGCCATAAACTTACTCTGGATATTGGGTCTACTTTGCTTTTCGATCTGAAAAATAAAGAGGAAAAAGGGATAGAAGTTGATAGCCGGAGATCCCACGATGAAACATTTGAAAGTAAAAAAATCCTTGATCAGGAGTTTTCAGTTGTACTTACAAAATTGAATGTGGAAAGAATCTTTGGATTTCTATTTCTACTTTGATTCTACCCCCCCCCCATTCCATCCCCAATTTTAGATCTATTTTGGGTTGAATCAACTAATTTATCCAAGAGGTAGGAGAAAGAAATCCAGCACAATCTTTTTGACCTTGGCTTTAAGGGGAGGACAAAAATTAAAAAGAGGGAAAAGTCAAAGTCAGAGCATCTGGAAAAAAACGATTGATTTCTATCAATAGACCGGCTACAAAAATCAACCATGAAATAGCTAACACAGGCGCTGTGGAAAGATAGGTCTTTAGATCTTGCATTGTAAATTCTCCTTATCGATCATAATGCGTAAGTGATTAAACCGTATTAATAGTTAAAATCCTAGGGAAACTTGGAACTATGAATATATGTATAATGTTATCCGGGCTGTGGTCCTATTTATAGAACAGGAAAAAGATGTTTCAGCACCAAATTTTGCTAATTAATAGTTATCTTCTAGATAATAGACCCTACATGCATTATAAAGTCTTTTCACTCACTAGACCGAAGAGAAATGAAGGTGGAAAAATGTGGGAAACAGATTTTGAATTCCATAAAATAACATTGTCTAATGATTAGAAGGGATGTAGCGCAGCTTGGTAGCGTGTTTGTTTTGGGTACAAAATGTCGCAGGTTCAAATCCTGTCATCCCTACCTTTCCCTTCTTTTCTATGGAAAGAGAGAGGAACGAAAGATCATTTGATATCGATTCGAATGGAACATCAAATAATTGAATCGTATCAGATGCGAAAGTGTTTTACTCTAAGAATATAAACAAAAGGTATTTTCCCTTCCCTTTATCTCCGGATGTTCAAGAAAGCGCTCTTAGTTCAGTTCGGTAGAACGTAGGTCTCCAAAACCTGATGCCGTAGGTTCAAATCCTACAGAGCGTGATTCTGTTCCTATCAAATCCAACCCTCTAAATTATGGAGAATTCATTCCAACTGGAACGAGCAATGGAATCTGACCTCCCAGGAAAAGTAGGAGGCCAATTAAATGGGAGGATATTCCCGGATCAAATATCCAATTGATCACCACGTCGGTATTGTGAATATGCAGTTACGAATAATCCGGCCAAAGTTATAGGAATTAGACCTAACACAATTCCGGATGGCAAAGCCTCAATCATTTCGATTCAACGGAATAAGTAGGGATAATAGCTATCCTGGATAGTACCCTGAATTTGCTATGAATCTCAATGATCAGAAATTTATATAGAGAGAATCCACGAAATTATTGAAATTCAAATAGTGAACTTAGAGGGTTTCCCCTTCCTTCATTTCAAATAAGTTGTATCTTGCTCGAGCTAATGAATAGGACTAGGGTGAAAATGATAGAAGCCAATAAGAAACCGAAATAACTAATTATAGTTATAGTAGGCGTGGAAGGACTGAATGAAATATGGTTTATACATATCTTCATGAGACAATTACCTAAATTTTTCTTTTCGTAACCTTGAGATCAGAATACAAAAGATCAATTGTCCCAATTCGTACCAATTCAGGATCCTATATCTACTATAGGATATGTATGAACGAACATAGATGAGAAGAAATCTATGGTAGAAATCTCTTCATTATCCTAGAAATTCCCACATTCATCGAGCAACTCATGAATAGCACCCGCGAACCCCTTCACAAATTGTCGAACGTAATCTTTCTTCTTACAAGGTGAATGAATTCTCAATCAGTACGATTGGATCACCTGGCATTTTCTTCTTTACCAATAGCTATCGGTCCAGAGACTGGACCGTAAAAAACCTCTTCTACAGACATATTCAAAGTTTTGTGAATTTCACATTTAGGTGTAAGAATATGAATATCCAGTTTGTCCTTTCATTTCTAGATCTTATTTATCCAATCATTCGACCCTCTAGATGGATTCTATTTTTTCAATATTCATTCTTAGAGCTAGTAGAGCCCGATATTACAAGAATTCCACCCGAGTAACTCGTAATTTCACATAAAATTGACTAGGTTCTATTGCACTATACACTTGGTTTTATCTAATGAGTAACACCTACTCGTTAATACAAGGTACTATATAATAAGTCCGTGGGATAACTCCACCTGCGCCGGATACTATTGGAAGAGCAGCATACATCTGCATAGCACCAATGATCCCCGTGCAATCTGAATTACTGGGATCATCTACACGGACATAATTTCATGTCGGAATGAAAAAGGAAGGGGGTAAAAGTATCATATTCTGGATGAGTTGTATTGACAGTGATTAATACCCTTTGCAAGCGGCACTCATCCTCTTTTTCGGTTCTACAGCCACCTGTATGTAGAAGCTAATTCCAATCAAAATTTCCATAGTCTATGCAATTGTTACAACATCGATTGAGAGGGTTCCTTACGTCTGGACCTCAGAACATGCAATATTCTCTTATTTCTGTTGGGATTCAGTCGACCAAACAGAGATGGAATAACTGTTGGCAGGAACAGAATAATTCTATCCCGTTCCTTCTCGATACTCATAAAAATTTTATTGCTGTGTCAGAAGAAGGCTAGTTATACTGGTCCAGTAGACTTCAAAGATACCCTTGGTATAACATTGACAATCGAACAAGGATTGGAGAAGATATCAGTAGTTTTCCATTTCCTGATCTCTATCTTTCATGGGATCAATTCCCCCTTGACTGACTTTACAATAATATATGGAGCTGAGCATGGCTGGGAATACGGGAGAACGCTCCTTTGCTGACATTATTACTAGTATTAGATACTGGGTTATCCATAGCATTACCATACCTTCTCTATTCATTGCAGGTTGGTTATTTGTCAGCACGGGTTTGGCTTATGATGTGTTTGGGAGCCCCCGGCCGAATGAGTATTTCACAGAAAGCCGACAAGAGGTTCCATTAGTAACTGGCCGTTTCGATCCGTTAGAGCAACTCGATGAATTTACTAGATCTTTTTAGGAGGCACTAATGACTACAGATAGAACTTTTCCGATTTTTACAGTTAGATGGTTGGCCATTCACGGGCTAGCTGTCCCGACAGTTTTTTTCTTGGGATCAATATCGGCAATGCAGTTCATCCAACGATAAACTCTATCTAAAAAAAGGTATGGAGATATGACACAATCAAACCCGAACAAACAAAATGTTGAATTGAATCGTACCAGCCTCTTCTGGGGGTTGCTACTCATTTTTGTACTTGCTGTTCTATTCTCTAATTATTTTTTCAATTAGGAACAATGAGAATATTCTCACTCCATTCGAATAGATCCAATACTCATAATTATCTATGCTATGACTGTTTATGTCTCGAGCATGACCACTTAATAAAATGTGAAAGGGAGTAAGAGAAATGGCCGAAACCACTGGAAGGATCCCTCTTTGGTTGATAGCTACTGTAACTGGTATTATTGTGATTGGTTTACTGGGTATCTTTTTCTATGGTTCATATTCTGGATCAGGGTCATCCCTATAGTAGGGGAAATGCACTTACTATGGGGAATACTATACATGCGAAAGTGAAAAATTGATAAGGCCTTACCCTTCAGAGAAGGGTAAGGTCTTATCAAAATCTATTTTTGAGATTCTCTTCTATATTAATATTAATTAGAAGAGAAGATTCGTACAAATACAATGACTCTGTCATTTACTTCATTCAATGCCTTTCAGTCAGGTGATAAGCCAACCTATTCTTCCACTATATGATCAAAATTGGATCGATCCCATTTCAATCTCTGTCGAAGGAACAACGGAGAAACAGAGAATATTAATTACTAAAAATTTGCTCATTTCTCTGATGGGAGATTATGCAAAGTTTCTGTAAAAACCTGAACTATGAGAATCTGAATGTGCAAATAGAATCTTTTCTTATTTTGGCTTAAAAAAGAAAAGAGGAAAAAAACCTTTTTTCATTTTCTCTCATAATGAACGAACCCAAAAGTTTTATAGGGTTGTTTTACTCAATGAGTGATATTGCCCCTTCCTTACTTGTCTGCTCTTCCTTCTTTATGAATTTTAAGCTCAGTATAACGTACAAAATAATCGACAATTTACGAAGGAATTTACGAACAGGGCAGGATCGACACCCAATTAGTTCCTCTTATCTCAACGAGAATAATTTATTCAAATCTTTTCGAGGAAGAATAATGGTATAGGATCAAGAATGGAATCAGAGAAAATAGGAATCTTCTCCAAGATTGCTTGGTTATTTTCCTCATCTCTCCCTCCTGCGATCTATCTCTATTTTCCGGATCATTTCTTTTGAACATGGGGGGCAAGGAAAGGAAGGAATGGTATGTATCTAGTACGCGATATAGCATATGAGGATCGTTCGACAAGTTGATCTGTTCCAGTGCTTATTGAGTCACTCCTTATTAAAAATGTAGATATATCTTACATTTTTCCAAGAAAATATAAGGGAGAAGGAGGATAAAAGGCTCTCCATCTCCGAAGGGGTATTAATTTTTGATTCAATCAGTCAACTTAATGTTCGGAAATCTATGGACCTAAAGATTCATCTCGGCCAATTGAACTTTCTCAAATTGTTTCTTCTTAAGGACCAAAAATATCTGTGCCAGAATGACAGATGCTAAGAATAATAAAAGACCTTGAACACGTAATGGATCTTGAAGTACTATCTCTGCATCTCCTTGACCGAATCCACCCACATTAGGGTTATTCGTTAATGGCTGATCGACCTTGATCAATTCGCCTTCTGAAACAAGAAGTTCCGGTCCCGGAGGTACAATGTCAACCACTTGCCCACCGTCTGATGTATTATCGATAGTTATCTCATATCCACCCTTTTCTTTACGTAAAATTTTGCTCACTCTTCCTGTTGCCGAAGCGCTGTAGACCGTATTGTTGCTCTTACTCCCGTCGGGATAAATTTGTCCTCTTCCTCTATTACCACCCAAATATATGGGATATTTAAGGAAGTGAGCTTCTTTATCAGTAGCAGGATCTGGTGAAAGGATGGGGAACACAAGTTCACTATATTTTTGACCAGGAACAGGACCTATTACAATAATGTTTTTTTGATTGGGACGATAGTTCTGAAAATAAAGATTACCCATCTTTTGTCTAATCTCAGGAGAAATACGATCCGGAGGGGCTAATTCAAAGCCCTCGGGTAAAATTAGAACAGCTCCTACATTTAAAGCCCCTTTCTTACCATTAGCAAGAACTTGTTTCATTTGCGTATCATAGGGGATCTTAACAACTGCTTCAAATACGGTATTGGGAAGCACGGACTGTGGAACCTCAATATCTACAGGTTTTTTGGCCAAGTGACAATTGGCACATACAATACGTCCAGTTGCTTCTCGGGGATTTTCATAACCCTGCTGTGCAAAAATGGGATATGCATTCGAAATGGATGTCCGAGTGATGATATGTATCATGACCAGGACGGAAATTAACCGAGTCATCTTTTTCGTCCAGTCATAAGTATTTCTATTTTGCATGGTTATTGGTTCCAAATCATTTTTCGGGTGAGAGTAGGTAGCTATCATAGTTACCTGTCAAAAATTCTGCTACTATATTGATTGAACCAAACCTAAAAGTAAGAAATCGGAAGTCTCGCACCAGGAGAAGAATGAGGGGGAGGAATAGCTAATTCCTGAACACAGAAAACACTTTATTATTCTGTTTCAATTGTTTCGGTCGGAGAAAAAACCCTATTCTTTATTCATTCATCGAATGATAAATTACTACAAGTGAAGGAGATATACGATTGAAACGACGGAAGATCCAATATTTAAGAATCGTATCTAAGATGACTGGAAAAGTTGAAACAAGAACAGATATTATTTGTTCGTTATGAGCAAATCCATAATTTTCGGAGATCGAATCGATCATCAGTTCCCAACCATGGGGCGAATGAAACCCAATAAATAGATCAGTTACTAAAAGGATGACAAAAGCTTTCATTGTATCGCTCAGACTATAGAATAATTCTTGGATCCAAGAATTTAGAATGGCAAGTTTATTCCTACCCAGAATGAGATAAGCACTTATAAGAACAAAACCTATTAGATTTGTTAATAAATGTGAGATTATCTGGATACAATCTTCATTGTACATTTCAACCAATTGGATCGTTTCTTCGTGAAGCTCTATAGGAAGATCTTGTGAATATGTTCCCAAAGAATCTTCCAACATTTTTTCTAATAGGAATAGATCTTCTATTCTCTCAAATCTTTCCAGAGCACTTTCTTCCTGGAGATAATCATAAATTTTATAAGATTGACCAGTATTCCACCAATCTGTGATCCAAGGCTCCAAACCTTTCCGTAATAAAATAGGAATTATCCAGGGCAGTACTACTAAACATGCGAGATATCGTAGGGAAGCTAATGCTTTATATTTGGCCACTTCCAATTCGTGAATCGCTAACGAACCTGATTCACCCGTCAGTTCTGTCCGAAATCTAGACAAAGTACGAGTGATAGAATGAGGTATGGGACTCATAGATTGATCTATTGCGTAATTGTTTTACACCCGAGAAAAATTATCCTCGGAGAAAAAGTAAAAGGTTCGCTCCAAATGAGTGAGACGGAGCATAAGGAGATCGTTCCCAGATATCCGATCATTCCAGATCGTCTCTATCTGGACCAATTATCTATTCATTTTTTCCATTCTATCTTACTCTTTTTTAGAAGAATCACTTGAAGTAACATAAGTCTTATTCATTGCCAAGATCCTTTGAATCCTGATAACTGGATTCAAAGGATCTTTTACAAATCTTTCCCCAGTTATCTCCAAAGATGACAAATGCTCTTGAAAAATGAGATAACGACGAAATCATATAAGAATAATTTGGATCGTGATGAAGAATCGGGATGAAAGGAAAAAATATTCTAGTTTTAGGGAAACCGGACCACTATATCTAATAATTGTTCTTTCTGATACATCATATCCATCTACTGGCTCTATAAGCTCGCCCTCCCTAGGATAGGAAATGATATGGTGTGTTCGGGAACTACCAAAAGAATCTCGGTCTGATTCATTCCATAAGTATCATTTAGTAGGAATTAACTGCATGATCTTTTTCCCGGACAAATACCAACTAGTTCTATCGTAACTTATTGCTCTTCCTATATTACCTCTTCCTATACTATTTAATAAAAATCTTATATTGTTCATAAAGATCCTATATCGTTCCATTTACATACAATAATATTTCAATATTTATTTCAATTTATATGAAATACAATATTGAAATTTCCTGATTGGATATTAATTAATGTTCCTTGATTTGATCCATATTAAAATGTCTCGACATTTTAATGTATGTCGAGGATAAAGAACCCCCCGGTTCATTTCAAAACCCTTCAATGGATACACGCAAGAAACGGGCTGATTCAGCAGCTTTCTGTTCGATCTCCCTTAGGTTCAAATTATCACCAGTACGAGTTAAAGGAATGTCTTGTCGGCCCTTTATTTCCATATAAAGAACACGACGAGGGGAAATACCTTCTTGAACTTCCGTTTTGATCATCTGAATATCCTTCATAAGAAATCGTGGGAAAATACGACGATTTATTCCGGGAAATCCCCAACGAAAAAGACATACAATTCCTTTTCTTTTATCAAACTTATTATAGCCACTACCCACATTGAACAAAATTGTGCACCACAGATAAGAGCTAATGAACAGACCTGCAATACCATGAAAACACATTACAATTCCTTGTGGAAAAAAGAGTATTTGCTGAGATGACAATAGGGGTATCAGGTTCTCACCAAAATAACTCGAAATACCGACCAGGAAAAATCCTAGTGAACCCAGAAAGAGGATACAAGCCCAAAAGAAATTACTTCCTTTTCGAGACCCTGTTATAGGTTCTATCCAGAGCCATTTGGATCGACGATTCATAAAAAATTGTATTCAATTCCATCCTATTGAAGTTGAGGGAATAGCCAACTTTTTTATCCTTTGGTTCCCAAACTCTTATAAACTAGCTATCCATATACATAGATAACATTTCCGTAAAGTCAGCCAAGTATATCTTCTTGTCCATTCTTACCATCCATTTCAAAAAGGTCCTTCCTTAATTTATCAATTTGAGAAACAACACTGGATCAGTGCAGTATCAATATCTACAGGAATAGATATATATACCATATAAAAAATATAACCGACAATATTAACATATTGATCAATACCTATCTATTGAAACATGCGTATATCCAATATGTATATGGATATGAATAGATATCCAAATTATCTATATATAAAATAGAATGGTAAAATCTATCCATATTCATATATGAATATGTCGAAATACATATGGATATTTATACCTATTTTGTGTCTATAAGGGTTCTATCTTATATCATCTGAAATAGATATGGATATCCTATTTGTTCCGCAATTGAAAGATCCAAACCCATTTCTTACATCGGATTTTATAAAATTCATAAAATCTCGTCTTTCTGAATATACAGATGAGAAAGAACCATTGTAATTGCCGGAAGTAATAAGCCGACTAAAGGAACTAAAATAGAGGGTAGGTGAGGAATTATCATAGAATGAGTACCTTACTTAATCAATTAAATTTTTATAAATATTACAAGGAATTATTATAAGATCAAATAAGTGATGGGACCAAATGAGCGGTCCTATTCGTCCTTCTTCATAGAATACATGTACGCAAATATTGTTCTTTTCCCCATCTCTTCCAAAAATTCTGAAAAAGCATTTCAAGTTGGATCCAAAATTGTTTTTGAATAAGATCCCGAGTTCAACAATGAGGATCTTATCTATTACAATATATATACAGATATATTACAACACTTATTCATACTATATAATAAAATAGTGGAAGAACAAGAATCCTGACCAAAATTTCTCTGATTTCGGAGAGCGGAAAATTGGCTATATTTATTGTTAGTATAGGATCGAGGATCATAAATTGTTGGTAAAAAGGGGGTGAAAAGCAATTCTCTTAGAGAAATCATTCTTTCTTTCGCCGCGATAAGAAACTATATCACTGTCACTTCCGTTACAAGGAACTCGATTTGATCTTTTTTCCTTATAAGGAAAAAACTCAACGTTCATTTTTTTCACGAGGAAGACCGTAAAGCTTAAATAGTTCACTCAGAACACCTTTTAAGAGATTACGTGGAACAATCAGATCAAATAAACCATGACCAAATAAATGCTCAGTCACCTGAAAATCTTCAATCACTTTCTGACCTAATGTCTGTTCGATTACTCTTTTACCTGCAAATGCAATGTACGCTTTAGGTTCGGCAATAATGATATCTCCCAACATGCCAAAACTAGCAGTCACTCCACCGGTTGTCGGAGACGTCAGAATCGATAAATATAACAACTTTTTATCCTTCTGATGAATATATAACGCAGAAGCTATTTTAGCCATTTGCATTAAACTAAAACTTCCTTCTTGCATGCGTGCTCCTCCGGAAGCACACACCATAATGACTGGAAGAGATTCCTCGGTAGCGCGCTCGATCAGACGGGTTATTTTCTCACCTACTACAGAGCCCATACTACCTCCCATGAACTTAAAATCCATAACTCCGAGTGCGATAGGAATACCATTTAATTTACCTATGCCTGTTTGAATAGCATCAGTCAAACCTGTCTCTATTTGACAGGAAGTTATATGATCCTTATAAGGTTCATCCTCAGAATTAAGAGGATCAGAATTAGAAGGTTCATCCTCAGAATGAAATTGAAGAACATCTAGAGTGTACATGTCTTCATCCATAGGACGCCAAGTGCCACGATCAATTATAAGTTCTATTCTATCTGAACTATTCATTTGCAGATAATATCCACATTCTTCACAAATACTTTTATTCTCTCTCAAGAATCTGATATAGAGCAAGCTCTCGCAATTATCGCATTGAACCCATAATCTATTAATTTTAACGTAATCAATACTTAGATTCTTGTTCTTATCCATCTCATTGACGTCCTTACTATCCCCTTCGACCGAATCTTTTAGTAATCCAGTTATTTTACGCCTGTCTTCGAACCACTCCCTTATAGACATAGAGTTTTCCATATAAAGGTAAAGATTGTTACTTTTCCTATCTTATTTTGTATGAGGAGAAGTCGTATAAATAAAATGATTAAAATAATTAATGAATAGTGGAATGAATCATTGATAAATCATCTCCATTCATTATTGATTAGGAATCCGAAATATCGATCCGGGATTATGATAGAACCCTTTATTCTGTTATAAAGAAAGATTCTCTCCTATACCGCGATGAAAAGGAATTTTCATCCTAAATATAAAATCTTTTGGGCTAGAAGGGATTTGAACCCTTGACTTCATGGTCCGGAACCATGAGCTCTGATCCACTGAGCTACCAACCCTATCGAATGATCCATAAGATCAATGGAAAGGATGAATAGGATTCGTTATCGAATGCTTTACCCCAAAAAATTTGAATTGACTCACTCTGTTTGAGATATTTGACCTCGGAAATTTCTATATATCAATATCTATTATAGATATTGATATATAGAAATCCCAGATATTAATATCTGAAATCGCAGATCTCCGTTCACGATTTGGCCTAATCTTTGTGGTAGTGGTAAAAGATTGGGCCGAGTCCGATTGGTAGAACGAAAGTCACTGGATTACAAGTAATCAATCGTATCAAATTCAAATTTGATCTCCTTCCATACTTCACAAGCAGCAGCTAGTTCAGGACTCCATTTAGTAGCTTCACGGATCACTTCATTACCTTCACGAGCAAGATCACGTCCTTCATTACGAGCTTGTACACAAGCTTCTAGAGCAACCCGATTAGCTACTGCACCAGGCGCATTTCCCCAAGGGTGCCCCAAAGTTCCCCCACCAAACTGTAGTACGGAATCATCCCCAAAGATCTCGGTCAGAGCAGGCATATGCCAAACGTGAATACCTCCTGAAGCTACGGGCAGAACACCTGGCATAGATACCCAGTCTTGAGTGAAGTAAATACCACGACTTCGATCTTTTTCAATAAAATCATCACGCAGTAGATCAACAAACCCTAAAGTGACGTCTCGTTCCCCTTCAAGTTTACCTACTACAGTACCGGCGTGAATATGATCTCCACCGGACATACGCAATGCTTTAGCCAGTACACGGAAATGCATGCCATGATTTCTTTGTCTGTCAATAACTGCATGCATCGCGCGGTGAATGTGAAGAAGTAGGCCGTTGTCTCGGCAATAATGAGCCAAAGAAGTATTTGCAGTAAAACCTCCCGTCAGATAGTCATGCATAACGATAGGAACTCCCAATTCTCTTGCAAATATTGCCCTTTTCATCATTTCTTCACATGTACCTGCAGTAGCATTCAAGTAATGTCCCTTAATTTCACCCGTCTCAGCCTGAGCCTTATAAAGTGCTTCCGCACAAAAGACAAAACGATCTCTCCAGCGCATGAATGGTTGGGAATTTACGTTCTCATCATCCTTGGTAAAATCAAGTCCACCACGGAGACATTCGTAAACTGCTCTACCATAGTTCTTAGCCGATAGACCCAATTTTGGTTTGATAGTACATCCCAATAAAGGACGGCCATATTTGTTCAATTTATCCCTTTCGACTTGGATACCATGAGGTGGACCTTGAAAAGTTTTGGAATAAGCAGGGGGGATCCGCAAATCTTCCAAACGTAGAGCCCGTAGGGCCTTGAATCCAAATACATTACCTACAATGGAAGTGAACAAGTTAGTAACAGAACCTTCTTCGAAAAGGTCTAAGGGGTAAGCTACATAGGCAATAAATTGACTCTCCTCTCCAGGAACGGCCTCGATGTCATAGCATCGTCCCTTGTAACGATCAAGACTAGTAAGTCCATCGGTCCAAACAGTGGTCCATGTACCGGTGGAAGATTCAGCAGCTACTGCTGCTCCCGCTTCCTCGGGCGGCACCCCAGGTTGAGGAGTTACTCGGAATGCTGCCAAGATATCCGTATCTTTGGTCTGATATTCAGGAGTATAATAAGTTAATCTGTAATCTTTAACACCAGCTTTGAATCCGACACTAGCTTTAGTCTCTGTTTTTGGTGACATAAGTCCCTCCTTTATTAATAATTATTTCTCGCAAGGACGAGGTCTGCTCGACATGGATCGAACGTAAACAATCGATTTTGTTTGACAGAAATATCCTACAAAACAGTCGTCCGTTATTGGACAATAAGATCTAATTGATTTTGACAGAAATATCCTACAAAACAGTCGTCCGTTATTGGACAATAAGATCTACTAGATACACTCTCATTGTATAATGTTCTTTATGTATGACGCAACCCAATTTTTGCTCTTGAAGTTCTTCATTGACCCAAGCACCTTTCAGCTGTTAAACTAGTTAATTAATGAATTTAAGGAACCGAATTGACCTTTAACCATAATGGTGCGAATTGTCCATATGACAATACATATAGAATATGGAACAAATGTGCGTACGAAGAGATAACGACCAATGAGATAAAGGTCATTCGTAAGGTTAAAGTTTCAAATTTCACAGATGATATGGACATAATGTTGAAGTATTTTCAATTTTAGTTATGGATAAATGGGTTCTAGTTATAGAGAAATCGAAGACTTCCTCATGATCCTTATCCATATCTATCTACCTACTTAATATTCCAAATATTAATTTGAACTTTTCAATAAAGTAGGGTATTACCCAGGTGGTAACTCCCATTCATTATTGACTGATCTGATCGACCCGATACGGAAGGAACCTTTTTGTTATTGATAATATTGGAAAAATAATATTGATATATATCAAATTCAAGATTCAAGGAAATTTTTTCCTTTTTTGTATGAGAACCAATCCTCTTGTTCTTGGGGTTTCCGCACTTGTGGAAAAAAGTGTGGGACGTATCGCTCAAATCATTGGCCCAGTACTGGATGTATCTTTTCCTCCAGGTAATATGCCTAATATTTACAATTCATTGACAGTTAAGGGTCAAGGTACAACCGGTAAGGAAATTCAGGTTACTTGTGAAGTACAACAATTATTAGGAAATCATAAGGTTAGAGCTGTAGCTATGAGTGCTACAGATGGTTTGACGAGAGGAATGAGAGTGATTGACACGGGAGCTCCTCTGAGTGTTCCAGTTGGTGGAGCTACTCTCGGACGAATTTTCAATGTTCTTGGAGAACCTGTTGATAATTTGGGTCCTGTAGATGCTCGCATAACATCTCCTATTCATAGATCTGCTCCCGCCTTTATAGAGTTGGATACAAAATTATCCATCTTCGAAACAGGCATTAAAGTAGTAGATCTTTTGGCTCCTTACCGCCGTGGGGGAAAAATCGGTTTATTTGGAGGAGCTGGAGTGGGTAAAACAGTACTCATTATGGAGTTGATCAACAACATTGCTAAGGCTCATGGAGGGGTATCTGTATTTGGAGGAGTAGGAGAACGTACCCGTGAAGGGAATGATCTTTACATGGAAATGAAAGAATCGGGAGTAATTAATGAACAAAGCATCTCAGAATCAAAAGTGGCTCTGGTCTATGGTCAGATGAATGAACCACCAGGAGCTCGTATGAGAGTCGGTTTAACTGCTCTAACCATGGCCGAATATTTCCGAGATGTCAATGAGCAAGACGTATTATTATTTATTGATAACATCTTCCGCTTTGTCCAAGCGGGATCAGAGGTATCCGCCCTATTAGGCAGAATGCCTTCCGCCGTGGGTTATCAGCCAACTCTTGCCACGGAAATGGGTTCTTTGCAAGAGAGAATTACTTCCACAAAAAGGGGATCCATAACCTCGATTCAAGCAGTTTATGTACCTGCTGACGACTTGACCGACCCTGCTCCTGCTACGACATTTGCACATTCAGATGCTACTACCGTACCATCGAGAGGATTAGCTGCCAAGGGTATCTATCCAGCAGTGGATCCTTTAGATTCAACATCGACTATGCTCCAACCTTGGATCGTAGGTGAAGAACATTACGAAATTGCACAAGGGGTTAAGCAAACTTTACAACGTTATAAGGAACTTCAAGACATTATAGCTATTCCTGGACTGGATGAATTATCGGAGGAAGATCGTTTAATCGTAGCAAGAGCAAGAAAAATTGAACGTTTCCTATCACAACCCTTTTTCGTAGCAGAGGTATTCACAGGTTTCCCGGGCAAATATGTTGGTCTAATGGAAACAATTAGAGGGTTTCAAATGATCCTTTCCGGAGAATTAGATGGTCTTACCGAACAGTCTTTTTATTTGGTGGGTAACATTGATGAAGCTACCGCGAAGGCTATTAACTAAAGTGAATTTTGAAAATGACCCTAAATCTTCGTGTACTGTCTCCTAATCGAGTCGTTTGGGATTCAGAAGTTAAAGAAATAATCCTATCTACTAATAGTGGTCAAATTGGCGTATTACCCAATCATGCTTCACTTGTGGCAGCTGTAGATATAGGAGTTATGAAAATACGTCTCAATGGACGGTGGTCCACTATGGCTTTGATGGGCGGTTTCGCCAAGATAGACAATGATAAAATAACCGTATTGGTCAATAATGCAGAGAGAGATGTTGACATCAATCTAAAAGAAGCCCAGGAAACTTTTCGAATAGCTAAAGCTGACTTAGCTCGAGCCGAAGGCAAAAGACAAGCAATTGAGGCTGATGTAGCTCTGAAAAGAGCTAGAACACGATTAGAGGCTATCAATGCTAGCCCCCCCGTCTCTAATGAAAATTTTGGAGAATGATCTGAAAATGGATTGATTCAATGTTCTGTCTCGATCCAAAAAAGTGGAGTAAAGCTTATTAGATGCCATCGACTCTTCAATGGTATCTAATAAGTTTACCTACTATTGGATTTGAACCAATGACTCTCGCCGTATGAAAGCGATACTCTAACCACTGAGTTAAGTGGGTCATTTATTCTCATAGGTAGAGTTGGACTCTATAAACAATTCTAAATGGAATTAAACGTATAGACAATGTTTCTCTGGCGCAGATCGAACTTATTGGGACGTATTAGATCATAGTATCGGATCATGAAATATCTACCTTGACAGAAAGTGATCCATCTGGTTAGTATAGTAGTGTATCACCAAGACTGGCAAGGAAGGGCTATAGCTCAGCATGGTAGAGCACCTCGTTTACACGTGCGCCAATGGTTTTCGGGAGAGTTTATCGATTCGTCCGATCCACGAAATAGATTCTATGTGAAATAGTCTTACTCTATCAATTTGTTTCTCTGGGGAACAATAGCATGACAAAGATGAAGTTCGATCCGATTCGAATTACGAATCTAATTGATATGGTCAATCCCAGCTCCGTTCAATGCCAGGCATAATGAGTATAATACGGGGACCTCAAAATAGATTCTTTTCGCTCTATGAACTTTTAGGTGTATGAAGTGTCATATTTCACTTTTTGAGCGATAGAGGAGACTCTATTTGAGTCAATCTATGCCCGAGCAAGGCAGACCTACGTCAAGGAAACCTTTTGAATAACTTTGGGATTGCTTCCGAAGGGTAATAATTTGGAGCACACGGAGCCATATTAGTATCTTCCTGGAAAGAGGAGAATGGCAGACTAACCGATCTTTCCATCAGTTAATGAAAGAGCCCAATGCGAGAAAATGCATGTTGGGTTCTTGGAACAGTTCAAATCATTTTGATAATAAGAACTTTGATCTGTTCTACCGAGAAGGTCTACGGTTCGAGCCCGTATAGCCCTATACATTCCACTAAGTTACACTACTTTATTTATATATATATATATATCCCCTCATAGTCCCTATGACTTGGCCTTGAAGAGTCTTTCGGATCATATAAACTATTCTCATGTCCTTATCGAGATCGATGGATGGGAACGTTGGAACAGGACAGGCAGATAATTATTTCTCATCGATCGAGATTGATCCGATACCAGATGATCGCACCTATAAACCCTTTTTTTCATTAATAAAAAAAGAGGGGAAAGAAAATAAGTTAAGTAACGACTGACATGATGATATGCAATAATAATCCATTACATTATTGGAGGTTACTAATCTACTTCTGATAGATCCAAGGTTCTAATGATTGATCCCAGCCTATTGGATCTTGGCCTTCGTTCGAATAGTAAGTAATTAGGATCGATCATTGTAATTTGATGAATCAGGTGTAGGGAATTCCTAGCTAGTATGATGAATGACTTCCTCCTTTCCTTTTATTCTCAAGGGAATCCATAAGAAGGGGATCTATGGAAGTATCTGTCCGATCCAATCTGTCTAATCTGTCCAATCCAAAGAGTTCGGATCGTAGAACTGGAACTAATTGTAACATACAAGAAACAAGGCGTTTTTTCTTTTCTTTTTTTCTAGGCACTTCTAGATTCTACATACAAATATAGATAGAGGATTTATAAGGTATTCCATACTATATTGCTTGGATTTGCACAATGTTAGAATTCCCATTGTAAGATAATCTAGTTCGGAACCGAGGGAAAAGCGGGTAATTTGTCACGATATTTTCTATATTGTATCACATTTCTTTTTTTGTTCATTTTTATCGCTAGCTCTTCGAAAAACTCGAGAGTTCTCTAAAATATCATATGTTTGAAGCAGTTTCTAGTCCAGTCAAAGTATCGATTGGACATGTGGCTTTTAGCTCCATCCAAACGCAACGCATTCCGTTGGGGTTGAACGAAGTCCTTTTCCGTTCAATCGAAAATCCCGGCTGTATCTATCCCTTTGCTAAAGATCGGGGCGAAGATCTTGATCAACTAGGATTCTCTACAATATGTTATTT
>BSBM01001782.1:1357500-1662331 GCA_027924585.1 Larix kaempferi
CATATAACTAACCCCCCTCCTCTCTCTCTATCTCCCACCTACCCCCTCTATCACTCTCTCTCCCCCATTCTTATCCACCTACCCCAATACCCACCTATTTTGGTCTCTCCCAACCACTAAAAACCCACCCTCTCTCTCTCTCTCTCGTTGTCTACCCTAATCCCACCCTCTCTCTCTCTCTATACACCCCCTTCTCTCTCTATTCATGACTCTCTCTCTCTCCCCAAAATCCACACCTCCTACTCCTCAAATATACTCCCCTGATCTCTTACTAACTAATCCTATCCCTACAACTAACCTCCCCTCTCTTTGTCTTCCTCTCCCTCCCCCTCCCTCTACACCCCCCACCACTCTCTCTCTCTCTCTCTCTCTCTCTCTCTCTCTCTCTTTGCTCCTTCCACAAACCCTTATTAATATCCTCCTGCATTTCATCTCCCCCCTAATCGTTAAGATACCCCTAACCCCCATTGATTTCTCTCTCCTGAAACCCCAAAACACCCACCCTATCTATCTATAACACTGTCCCGCTATCTTTATCCCTAAATCCCCCTTTCTATGTCTCCTACTCCAACCACAAACCTAACCCACCCCTCTCTCTGTTTGCACTGCACCCTCTATCTACCTCTCTCAAATCTAGACCCCATACTCCACCATACCCCCCTTCTCTCTAACTACCCTAATGCTCCCCAAAACCCTATCACTTTTTATCTATACTCTTTCTCTCCCCAAGTTCCACTCCTCCCCCTACCCCTAATCGCTCCCCTTATCTCTCTTTAACTCTCTCTCTCTCTCTCAACCCCCTACTAATCCAACTATCCCTAACTGCTGCCCCCTTTCTCTCTCCCCCTACTCCCTAACACCGTCATGATCTCTCTCTCTAACACACACACACACACTACTCCCACCCTTAACAATACCCCCTTCCTCCCTCCCTCTCTCACCTCCTCCTCCACCTAACAATTAATACCTCCCTCTCTCTCTCTCTTACTCTCTTTGTCCTCCCCTAATCATTACTATTCCCCCCTCTCTCTTTCTCCCCTAAAACCTCTAACAAACCCCCCTCTATCTCTCTCGATATCAATCTCCCATTATGTTTCTCTTAATCTCCTCAATGGCCCTTCTAACACCTACACCTAATATCACCCCCATGGCTCTCTCTTTCTCTATCTCGCGTGCATGCTCTTTGTCTCTATGCCTCTTTCTCTATCCTACTAATAAACCTACCCTTGACGCCCACCCTTTTAGCTCTACCCATGCTCCCTAACACCCCCCTTCTCTCTTCATCTCTAAGACACACATAGCCCCCTCCTCCCTCTCACTCTCTCCCCCTACTTATCATAACCATTACTAAACCCCTCTCCAAGTTCCTTCCCCCCTTCCCCTCTCTCTCTCTCTCCATAACCCCTCCTCTAATTATGATTCACCTAATCCCCATACCTCCTACAACTAACAAACCCTTAAGTATATCTCTCCCTATCTACCCCCACCTCCCTACCCACATATCTCTCTCTCTCTCTCTAACTCCCTGTATACTCCCTCTTCTCTTTCATTTCTCTCATCCTCCCTAAAACCATAACGCACCTTCTCTCTTTCAGTCTCCCTACAAAGTACAATCCCCCCACTCCTCATTCCACTATCCCTACCCCTAACCCCCTAATCCTCACATCCTATCCCTACCCGCAATTTATCTCTATCTCTCTCTACCCCTAATATCACTCTCTCTCTACCCCTAATATTGCTCTCTCTCTACCCCTAACATATCTATCTCTTTCAACATATAAAATTTCTTTCTATCTCTACTCATAACCCCCCTCTCTCTTTCCATAACTCTAACCTCTCTATTTCTCTCTACCTCTAACATCTCTCTATCTCTATAACCCTTAATAATATCCTCTCTCATTCCCTCTCTCCCCTACTCCTCAACCTAACCCTAACTGACATTGGTTTCTCTCACCCCAAACCCTCAAACACCCACCCACTCTCTCTCTAACAATAACCCCCTATCTCTCTCCCTACCCCCCCATTTCTCTATCTCTTACTCCCACAACAAACTAAACCGCCCCTCTCTCATGCTCTCTCTCTCTCTCACACACACTCTCTCTCTTTGCACCCCACCCTCTCTCTGTCTCTCCCAACTCTACACCCGAGACAGCTCCACTATATCCCCCTTCTCTCTAACTACCCTACTCCCCAAAACCCTAACCCTTTTGATCTCTATCTTTTTCTCTCCCTGAACTCCACTCATCTACCTATCCCTAATAACCCCCCTTCTCTCTCTCTCTCTCTCTCTCTCTCTCTCTCTCTCTACATGGCCTACTAATCCACCTATCCCTAACCCATACCCCTTTCTCTCCCCCCTACTCCCTAACACCCCCATGCTTTCTCTCTCTCAAACACACACACACACACACACTCACCCCCTACTCCCACCCTTACAAATTCTGTCCTCCTCCATCTCTCTCTCTCTTCCCTCCTGCTCCACCTAACCATTAATACCCCCCCTCTCTCTCTTCCCCTCTCTTGGTCCTAACATAAACCATGATATGCCCTCCTCTATCTCCCCTACTATGACTAACCAATCCCCCCTCTATCTCTCTCTCTATCTCTCCTTTGTTATCCATAATCCCCAACTCTCTCTATGTTTCTCCTTATCTCCACAATCCCCCTCCTAACCCCTACACCTAATATCACCCCATTGTATCTCGCTCTCTCTCTCTTTGTCTCTATCTATCATTGTCTCTCCTACCAATCCACCTACCCCTAATGCCCAACCCTCCCTCTCTCCTCCTACTCCCTAACACCCCCATGCTCTCTTCATCACTAACACACACACACACACAAACATTCATCACCCTAATACCACCCATACAACTAATACCCACACTCTCACTCTCTCACCCCTCCTTCTTGTAACCATTAATAACCCCATCTCTCAGTTCCTTCCCCATTCCTCCTGCCCTCTCTCTCTTTCTCTCTTAACACTACACACCCCAATGCTCTCTCTCTCTCTCTCTCTAGCCGTAACCTCTATATATCTCTCTACCTCTAAAATATCTTACTCTCTCTACTCATAACCCCCCTCTCTCCTTCCATAACCCCCCTCCTACACCCCCTATGCCTAAACCCCCCTCTCTATTGTACAAAACTTCCCCATACCCCTTCTCTCTCTCTCTCTCTCTTTAAACACCCTTTTCTTCAACTATACCCACTTCTCTCAAACTTCCATGATATTCCCCAAAACTCTAAACTCTTAATCCCTACCTCTCTCTCTCCCCCAGTGTCCATCCTCCAACTACCCATAATCACCCATCAATGTCCTTCCTCCCACTACTCCTAAACCCCCATCTCTCTCTCTCTCTCTCCAAATCCCCCTACTCCCTACCACTTCTCTCTCTCTCTCTCTCTCTACTCCCAACTTCCCCATTCCTCAACTATAGCCCATTCTCTCAAACTTCAATTCTCCTCCCCAAACACCTAAACCTCATGATCTCTATCTCTTTCTCTCCCCCAACCTCCCTCCTCCCACTATCACTAATAAACCACCAAAACTCTCTCTCTCTCTCTCTCTCTCTCTCTCTCTCTCTCACATCCCCCTAAACATCCACCTACCCATAATCCTCACCCCCCATACTCCCTAATACACCCTCCATTCTCCCTAATACACCCCCCATTCTCTATCTCTCCCCCTTCCTCCCCCGAACCCTTACTAAAACCCTCTCATATTCTCTATCTCCCCTAATCCTCCACGTACTCCTGAACCCCACTTTTTTATATCTCCTCCAACCACCTAGCACTAACCCCCCTCTCTCTCTAGCTCGCTCTATCTGTCACCCCCCTTTCTCAAATTTTTATGTAGCTCCCAAAACCCCTAACCCTCCTAATGTTTATGTTTTTCTCTACCCAAACCTCACTCCCCCCTACACCTAATCACACCCCAGCTCTCTCTCTCAAAAATGGATTCATCCACTTACCCTTAACCCCCACCCCTCTTTGTCTCATCCTAATCTCTGATAGCCCCCCCACTCTCTCTCTCACTCTCTCCTTGCCCCGACTAGAAACCCTATAATTAATCATTCTCTCTCTCTCTATCTATCTATCTATCTATCTATCTACTCCCCTGCTAGTCCTAACCCTTACTAAAACCCTCTCTCATTCTCTCTCTCTCTCTCTCCCTTACTCCTCCTCCTACGCCTAACCCCCAATACTTTCTCACTCCCCAAACACCCTACAACCCACCGCCTCTCCTTATATCTCTCGCAACCTCACTCCCCTATTCCTACCCCTACCAATAGCCCCCCCTCCCTCTCTCTCTCCATATCCCCCCACTCTTCCTCTCTTCCCTCCTCCCCCTCATCCTTACTAACATGCTCTTTCATTCTATCTCTTCCCTACTCCTCTACCTACTCCTAAACCCTATTGTTTTTTGTCTCTCTGAACCTCCTAATTCCCAACCCCTCTATCTCTACACATAACCCCATTATGTCTCCATAGTGCCTCTTCTTTCTCCCTCTCCTAATCCCAACACTAACCAACCCACCCCTCTCTCTTTCTCTCCCTTCACAATGAGCTCCCCCCTTCTTTCTAACTACCCTACTCCTTCTGAAACCCCTAACCCTCCTAATCTCTATCTCTTTCTCTCCCCCAATTCCACTACCCCCGCTATCCCAAATCACTCCCCTTCTCTATCTCTCTAAATCTCTCCCTCTCTCAACCCCCTACTAATCCTCCTATCCCTAAACCCTGCCCCTTTATCTCTCTCCCTACTCCCTTACACCCCCATCATCTCTCTCTGTTACAGACACACACACCCTACTCCCACCATTACAAATACACTCTTCCTCCCTCCCTCTCTCCCCTCCTCCTCCATGTAATAATTACTACCCCTCGCTCTCTCTCTTTCACTCTCTCTGTCGTACCCTAACCATTACTATACCCCCCTCTCTCTTTCTCACCTACAACCACTAACAAACCCCCCTCTATATCTCTCTATATCTTCCCCCCATTATGCAGAAACTGCACCTCTCTCTTTGTTTCTCCTTATCTCCCCAATGCCCCTTCTAAAAACTACACCTAATATCACCCCCATGGCCCTCTCTCTCTCTCTCTTTGTCTCTATGTCTATTTCTCTCTCCTACTAATCCACCTAGCCTTGACACCCACCCCTTTATCTCTACCCCTACTCCCTAACACCCCCTTCTCTCTTCATAACCGTTAATAATATCCTCTCCCATTCACTCTCTTCCCTACTCCTCAACCTAACCCTAATCGCCATTGGTTTCTCTCTCCCAAACCCGTGAACACCCACCCTCTTTCTCTCGTTAATAATAACCCCCTATCTCTCTCCCTACCCCCCCATTTCTCTATCTCTTACTCCCACCAAAAACTAAACCCCCCCTCTCTCATTCTCTCTCTCCCTCTCTCTTTTCATCCCACCCTCTCTCTATCTCTCCCAACTCTACACCTGAGACTCCTCCACTATAGTACCTTCTCTTTAGCTACCCTACTCACCAAGACCCTAACTCTTTTGATATATATATTTTCTCTCCCCCAACTCCACTCCTCGCCCTATCCCTAATCACCCACCGTGTCTCTCTCTCTCTCTCAACCCCCTACTGATCCACCTATCCCTAACCCCTACACATTTCTCGCTTCCCCTACTCCCTGACACCCTCGTGCTCTCTGTGTCTAACACACACACACACATCCTCAACCCCTACTCCCACCATTACAAATTCTAGCCTTTTCCCGCTCTCTCTCTCCTCCTTCTCCACCTAACCATTACTACCCCCCTCTCTCTCTTACCCTCTCTTTGTCATCCCCTAAACCATGCCACACCCTCCCACCTCTCTCTCTCCCCTTCTAGCACTAACTAATCCCCCCTCTATCTCTCTCTATATCTCTCCTACGTTATGCATAAAGCCCATCTCTCTCTATGTTTCTCCTTATCTCCATAATCCCCCTCCTAACCCCTACACCTAATATAACCCACTTGTATCTCTCTCTCTCTCTCTCTCTCTCTCTCTCTCTCTCTCTCTCTCTCTCTGTCTCTCTCTCTTTTCCTCTACCTCTCATTGTCTCTCCTACTAATCTTCCTACCCCTCTCTCATGCTCGCTCTCTCTCTGTCTCTTTGCACCCCACCCTCTCTCTATTTCTCTCAACTCTACACCTGAGACTCCTCCACTATACCCCCCTTCTCTCTAACTACTTTACCCCCCAAAACCCTAACCCTTTTGATATCTATATTTTTCTCTCCCCCAAGTCCACTCCTCCCCCTATTCCTAATCACCCCCCTTGTCTCTCTCTCTCTCTCTCTCTCTCTCAACCCCCTACTAATCAACCTATCCCTAACCCCTACCCATTTCTCTCCCCTCCTACTCCCTAACACCCCATTCTCTCTCTATCTCTCTAACACACACACACAAAGACTCACCCCCTAATCCCACCCTTACAAATGCCATCCTCCTCCCTCTTTCTCTCCCCTCCTTATCCACCTAGCCATTACCACCCCCACTCTCTCTGACCTCGCCTAAACAATGCTATGCCCATCAACCTCTCTCTCTCCCCTACTACCACTAACCAATCCCCCCTCTATCTCTCTCTCTCTATCTCTTCTCCATTATGCATAATCCCCACCTCTCTCTATGTTTCTCCTGATCCCCATGATCCCCCTCATAAACCCTACACCTAATATCACCCCCTTGTATCTCTCTCTCTCTCTCTCTCTCTCTCTCTCTTTGCCTCTATCTCTTTTTGTATCTCCTACTAATCCACCTACCCCTAATGCCCAACCCTCCCTCTCTCCTCCTACTCCCTAGCACCCCCATGCTATCTTCATCTCTAAAACACACACACACACACACACTCATCCCCTTAATCCCACCCATACAACTAACCCCCATCCTCCCTCTCACTCTCGCACCCCTCATTCTCATAACTATTACTAAACCCCTCTCTCAATTCCTTCCCCCTTCCCTCTCACCCTCTCTCTCTATCTCTATCTCCATAATCCCCCCTCTATTTATGTTTCACCTAATGCCCTTACAAATAACAGTCCCCCGACTATGTCTCTCCCTATCTACCCCCACTCCCTACCGACATATATCTCTCTCTCCCTCTATACACTGCCTTCTCTTTAATTTATGTCATCCTCCCCAAACCCATAACCTATCTTCTCTTTCTCACTCCCTATAATCCCTACACTCCTTATCCCATTATCCCTAACCCCAACCCCCTAGTTCTCACATCTTATCCCTACCCCTAATTTATCTATCTCTCTCTACTCCTAATATCACTCTCTCTACTCCCAACCTCTATTTATCTCTCCGCGTCTAAAATATCTTACTCTCTCTACTCATAACCCCCCTCTCTCCTTCCCTATCCCCCCTCTCTCCTTCCCTAACCCCCCTCTTGCACCCCCTACACCAAACCTCCCCTCTCTCTTCTAAAATAATTCCCCATACACCTTCTCTCTCTCTCTCTCTCTAAACACTCCACTCTTCAACTATACCCACTTCTCTCAAACTTCCATGATATTCCCAAAAACTCTAAACTCCTAATCCCTACCTCTTTCTCTCCACCAATTTCCATCCTCACAGTACCCATAATCATCCCTCAACGTCCTTCCTCCCACTACCCCTAGCACCCCCCTCTCTCTCTCTCAAAATCCCCCTACCCGTTTGACCTCTCTCTCTCTCTCTACTCCCAACTGCCCCATTCCTCAACTATACCCCATTCTCTCAAACTTCCATTCTCTCTCCGCCAACCTCCCTCCTTCCCCTACCACTAATCAACCCCAAAAACTCTTTCTATCTCTCTCTCAATGCACTAAACATCCACCTACCCATAATACTCACCCACCATACTCCCTAATACACCCCCCATTCTCTATATCTCCCCTATCCTCTCCCTAACCCTTACTAAAAGCCTCTCACATTCTCTATCTCTAGTAATCCTCCATGTACTCCTAAACCCCACTTTTTCTATCTCTTCCAATCACCTAACACCAACCCCCCTCTCTCTGTAGCTCTCTCTATCTGTCACCCCCCTTTTCTCAAATGTCCATGTAGCTCCCCAAAACCCTAAACCACCTAATGTTTATCTTTTTCTCTACCCAAACCTCACCCCGCTACACCTAATCACCCACCATCTCTCTCTCTCTCTCTCAAACCCCTATTCATCCACTTACCCCTTACCCCCACCCCTCTCTATCTCCTCCTAATCCCTTATAGCCCCCCCCACTCTCTCTCTCTCCTATCCCCTACAATAAACCCTACAATTAACCACTATCTCTCTCTCTCTCTTCCATACTCCTCCTCATATGCCTAACCCCCTCTTTTTTCTCACTCCCTAACACCCTACAACCCACCCCCTCTCCTTATCTCTCTCTGAAACTCACTCCCCTACTCCTACCCCTACAAATAACACCCTCCCCCCCCTCTCTCTCTCTATCTCCCTTCTCTCTTCTCTCATCCGACTAATCCTTAGTAACACCATCTTTCAATCTATATCTCCCCAACCCTACCTACACCTAACCCCTACTACTTTCTCTCTCCCTCAACCCCATAATTCCCACCCCTCTCTCTCTACACATAACCCCTTGATTTCTCCCTCTCCTACTCCCAACACTAAACAACCCGCCCCTCTCTCTATCTCTCCCTCCATAACTAGATCCCCCCTTCTTTATAACTACCCTACTCCTCCCCAAACCCCTAACCCTCCTAAACTATGTCTCTTTCTCTCCCCCTACGCGTAATCACTCCCCTTTTCTATCTCTCTCTAACTCTCTCTTTCTCTCAACCCCCTACTAATCCACCTATCCCTAACCCCTACCCATTTCTCTCTCCCCTTACTCCCTAAAACCCCAATGATCTCTCTCTAACACACACACATAAACACACCCCACTTTCACCCTTACAAATACCCCCTTCCTCCCTCCCTCTCTCCACTCCTCATCCACGTAACAATTACTACCCCCCCGCTCTCTCTCTTTCACTCTCTTTGTCCTCCCCTAACAATTACTATGTCCCCCCTCTCTCTTTCTCCCCTACAACCACTAACAAACCCCTCTATATCTCTCTCTATATCTATCCCCCATTATGCATAAGCCACATCTCTCTCTATGTTTATCCTTAACTCTCCAATTCCCCTTCTAACACCTACTCCTAATATCTCCTTCATGGCTCTCTCTCTCCGTCTCTTTGTCTCTATGTCTCTTTCTCTCTCCTACTAATCCACCTATCCTTGACACCCACCCCTTTACATCTACCCTTACTCCCTAAAACCACCTTTCTTTCTTCATCTCTAACACACACACATCCCTCATACTCCCACACATACAAATAACCCCCCTCCTCCCTCTTAATCTCTCCCCCCTATTTATCATAACCATAATTACTAACCCCCCCTCCCCCCTTCTCTTTATCTCTTAATATCCCACCACTAAACAACCCCCCATCTCTCTCTCTATCCCTCTCTATATCGCCATAAACCCCCCTCTAAATTTGTTTCATCTAATACCCCTACTTCCTACTTCCTACAACCCATTAACTATCTCTCTCCCTATCTAACCCCACTTGCGTACTAACATCTCTCTCTCTCTCTCCCTGTATACTCCCCCTTTCTTTAATTGCTCTCATCCTCCCCAAACCCATAATGCCCCTTCTCTCTTCCTCTCTCCCTACAATCCACCCACTCCTCATCCTACTATCCCTATCCCCGACCCCCTAATCCTCACATGTTATCCCTAACCCCAATTTATCTCTCTCTCTCTCTACCCCTAATCTCTCTTTCTCTTTCTACATATAAAAGTTATTTATCTCTCTACTCATAACCCCCCTCTCTTTTTTGCTACCTGTAACCTATCTCTCTCTCTCTCTCTCTACCTCTAACATCTATCTATCTCTCTAACCCTTAATAGTATCCTCTCACATTCCCTCTCTCCCCTACTCCTCAACCTAACCCTACCCTCCATTGGTTTCTCTCTCACCAAACCCTTGAACACCCACCCTCTCTCTCTAATAATAACCCCCTATCTCTCTCCCTACCCCACCATTTCTCTATCTCTTACTCCAACCACAAACTAAATCCCTCCCTCTCGCATGCTCTCTCTCTCTCTCTCCCTCTCTCTGCACCCCACCCTCTCTCTATCTATCCCAACTCTACACCCGAAACTCCACCATTATACCCCTCTTCTCTCTAACTACCCTACTCCCCAAAAGCCTAACCCTTTGAATCTCTATATCTTTCTCTCACCAACTCCACTCCTCCCCCTATTCCTAATCACCCCCCTGTCTCTCTCTCTCCCAACCCCTACTAATCCACCTATACCTAACCCCTACCCCTTTATCTCTCCCCCACTCCTTAACACCCCCATGATCTCTCTCTCTCTAACACACACTCACCCCCTACTCCCACCATTACAAATACCAATCTCCTCCCTATCTCTCTCTCCCCTCCTGCTACACCTAACCATTACTACCCCCCCTCTCTCTTCCCCTCTATTTGTCCTCCCCTAAACCATGCTACGGCCCCCCCGTCTCTCTCCCCTCCTACAACTAGCCAATCCCCCCTCTATCTCTCTCTATATCTCTCCTCCATTATGCATAATCCCCACCTCTCTCTATGTTTCTCCTTATCTCCATAATCCCCCTCTTAACCAGTATACCTAATATCACCCGCTTGTATCTCTCTCTCTCTCTCTTTGCCTCTATATCTCTTTATCTCTTGTAATAATCCACCTACCCCTAACACCCAACCCTCCCTCTCTCCTCCTACTCCCTAACACCCTCATGCTCTCTTAATCTCTAACACTCATGCACACACACACATCCAGCAAAACCCACCCATACAACTAACCCCCATCCTCCCTTTCACTCTCTCACCATTCCTTCTCATAACCATTTCTAACCCCCTCTCTCACTTCCTTCGCCATTCCCTCCAACCCTCTCTCTATTTCTCTCCTACCACTAGAAACCCCCATGCTCTCTCTCTCTCTCTCTCTATCACCATAATCCCCCCTCTATTTATGTTTCACCTAATCACCCTACCCCCTACAAATAACAACCCTCTGACTATCTCTCTCCATATCTACCCCCACCTCCCTATCGACATATATCTCTCTATCCCTATATACTCCACCTTCTCTTTATTTTCTCTCATCCTCCCATAACCCATAACCTGCATTCTCTTTCTCTCCTCCTTCCTAACCATAACCCATAAACCCTAATTTATCTATCTATCTCTACCTGTAACCTCTCTATCTCTCTCTATCTCTAAAATATATTACTCTCTCTACTCATAACTGCTGCCTCTCCTCCCCTAATCCCCCTCTTACACTCCCTACACTTAACCACCCCCCTCTCTTGTAAAACACTTCCCCATCCCCCCCCTCTCTCTCTCTCTACACCCCCCGCTCTTCAACTATACCCACTTCTCTCAAAATTACATGGTATTCCCCAAAACTCTAAACTCCTAATGCCTACCTCTTTCTTTCCCCCAATGTCCATCCTCACACTAGCCATAATTAGTTCTCAATGTCCCTCATCCCACTACCCAGAATGCCCCCCCTCTCTCTCTCCAAATCCCTCTACCGCCTACCACTTCTCTCTCTCTCTCTCTCTCTCTACTCCAAAATGCCCCATTCCTCAACTATACCCCATGCACTCAAACTTCCATTCTCCTCCCAAAACACCTAACCCTCATGATCTATATCTCTTTCTCTCCCACAACCTCCCTCCTCCCCCCACCACTAATCAACCCCCAAAAATATCTCTCTCTCCCTCTCTCTCTCAACCCCCTAAACATCCATATACCCATAATCCTCACCCCCCATACTCCCTAATACACCCCTTACTCTCTATCTCTATCCCCTCCTCCCCCTAACCCATACTAAAACCCTCTCACATTCTCTATCTCCCCTAGTCCTCCATGTACTCCCAAGCCCCACTTTATTCTCAATCCACCAACCCCCCTCTCTCTCTAGCTCTCCCTATATTTCACCCCCTTCTCTCAAATTTCCATGTAGCTACCAAAACCCTTAACCCTCCTAATGTACATCTTTTTATCTACCCAAACATCACTCCCCCCTACACCTAATCATCCCCCAACTCTCTCTCTCTCTCTCTCTCTCTCTCTCTCTCTCTCTCTCTCTCAAACCCCTATTAATCTACTTACCCTGATAGCCCCCACTCTCTCTCTCTCCTAGACCCTACTATAAACCCTATGATTAACCACTCTCTCTCTCTCTCTCTCTATATATATATATATATATATATATATATATATATCTACTACCCTCCTAGTCCCAACCCTTCCTAAAACCCTCTCTCATTCCCTCTTTGCTCTACTCCTCCTACGCCTAACCCCAACTACTTTCTCACTCCCAAAACACCCTACAACCCATCACCTCTCCTTATCTCTCTCCCAAACTCACTCCCATACACCGACCCCTACTAATAATCCCCCCCCTCTCTCTCTCTCTTCCCTCATCCCCCTAATCCTTACTAACACCCTCTTTCATTCTATCTCTCCCCTACTCCTCTACCTACATGTAACGCCTAATGCTTTCTCTCTCCCTCAAACCCCTAAAACCCAACCCCTCTCTCTCTACACAAAACCCCTTGATATCTCCCTAACTCACCCTCTTTCTCCCTTTCCTACTCCCAACACTAACCAACCCACCCCTCTCTCTATCTCTCCCTACACAACTAGATCCCCACTTCTTTCTAAATATGATACTCCTCTAGAAACCCCTAACCCTCCTAATCTCTATCACTTCCTCTCCCCTAAATCAAATCCCTCCCATACCCCTAATCACCCCCCACCTTCTCTCTCTCTCTCTCTCTTAAAATCCTACTAACAAACCTATCCCTAACCCCACCCCTTTCTCTCTCTTCTTACTTCCTAACATTATTCATTTCTCTCTAACACACATAGACTCTTATCCCCTGCTCCATCCCCAACAACTACTCCAATCCTACATATCTCCCTCACTCCCCTCCTCCCCTTAACACTTTCTACCCCACTCTCTCTCTTTATCTTTGTTTTTCCTCAATTAACCTTTAGTTATGCCACTCTCTCTCCCTCTCTCCCCTACTAACACTAAAGAACCCTCTCTCTATCTCTCTCTCTCTCTTTGTCTCTACATATCCCCCCCCTGTTCCATAAGCTCCCCTCCCTTAACATCCCTTCTCTTCCCTATCCCCACTCTACCTACTTTGGATCTCCATATCTCCCTCTCTCTTTGACTCTCAACCCTCAACCCCCCACTCCTAAAATATATATCAATTATCTCTTACTAGCCTCATCCTCCCCAAAAAACTATCCCTTTTGATTTATATCTCTTTCTGGCCCTGAACATCCCTCCACACCTATACCCCTAATCATCGCCCCCTCATCACTCTTTTTCCCTCTCTCTCTCTCTGTCTAAATCCCCTACTCCACCTACCCATAATAACCACCCCTCTCTCTCTACCACTAAATCCTAACCACCCTGCCACTCTCTCTCTCTCTCCCTACTTCACATCATCATTCCTTAACTGTACCCCACTTTTTTCAAACCATCATGATATCTATATCTTTCTCTACCCTAATCCTGACTCCCACTACCCCTAATAACCCCCCCTCACTCTCTCAGACACACTCTTTATCTCTCTCACTCACTCACTCCTTCAACCCCCTACTAATCCACCTATCCCTAACCCCCACCCCTCTCTCTCTCTCTACCTACTCCCTAACACCCTCCCACTATCTCTTTCTCTACACATGGAGACTCACCTCCCTACTACCATCTCTATGACTAACTCCCATCTTCCCTCCCACTCTCTCCCACACCACCACCGAAACCTTAATATCCCCCTCTCTCACTATATATCCCTCTACTCCCTAATAGAACACCCTCCTTCTCTCTTTCTCACCTCTACTCCTACCTCTACCACTAAAATCCCCATCTATCTCTCTCCCCTCCTCCACCTAACCCTTGCTAAACAACTCTCTCATTGTCTCTCTCCCATACTCCTCCACCTACCTCTAAACCTCTGTTCTTTATCTCTCCTCCATCACCCTAACACCCAGGTCTCTCTCTCTCTCACGCCACTCTCTTAACATGTCATGTTCCTCCCAAAATTGATAACCCTCGTGGTCTCTATAGATTTATCTACACCAACCTCCCTCCGCCCCTAACACCTAATGAGCCCCCAATTTCTCTCTCTAAAACCCCTACTCATCCACTTACCCATAATCCCCACCCCTCTCTTGCACTAATTCTTAAAATCACCCCACTCTCTTTCTCTCTCTTAACCCCATACTCTTACACGTACAACTAGCCCTTCTCTCTCTCTCTCTCTCTCTCTCTCTCTCTCTCTCTCTCTCTCCCTTCCTCCCCCTAACCCTTAATAATATCGTCTATCATTCTCTCTCTCCCCTACTCCTCCAACTATGCCTAACCCCCACTATTTTCTCTCTCCTGTAACCCCCTAATACTCAACCCTCCTCTATGTATTTCTCCTACACACTTAGTCCTATAATCCTAATCCTACCCCTACCACTACCCCCCCTCTCTCTCTCCCCTACTCCTCCACCTACTCTCTCTCTCTCTCCCTCTCTCTACCCGCCCGTAACCCTTACTAACACTCTCTCTCATTCTCTCTCTTAAATACTCCTCCACCTAGGCCTAGTCCCCATTGGTTTCTCTCTCCCCAAACCCCATAACACCCGCTCTCTCTCTCTCTACCCATACCCCCATCTCTCTTGTAACTCCACACCCTAATCTCCTCAAATATACCCACCTTCTCTTTAACTTCCATACTCATCCCCTATCCCCTAACACTCCTCATCTCTATCTCTTTTTTCCCCCCAACTCCACTCCTTCAACCTAACCCTAATCACTCTGAACTTCGACTCTCTCTCTCTCTCTCTCAAATCCCTACTAATCCACCTATCCCTAACACCACCCTTTTCTCTCTGTACTAACTCCCTAACAACCCACCTCTCTCTCCCTATCACACACACACACTCATACCAATGCTCCCACCCCAAAAAAAATCCCTTCCTACATCCCTCTCTCTCCCACCTACTCCTCCTAACCCTTATTAACCCCCCTCACTCTCTTTCTATTTGTGTCCTCCCATAACCATTACTACCCCCATTATCTATCCCTCTCTCCCCTAATACCACTAACCAATCCCCCTCTATCTCACTCTTTATATATCCCCCAAATATCCATAAGCACTACCTCCACCAAACCCCCTCCTCTACCCTACCCCTAATCTCTCTCTCTCTCTCTCTCTCTACCCCCAACCACTTGTTCTAAAATATATATCAATTCTATCTAACCACTCCCCTCCTTCCCAACCTCATTCCACCCCCTACCCCTAATCACCACCACCTCATCTCTCTCTCTCTCTATCACTCTGTATGTCTATCTCTCTCAATCCCCAACTCCACCAACCCATAACCCCCATCCTTAAATTTTCCTCTACTCCCTAACACCCCCCGACACACACCCCACTACTCGCACCCCTACCATTAACCCCCACCTATGTATCTCTTTCTCCCCTCCTACAGCTAATCCTTACTAAAAGCCTCTCTCACTCTCTCTCTCTCCCCTACTCTCGCACCTACCCCTAACATCTCTCTCTCTCACATAGACACACTCACCTCCCTACTCGCACCCGTATAACTAGTCCCCCTTTTCTCTGTCTCCCTATCTCCCACCTACATCCCTAATGCTTACTAAATCTCTCTCTCAATCTCTCTCCCCCATAATTGTCCACCTATCCCAATCCCCACCTATTCCTATCTCCACCAACCACTTAAAACCAACCCTCTCTCACTCTCTCTCTATCTACCATAAAAACACCCTCTCTCTCTATCTCCCCTACTCTAAACATTAACAATCCCAGATCTCTCTTTCTCTCCCGACCACCATCTCTCTCTCTCTCTCCCCACCCCCATATCTCTATGTGTATGGCTCTCTATCTCCCTAAAATCCACACCCCCTACTCCTCAAAAATACCCCCCTTATCTCTTAATACCCTACTCCTACCTCTACAACTAACCCCCCCGCCCTCCTTCCCTCTTCCTTTCACTCTCCTTCCGTCTACCCACCTACTCTCTCTCTCTCTCTCTCTCTCTCTCTCTCTCTCTCTCTCTCTCTCTCTAACCCTTTCTAATATTCTCTCTTATACCCTCTCTCCCCTACTCCTCAACCTACACCTGACCCCCATTACTTTCTCTCTCCACAAATCCCCTAACACCCACCCTCTCTATCTTTAACACTAAACCCCTATATGTCTCCTTAAACTCTTCTTTTTCTATCTCCTAATCCCACCACAAACTAACCCCCACCGCTCTCTCTCTCTTTCTCTATAGCACACCCTCTCTTTGTCTCTCGCAACTCTATGCCCCAGGATCCTCCATTGTACACCCCTTCTCTCTAAGAATCCTAATCCTCCCCAACAACTTATCCCTTGTGATCTCATCTCTTTATCTCCCCCAACTCTAGTCCTCCGTCCAACCCTTAATCACTCCCCTTCTCTCTCTCTCTCTCTCTCTCTCTCTCTCTCTCTCTCTCTCAAAACCCGCTACTAATCCACCTATCCCTAACCCCTGCCTATTTCTCTCTCCCCGTACTCCCTAACACCCCCATGCTCTCTCTCACCAACTTACACACAAAAATGCTCATCCCCTACTCCCACCATTACAAATACCCCCCTCCTCCCTCCCTATCTACCCTCCTCCTCCACCTAACCATTAATAACCCCCGATCTCTCTCTTTCATTCTCTTTATCCTCCCCTAACCATCACTATGCCCCCCCCTCTCTCTTTCTCCATTATAAGAACTAACCAACCTTCCCTCTATCTCTCTCTCTATCTCCCCCCCTTATGCATAAGTTTTGTTTCACTCTATTTCTCCTTATCTCCCCAACCCCCCTCCTAACCCCTACACCTGATATCACCCCCTTGGCTCTCTCTCTCTCTCTATCTCTCTCTCTCTCTCTCTCTCTCTCTCTTCTTTGTCTCTATCTCCATTTCTCTCTTTTACTAATCCACCTAACCCTAACAAAAACCCCTCTATCTATACCCTTATTTACTAACATGCCCCTATTCTCTTCATCTCTAACACACACACACAGACTCAACCACCTACTCCCAACCATACAACTAACCCCCCTACTTCTCGTAACGATTAGTAATCTCCTCTCTAACTTCCTTCCCCCCTGTCACTTTCTCTCCTACCATGAAACAACCCCCCCTCTCTCTACATAACCCCCTTCTAATTATGTTTCACCTAATCCCCCTACCCCCTACAAATAATTGTGATATTTTAGGATTAGGATCACTCAATAGTAGCAGACCTCACTAAAACTCACTCAGGAAGTGCAGAAAGAAGAAGAATAAATGTTGAATCAATAATCACTCATTAACACATAAATGGAGAAAACTGTAGTATCATACATCAGCTGTAAGATGACACTCTGAATAGTGAATAATAATTGAATACAATAAAATGGATTTGAATTCCAATAAGGTCATTCGAATTCTCCTCAATGTGTGGCTTGGATAACATAAGAGACATCACCCAAACCAGTGGCAGTAGTCACAATAGTCAAATATTCAGTCAAATGAGTCTAACTGAGTGCATGGGCACTAATATACGGAAGGAGACTCCAATGAGGGCGCATGAGGAGTTGTCAGTCGTCAGTATGGATTATCTAGTCTCTCTGGAGGTCTATCTAAGTGGTTCAATCAGTCAAACCAATAATCAATCCTTAGATCAAGGAGCAGATCTACTAATCATGGAACTAACAGAAGAATCTCCTAAATAGGTGGAAGAGCGAGCACTTGTACACCATTGATTAAAACAAGGGTGCACCAGTGGATAGGAGGGATAAAACTAAGCAGAAACAAGCTCCTGCGGCATGCAAAATAAGGACTAGGTGTTGGGAGACTACAATACTAATGACTGGATGCATGCAGCCATGCAAATATAAAAAATATGGTGAGAATATTCCAACACCCCCCCGCAAGCTATACTATGACGAACAACTGAAAGAACTAATGGTAGGGCCTTGATGACTGAGACCAAAGGTCACCCCATACAACAATCTAAATAAATAAAATGAGGAAAGAGGGAAAACCCAGTGGGAAGAAATCCCCCCCCAAAAAAAAATAGACTATGGTAGGATAATCAATCATGTACATCACTCACCCCAAGAAGATATATAAGGTAAGTGTACCTCTTCACTGAGAAGGTCTGAGTGAAGATATCTACAATTTGCTCTTTCGTCAGAAGGTAGAGCAGTGAGATGGTCCAATCATGCACCAATCCTCAAATGTAATGCATGTGTATATCAATGTGTTTGGTTCTGTCTCAGAACTAGATCTATATAAATCTTGATAGCACTGTGATTGTCACAATAGATGAATGGTAGTGTACTTAATCGAATCCCAAACTCTAACAAGATGCCCCGCAACCAGATGTACTATGTGGCTGCATTGACTGGACCTCTATACTCGACCTCTAATGAAGAGAGAGCTAAAGCAAATTTATTTTTGTTCGAGCAACAGATAGGTCCATATCAAATCATGAAACAAAAACCAGAAGTTGAATTTCGATCTAAGCTATCTCCATCCCAATCTGAGTCAATGTAACCAACAAGGTTCAAAGGAGACCCAGCTGCATAGTGAATACCATAAGTCTTTGGCCCTTGCAATTAATGCAAGATCCTCTTTGTTTCCTTTCAATGAAGCTCATGAGGCTCCTGCATGTATCTGGAAACAACACTGACTGCATAGGAAAGATCAGGTTGAGTGTGTGTAAGGAACAATAGACTCCCAGTCAACTATCGATACAATGTACTATCCACCAGAGGTGTGGAAGAACCATCCTCAAGGCTGATACCTGAAAGAAAAGGAAATTTTTCTTGTTTTCCTTCGCTCATATGGAACCTCTGAAGAAGATCTAAAACATGCTTGTACTATGCAACCTTCATTCCTAAATCACTTTGAGTGACATCAAGACTAAGAAACTGTCTCAACAATCCAAGATCTGACATGGAGAAGGAGTTATGAAAATATGTTTTTATAGATCTAATGCATGAAGTGTTGCTCCCAGTAATCAATAGATCATCAACATATAGAACAATCATAAGTAGAGAGTCACCTTCATGTCTCATATAGAAATTTGAATTAGATTTATATATCATAACTTGTGACACAAGAAGGAGTCCATTTTTGCATACCAAGCCCGGGGAGCTTGATTGAGTCCATACAAGGACTTCCTCAATCTGCATACTAGTGAAGAGTATTCAACATACCCCTCAGGTTGCTTCATGTATATCTCAATGAAGGAAAGCACTATTGACATCCATGTGATGCACTTTTGAATGCTTGGATGTAGCAAGAGAAAGGACAAGATAGATGGAATCCATCTTAGCAACAGGAGCAAATGTCTCTGAGTAGTCAATCCCATGGACTTGGGAGTAACCTTTTGAAACCAGTCAAGCCTTGTATTTTCTAGTGACCCCATTAGAGTCCATCTTAGTGTTGATGTATATGTAACTTCAGAATGTATTTCACCCATGTATTTCATATATGTATTTTGTACTCCTATAGAGATGGCATTATTCCTCTATACGAAAGTGTTTGTATTCCTATAGAGATGTTATTATTCCTCTATACGTAAGTGTCGTCATTTATATTGTAAGTGTCGTAACTTATACTTGATGGGTTATTAGACCACCTTGCTGGGGCCGGCCCTATATAAGTCATGTGGGTCGAAGGGTTATTAGACCACCCTACTGGGGGTCGGCCATGTTAGTCAAAGGGTTATTAGACCACTAAGTGTGGGGTTGGCCCGGATTAAGTTAACCATGGGTTAAGCTAGACATGCAGGCCCCATTAGTTTATTGGGCAGGATAGAACAAGTACAAATAGAGATCGAGAGATCTCTATTTCATCATTCATTCACACACTTCTCTCATTCGGAAAGTGGTGCACTTGTGAGGACGAGGCTTTGCTGCTAGGAGAAGACTATCTCTTGTATTTTGGTTGTATCATTGCTCTATCTATCTCTGAGGAAGCTACTGGGGTTTTTCACGTTGATGGTTTTCCCCAAGTAAACTCTGTGTCTCTTGTGTGCTTGCATTATTGTGTCCATGATTGATATGTCATAGATTTGGTGTACATGTTGTTCTCTTAGTTAAGATCCTAGATTAGATTGAAGCAAATTCTAAAAAATTAACATGGTTTCAGAGCTAGTCTGAAAGAAGGCATGATATGGCATGTATGACACTTGTTGCACTTACGATGCTAGGGCTTGATATAGAAAAAACCAGTCACCGTAGCACTTTCACTATAAATCAATTTTGGCAAAATTTTCAGATCTGAAACTTTTATAGGTCGAATATAAGATCCACATGTACCTTGTGTCCAAAGGAAAACTTCTATTTCATTGTACTTTGTGATTTATGATCTGTACAATATAGGGTTTCTGCCTCTTCCAAATCTGAGTCAAAAATAGGTGACCTTGGAAAAAAGGTCATAACTTGGGATAGGAATCTCTAAATGAAATTTCATAAAAAGTGACAGGTAGTACACAGACTGTACTACCTCAAAAAATGTTTTCAGAGGCCGAAGTTGAACCAGTGACACGTGGCATGCCGTACAAGTGCACTCTCCTGTATTATCCTATAAACAGGTCATGTTACGACACTTGGTATAAATCTCTCTCAAAAAATCCAATTGAGGTCAGAACTATCGGGATAGAAAGATGACAGGTCAGGCTACCACAAAAAATGTTTTCAGACCTTGTGGATTGAAAAGTGCATAGTTACACCAGAAACAATCAGGTACATATTTCTATCAAAACATAATTATTTTTTAGCACCTTCATTCATGGCTTCCAGAATTTAGGGTTTCGGAGAAAGTTGAAATTCTTGTAATCAGAGACCACAACTGAATGCTACTCATCAAAATCAACATTTAGAGATAAAGATCAGAACTTTTGGTTGGGCAAAAGGTTGGGCTTGATCAGACCCTAGTTCGGGACTTTGATCAGAAAAGTAGAAAATTAGGGCTTCTGTAAAAATGGGAATTTTTGAAATCTGTGACCAAGGATGGAAGCTCCTAAGAAAAATAGAATCTTAGAGCTTTGGATCAAACCTTTTGATTGGGAAGAAGAGTGGGCTTCATCAAACCCCAATTCAGGGTCACATTCAGTGAATCTAGAAGTTTCAAAGGCAAAATTGAGGAGTGAAACTTTGCAGTTTTCAAATTCTAAATATACCAGCTTGATCAGCTCATCAAAGCACATATTTCTATCCTTTGGGAAGTTTGAATTTTTGGGGTTTCTTTGACAAACCCTAATACAGCTCCAGATCCAGTTCATGCAAATCAAGTGGATTGGTTTAATCCTAGAAGAGGATGGATTGGTCACCTGCATAAGTGAAGAAGTTCCTGTTTCAGAGGGAGATGAGGCTAAGGCCTTACATAAGAAGATTACAAGCAATCTCGACAGGTATGACTCATCTAGGTATGTCTCAAGATTTGTTCATGATTAAGTTTATGATATGTTTGTCTTCATGTTATTACAGTTAGAACAATCTTAATTTTAGACTTGTTGTATCACCTTAAAAAAATTATGAATTCATGCATTAGGGTGTTGACACTTATGATTGTACTAATGCATTATGGTGTGGTATGAGGTTTATGTTGTCTGCTAACATGAAAGGTACACCAAGAAAGACAAATCATGTTCTAGTTCAAGAACATATGATCATGATGACATGAAGACAAAGATTCATCCATTGTCATGGATCACTTAGAAAATCTACTTACGAGGTATGTATAACTTGGTTCTACAATGGATAACTTATGAGACATGCAGATTACTAGCACAAGTCATTGAAGAGAACTAGAAAACATTATGCAGGTATGTTAGACATAACTAGCTAGCATGCTAATCTAGGTATGTTTTTCCTATATCAAGCTGGAATCCTACCTTGTGTTAGGATCTTATACTGTTGTGTTGTTGATAATGATTATTCATGAAGTCATAGGTTTGAATAGTCATGGTTGTGTGCATATTATGCTTCTTACCATAATTGATGATATGACTAACCAGAAGAATCATGAAGGTATAGGTTTGAGTAATCATGGGTTTAGGCATATTATGTTTCTTACTTTAATTTATGATATGACTAACCACAAGAGTCCTATATAAACCTTGAAATGCTTATTATTTCTGTTTGAAATGATCATGACTATACATGCTTAAGATTATTGTGTTTTGATAGTATTAAGAATATACTAATGAATGTATGATTATGTATGAGACCTCAATGATAACACAATGATGATACTAATAAGCATGCATAGTTATTAAGGATGGATATAAGTTCAAGGACAGGAAATCTAGGAAGCAAAGCTCAAGAGGGAGGACACTCTAGTTGTTCCTGCAAGGAAGCAAAGATCAAGAAAGAGTACACTTCAGTAGTTTCTGCAAGGATGCAGATATTGAGAGGGAGTTGATCACTTCTCACAATTTACATCAGAATGGCTTTGCAGAAAAGAAGCAAAGACTGAGAGGGAGTCAACCCAACAAACAAACAAAGATAAGTATTTGAATTGTCATTACTTGCATATTTTATTGTTTAAATAATATTGTTCAATAATGTATATACTAATGTTCCTAGAATTAGGTTGTGTATTATGCATATTAGAATAGTTGCATTGATGAACAGTATGCTACTAATATACATGGGTAAGTGGCCTATGGCACTGCACAACATTCCATTGCTACTTATCTAGAATGAAACCTCTTTGATGACATGTTGGGAGTTGTACACACTCTTAACAATGTTCTGGTAGAGATTGGAAGGCATCTAGAAAGTTACGGGATATGGATAAATGTTTTATTGAAGCATCGGCTAAGATAATTGCATGACTGTATGACATATTTCTTTATGTGCAAGAATTTGTTCTGAAAACTATGAGATGTTTTCTAATCATGCAATTTAACTTGTTGCATAGGAAAGATCGTATACCATCACCTGCAAAAGAAGGACTACAACATTTGTTCAGCAACAAAGTTATCTATTGAAAATATTGAAAATATTGAAATTCCCAGGATCTGGGAAGAATGCCATGATCGAGGAGTACCAGTCGATCATGAAGATGTTTGGGATGCAGTCCCAAGACCTGAAGGGGAGTCTATAGTGACTTCCAAGAGGATCTACAAGATCAAGCATGCTGTAGGTGGTAGCATAGGGACTTTTGCTCCTGTAGCCAGATACACTTCCAATAGATCAGTACTTGCTCTGGCTGCAATGATGAAGTGGAAGATACACCAGATGGATTTCAAGACAGCTTTCTTGAATGGTGTAGTTGAAGAAGTGTATGATGAGAAACCACTTGGTTCTGAGACACATGACAGGGAGTGATATATGTGCAGAACTTGGTATGGTAGGATAGATAGCTTTCTATTCAGTTTGGGCTTTACCAAGAGTAAAGCAGATTCCAACCTTTACTATAAGGTTGAGGAAGGCAATCCAGTGATACTACTTTTGTATGTGGATGACCTGTTTATTACAGGTGAAGATAGATTGATTGTCGACACGCAGTGGAAGCTTGCTACCAAGTTTGAGATGAAGAACTTGGGGATGATGCACTATTTGTTGTTGGCATGGAGGTGTGGCAGAGTGCAGATGGAATCTTTCTTGGACAAGGGAAGTATGCAGTAGAGATCCTAAAGAGGTTTGGGATGATGGACTTAAGGCCATGGCCACACCCATGGCATCGAACTTGAAGCTTCTATGTGATGCTTCATCTGAGCCGATTGATGTCTCTATGTATCGTCAGATGATTGGGTCCTTGATGTACCTGACGAACACGAAAGCAGATATTTGCTTTGCGGTGAACACATTGATCCAGTTCCTAATGGATCAGAGGAGTGTTCACTTGGTTGTTGTAAAGCATATTCTGAGGTACCTAAAGGGTACAGTTGATTATGGGCTCAAGTATGAAGTGAATCAAAAGTTTAACCTGCAGGGTTATGTTGATTTAGATTGGGCAGGCAGTGCTACAGATAGGAAGAGCACATCTGGGTGCTGTTTCAATATGGGATCAGGTGTGATCTCTTGGTTTAGCAAGAAGTAGTCCTGTGTAGCACTGAGTATAGTTGAGGCAGAGTGTGTTGCAGCCTGTTCAGCTAGCTATGAGGCAGTATGGCTTCGGAAGCTACTATTTGAGTTATTTGATCTCCCATTGGATGCTACTGGTATCTTCAGTGATAACCAAAGTTGTGTGAAGCTGTCTGAGAACCTAGTGTTTCATGACAGGCCGAAACACATAGAGATCAAATATCACTATATCAGGGATATGGTAGAGAGAGGAGTGGTGAAACTCCTGTATGTTCTGATAGACGAATAAATTGCAGATGTATTGACGAAGACATTAGCCAGAGTGAAGTTCAAGTACTTCAGGGAGAGGCTTGGTGTTCTTCAAATCGATGACACTTCGAGGAAGAAGTGATGGAGACATTTGCTGAAGCCATTCCAAGCATGTTGGAAGGAGGATCCTTCACATGGCTGTGGATGTAAGCGCTGGATGATGACATCAGGATGATGTTCTAGTTTCTGCTATGTATGATCAGTTGGATCATTTACATTTGTGTATGTATGCATCATGTTGATGTTGGATATGATCAGTTGGATCATTTATATGTATATGTATGTACGCATCATGTTGGATGCTAGATATGATCAGTTGTATCATTTGTATGTATTTTGTATATGCATCATGTTGGATGCTTGGACCATGTATCTGTATTTTTATCAGGTAGATACAATGTATGATCAGGTAGATCATGTATGTTTATATGTATCAGGTATGATCAGATGGATCATGTATTTTTTTGTATAAGGTGGATACATTATATGATCAAGTGGATCATGTGTGATAATATGTATCAGGTAGATACTTGGTATGCATCAGGTGGATGTAGTTTATGATCAGGATGATCATAGATGACGAGCTTTAGGATGTTGCTCTAGATGACATGCAACAGGATGTTGCAGTGATAATGATCAGGATGATCATGTGTACATCAGGATGATGTATTATGAGTATCAGGATGATACTTTATGGTCGTGAATCAGGTTGTGCAGATGAGTATGTCTGGGAGATCGTATAGGTCAGAGTTGTGTACCCGTAACAGCCTGGGATGCTCTTTCGAGACATTGCTCTGGGAGGACATGTAATTTTTTCCCTAGGAGATTTCAGGTCAGATTTGTGTACCCGTAACATCCTAAGATCCTCTTGTGAGGTTTTGTCCTATGGCATATAATTTGTGCCCTGGGAGATTTCAGGTCGGAGCTGTGTACCCGTAACATCCTAAGATGCTCTTTCGAGGTTTCTCCATGACCACATGTAATTTCTGCCCTGGGAGATTTCAGGTCAGAGTTGTGTACCCGTAACATCCTGAGATGCTCTTGCTAGGTTTTGTGGTGACCACATGTAATTTGTGCTGTGGGAGATTCTTCAGGTTGGAGTTGTGTACCCGTAACATCCTGGGATGCTCTTTCGAGGTTTTGTGGTGGGGTCACATGTAATAAGTCCTGGAGATTAGATAGGATGAAAAAGGCCTCAGATGCTCTTTAGGGTTCTTGCTAGTCAAGAGACTCTTTTAAGGTTTTGTGACACACGTAATAAGTCTTGAGAATTCCACAGTATGCCCAATGATGATGAAGACCTACAGGTGGTGGGCCTACATCCAGTATGAAAAAGGACTAGCTCTGTAGAACTTCCTATGACGAGTAGATTCAGAGATTCATTGAGATAACAGCAGCAGTGACGATGATGATGATTCGAGGATGATGATCCAAAGAAGAAGACTTGTGCTAGCAAACCTGTGTTGAGAAATACCTTCCTAGTTAAGAGGGAGTGTTGATGTATATGTAACTTTGGAATGTATTTCACCCATGTATTTCATATATGTATTTTGTACTCCTATAGAGATGGCATTATTCCTCTATACGGAAGTGTTTGTATTCCTATAGAGATGTTATTATTCCTCTATACGGAAGTGTCGTCATTTATATTGTAAGTGTCATAACTTATACTTGATGGGTTATTAGACCACCTTGTTGGGGTCGGCCCTATATAAGTCATGTGGGTTGAAGGGTTATTAGACCACCCTATTGGGGGTCGGCCATGTGGGTCAAAGGGTTATTAGACCACCTTGTGGGGTTGGCACAGATTAAGTTAACCATGGGTTAAGCTAGACATGTAGGCCCCATTAGTTTATTGGGCAGGACAGAACAAATATAAATAGAGATCGAGAGATCTCTATTTCATCATTCATTCACACACTTCTCTCATTCAAAAAGTGGCACACTTGTGAGGAGGAGGCTCTGCTGCTAGGAGAAGACTATCTCTTGTATTCTGGTTGTATCATTGCTCTATCTATCTCTGAGGAAGTTATTGGGGTTTTCACCTCTATGATTTTCCTCAAGTAAACTCTGTGTCTCTTGTGTGCTTGCATTATTGTGTCCATGATTGATATGTTGTAGATTTGCTGTACATGTTGTTCTCTCAGTTAAGATCCTAGATCAGATTGAAGTAAATTCTAAAAAATTAACACTTAGTTATGTAAACCCACTTGCATTGAACAAGTTTCCTCCCAAGGGGGAGAGCGACAAGCTCCCAAGTTTCATTTCTTTGAAGAGACTCGTACTCTTCATCCATAGATTCTACCGATCTTGGATCTTGGTAGGCTTCAACGAATGACTTTGGATTTGATCCAATCATAAGAAATCATCTCTCAACTAGAAATGGATATGTGTGAGAGATAAGATCAGATCTGGTTGTTCTTGAAGATGGTGGATCTCCAACAAGATCATTGGTGGATGCAGCAGTGGTGGTGGCCCATTTTGAAATAGGAGTTCGAACCTTAGGTGCTAGATATTTAGGTTCTTGTGGATTTGCATCTAGCATTCTCTCTACCTTCTGAATATTGTTTTTCTCAACCTTCTTTGTTGGATCTTTTCCATCAAAGAAACCTTTGCAGGTGCCTTGGGAAATCTTGATCTTGGGAATCCCTTCAACCATTTCTTTAGTATGCATGTTTGGCAAGTATTGGTAGTTGAGATGCCCAAATATTTCATGTCAAAGCCTACTCTCTTCATTTGCATGAGTGTGAAGAGCAGACTGTTTAGAGAGAGGTAGAAAATGGGAGAACTCATAGAGTATCGACTTATGATTTGCAACACCTTTTGCAATGGTAGAACCTGATAACATGTCTTTGATTTCAAATTCATTTGTAGAGAAGATCACCCTCTTGGGCTCTCTGGTATGAGTCATCTGATATATTGATATACATGTGGGAGATGAAATAATCCAATTCCACTCGCATGTTTGGGTTTCGTGCCCCTAAAGAAAATCCTCAAAGTGTCCCTGAATGGCCATGAGGTGCCTGAAAAAAATGTCCATAGCACCAAAACTGTGACTCTGGTCACGAATTCGTTGACTCTGATAGATTCGGGGCACCAAGTTTCATCTAGGGGATCCCCCACACCATGCCTCAAACACCTGAAAATGGTACTATTGTGCCATCTTCGGAACTAGGTTTTTTCTTAGTGAAGTCGATGCGAATTTTTCTCAAGGGGTCATTTATGATCCGAAGGGTCCTCGGAGAGTGCGTCCATCGTGAAAACATCCAAAATGGCCATATGCACATGTGAGAGATAAAATAATCCAAGTCCAATCATCGGTTTGGGTTCTGTGCCCCTCGAGAAAATCCTCAAAGTGTCCCTAAATAGCAACGGGGTGCCAGGAAAAAATTCCCATAGCACCAAAATCATTAATCCGTGCTTGAATCCATCGATTCCAATGGATTTGATACCCTGGGATTCAGCTAGGAGTCCCTCCACACCGTGCCTCAAATGCCTGAAAATGATTCTATTGTGCCATCTCTGGAACTAGGGTTTTGCTTAGTGAGAGCCATGCCAATTTTGCTCAAGTGGGTGATTTATGATCCAAAAGCTCTTAGGCGAGCATGGACATCATGAACACATCAACAATGGCCATATGCATGTGTGAGAGCTAACATTACGAGAATTTTAAGGCCTAAAATGGGCCTCAAAACAAAAAAATGTACTATCAAAATCAACTTTAAAATAACCAATCACATTATAAAGAATGACATCATCTATTATAGTTGAGGTGGCATTGCTTGAGTTAAAGATACTTACTTTTCAAATTCTAAATGGTAGATGAAAACCCATAGTTAACCATACTCATAATGGAAAAAATACCTACAACTTACTTTTAAATATTATGTATACTTAGTACTCTTGAAGTAATTATAAAAAGTGAAATACTTTAAATTTCTTTTCTTATTTAAATATAAAATATACTTTAAATTCTAAAATTTAAACTACACCTATACCAAAATTCAAAATGCCAATATTAATAATACCTAGTTTTTAGAAGAGACATAATGTGTAATATGTAAGTTTATATGGTATGCACACTTTTCTAGAAATATACGATGAGTGTCTAGCATATAAGTTTATAATATATATAAAATATATTATATCTATATAATGTGAAAACATGTCACGTACTTCATGTACTTTGACATGATTTTGACATTCTATTATATTATATATGTTACATCAATTTAACTTGAGCATTGGGTATGTAAGTTTATTATATATTATGCATGTCATATAATTTTCTAGGATAAAGAGAACGAATATATGAGTGGATATGTGGTATTATATTTATTATTAATTGAATAAAGTTAAATTTATATATATTAAATTTATAATAAAAATTTATATTATTAATTGATATAAATTAAATTAAATTTTATAAATAGTTTAATTGGCTATATTTATGTATTAAAAGTATTTTTATTTTAGTCATATAAAAGAGAGTTTTTTATTGATTTTATTTTTGTACATCATCTTAATTTAACTTAACCATTGTTGCATTGGTTGTAGTGTAAAAGGTGAGTTGTAAATATACATCCCCCACAAAGTGTCTAACTCATAATATTTTATTATATCTTTTATGAAGCCCATTTTAGACCTTAAAATTCTCCTAATGAAGAATCCAAGGCCTCTTGTTGGTTTTGTTTTTGTGCCCCTGGAGCAAATCCTTAAAGTGTCCCTGAATGGCCACGAGGTACCTAAAAAAAATGCCCATAGCACCAAAAGCATGAGTCCGGTCGTGAATCTCTCAATTCTAATGGATTCAGGACAATGCGTTTCATCTAGCGGGCCCACCACACCATGCCTAAAACACCCAGAAACAGTGTTATTGTGCCATCTCCGGAACTAGGGTTTTGCTTAGTGAAGGCCATGGCAATTTTGCTCAAGGGGGTCATTTCTTATCAGATGGATCCTAGGCATGCATGGCCATTGTGAAAACCTCCACACTAACCATATTCATGTGTGGGATCTAGCCAAACCCCATTCCACTTGTCGGTTCAAGTTCCATGCCCTCAGATCAAAATTAATCCTCAAAGCATCCCTAAATTGCCATGGGGTGCTAAGTTTCTTTAGATTTGTTTTTGTTTGGTTTCTAGAGCTAGATCAGGGTCTATAAGCTATATTAGGTTCTATATGTATAGATTAGGTCTCTGGGGATAGGTTACATCTCTAGGGATAGATAAGTATTCTAAATTCGGTCTTCAGGGTTCTAGGTCCACATTAGGCTTTCCAAGCCTAGATTTGTTTTTGTTTGGTTTGTAGGGATAGATCAGGGTATATAAGATATATTAGGTTCTATATGGCTCGATTAGGTCTTCGTGAATAGGTTACGTCTCTAGGGTTAGATAAGTATTCTATATTAGGTTTCCAAGGTTGAAGGTCCACATTAGGATTTTGAGGGCTGCATTTGTTTTTTCTGGTTTCTAGGGCTATATCAAGGTATTTAAGATCTATTAGGTTCTATTTATTAGAAGGAACATGTAGGTATAACATCCAACCCATATAGTGTGATTCTCATATATTTAAGTTTGTTAGTATTTCCTCTTGTGATTAGGGTGAATGTCAACATTATTGATCTAGTGGCTTAAGAGCATGTAGGGGTGATTGTACCACCCAAGATATTTATATCATTTGTTTCTTCCATCCATGAGACTTCCAATTATTAGCGAAGGAGAGATGTGATGATGAGATTGACTTCATCCATGCACATTCTACTTATTCATTAGAGAGGTGTGATTCCTTAATGGAGGATGTTGTTGAGGGTTATTCAAGAGTAGTATATAATGTGAGTATTACAAAGCATAGATCCATGGATTGTCCCTTGAATGGTTTGATATGTAATGTATCACAAGGGATGGTATGTGATTGATATGCACGCTTGTAATAACTTTCTCAATGGATGTCAGATGTCATGTCCCCAAATTTTGACAAGGTATATGTCACTAGGACATAAGCATTAAAATATTTAATTAAGGATGCCAATAGTACTAGGAAAAGAATTAAATTATTCCAAGGTATTAATTCTGGTTTGGAGGCATTTAATTAATTAAATTTCAGAATATTCGCTTTGGAATAATTAATTAGTTCATTTGAGTAATTTTATTTCTAATTATTAATATTTGGACTACAAATAATGAGCTAAGCTAAGGAGGGTGAATTAGAGAGGCCAAGTGGGCCATGGAGGATGGAAATTGCTAAAAATGGTAAAAAAAAATGCTAAAAGCAACAAATCAGGATAAAAATAGAAAAAGAAGCATAAAGTAGGAAAGTTAGAAAAGAAGGAAAGTTCATAAAAAGAAGAAAAAGCCAAAGCAGAAAGTGGAAAGGCAATCAGAAAATGAAAAAGAAGGAAAGAAAAGAAAAGAAAAAAAAAGAATTAAAGCAAGATTTCCTCATCCACCCACTCATGGGTGGCCCATGTGGAAGTGTTCTCATAGGTCACTAAGCTATTCAACTTTCTCAGCAAGTCACCCAAAATTCTATAAAAGAATCCAAGGAACTCCTTTTCACAACTTTTTGATCATTAATGATTTGAATTGGGTGCAATTTTGCCTCATTGAACTGGGAGATGTGCCCCTAGTCCTAGCTGAGAGATGTGCCCCATTATTCTACTAAAAGGATGATGAAATCCAATATTCATCACTGATTCTATTGTAGTTCTTGAAGTCTAGTCCATTGGTTGGTGTTCTCATGGTGTGGTTCAACTGCTTCATTAAGTAGGAATAGTGTTTAAGGGACGAAATGGAGGTTCTGGTTTTGACCTTTATGAGCCGTTATGGAAATTTAGATCTATTCCATTTCATAAGTAACATCATTTCCAGTCGAAAACACTTTTTGTATCATCAAAAAAGTTGTCTGGATGAGAAAGTTATTGACATTTTACTAAATCTGGGGGTTCGAGCTCTGAAGAACGCACACTGCTTCCTGTTAGAGGATGATGGTATTCATCCATTTTCACTGAGTTTATTTTCAGGTCCTGTAGCTTATCAAGTCGAATTTGAAGTTCAAAAGAAGTCTCATTCAATCTATGCTTCGAAACTCCATGCTTCTTTTGGATTTCTAGAGCTAGATTATTGTGTAAGAGAGGAGGAATATTTATCCAATGATATGATAGGAATAATGGCTCTTATATGATTTAATAACAGTAAATATTAATTTTTGATATCATTCAATACATTTGAGTTTGCATAAGTCTGAAATTTTCTTCATTTTCTACACCCTCTCTAGATTTTCCTAGTTTTTTACTAGTTTCCAGACTAACTAATTTTAATGATGAAGTATAGATCCAAATAAGTTGTTTCCTTTTCTAGGATTTATTTAACATGTTATATTAACCCATCCATCTAATGTATTGATAATTCATCAAATTTATCTACCTTTTTGGGAGCTCCTGAATTTTACTAGTCAAGCAATCATGAGGGATCATTTTTCTTATATCTTTGCAAAAAAATTAATGAGATTTATTAAAATTGATGGCTCAAACCCTAGCTATGTTTTGACTTATATTTAATTTTATTTATCCTCTCTCAGTCAGAAACACTCACCCCCAACCTCATGTCAATGTTTACACCCATACTAGTCTGCATATGCTGAGGGGCCCAAGAGCATTCGAGTAGAGTTCAGTCGGGCTGATATTGAAAGATAAATGATATCAGTACTTTTTTAAAAGGTATCAACAAATATTAGAGATTTCCTTCCACCCAAATATTTTGATATTGTCCACCCTTAGTCAATCTAGCTTCCACACACATTGTTTTAATTCCTTCTGTGAAGTAGAGAATTTTGTATCACTAATCCTAGTTGGTACATTACATCAGACGTCATATTATCATTGGATTAGCGTTATTCCCTTGAGAAATATAGATCTCTAGCATCAATGGCAGACACCTTGTATGGTGGCCACATGGAGTATTAACTTGGTGGGAGAACACCCTACAAGACACATGGAGCAATGTGTATTGTGGAGGAGGAACATAATCCCTAGATAGAATAGGGTGACACGGTTTCATTTTTGAAGGATTGGAGATGGATATATGGTATTTCATTACATATGTACATGTGTACTCTACAAGTGGAGCACTTTGCTAGTGTGTGGATCACTTATGCTTCTTCCTTGGAGTGTTATCCTTAATTATATATATTATATATAAGATGATATTTCAATCTTGTCTACGCATGTGAATTTTTCGTAAAGGGATGGAAACTTGAATTGGAGTGATTGGCGTAAAAAATATAATGGTGTAAAACATCAATGTCATTAGAGGAAATTTGAGGTCTAAAATGGGCCTCCTATGGAAAATAACGAAATAATAGTTAAAATAATAAAATAACATTTATTAATTTTGGAAGAAGAAAGAAAAAAACTACTTTTTTTGTTCGTATTTTCAACATATATCCATGTGTTTTTACTCAAATTTTGAGAGAGAGCACTCGTTGGATGCAGAATTCAATTCTGCATCCAACGAGTACCCACACTGCATACTTTTGACGGACCTCCCTGCACCAAAAATGAGAAATAACTGAAAAAATGTGACGATGACAATATTTCTTGTTCTTGGGGCAACAGGGTCCATCAAAAGTATGCACTATGGGTACTCGTTGGATGCGAAATAAAATTTTGCATCCAACGGGTGCTCCTGCTTGAAATTTGAGTAACAACACAGGTAGATATGTTGAAAATATGAACAAAAAAAGTAGTTTTTTTATGACAAATATCTCAAGTCAATCATCATGGTTGACTCATTTTATTGAGATTCTATTGGTTCTTGAATTCCAACTCATAAAGAAATTATGGTTGGCTCATTTTCCTATATGATAGCTCGTTTTCTTATAAGGCCCATTTTAGACCTCAAATTTCCTCTAATGATTATAATACTAACTTAAACTTAACTTAAAGATCAAATAAATGATATAAGATAGCATGATCTACATAGCATGAAATAAACTATCTAACATGAATAACATTAGACATGCATGAATAAATAATCACATGACTATACTATGTACCTCAATCAATTAGGCCTTTTGGATCCTCTCTGTTTTTTATCGTCTCAAACAACCTCTCCTGCTATGCATGAGGTAGTAAGTAGCATACCTTGTTTGATGAATTCATTGAATTGTTTGTAGTTGGATGTTTGTACTAACAATAAAGTGCGTAAAGTGATACGCCCATCAACTTGTTTTATAATCCATGTATGTGTAGCCATTTCTCTTTGGTACCTTTCCATCTACTGTAAGATCTTCTCCCTAAAAAACCATCGAGCCAGTTGGAAATGTAATTCCTTCACTATCAGTTAATGATGCGAGGAGGGTTTTCTTCCCCTCGATCCATCATTCCAACCAATAATTCATGCTAATTTCACTGTTTGTTGGGGAAATAAGTGCGTAGACGTGTCCTGCAAAAATGCATTTTATGGTCACATTCCAATAAGTAGTGGTTTGATAACATGGTTAATTAAAAAAACATCAAGGGAACCAAGATATGGATGAAGAAATGTTTACCTAGTTGTAAAAGATCAAATATATAATAATATTCCTTTGAAATAGAAGACTGGCCTTCCTCTAACTATATTGTTTCAACAACTACATGTGCGTTTACTGCAAGTGATACATGATCCCATTCATAAACCCAATCCGTTGATTCACACTCATCCACTACAACAAAATAGCCCTTTACGGGGGTTTTGGCTTGCAGTGGTCTTTCTAAACCCCCCCTTAAAAGTTTTTTCAGACCTTTGGAGGCATTTTAAAACCGCCCCTAAAAGTCATGGAAATTGGACTTTTGGGGGTGGTTTTTTTAAATCCTCTCCCAAAATTCCTGAAATGTGACTTTTGGGGGCGGGTTTTGGAAAACCCACCCTAAAAGACCTATTCTCATAACTTTTTGGGGCGATTTGCCAAAGCCCCCCCTAAAAGTCATGAGAATTGAACTTTTGGAGGCGGTTTCTCGAAAACCCCCCCTTAAAAGCCCAATTCTCATAACTTTTGGGGGCGGTTTGTCAAACCCCCCCCCCCAAAAAAGTCATGAGAAATGAACTTTGGGAGGCGGTTTGTTTGGAACCCCCCTTAAAAATCATGAGAATTGAACTTTTGGAGGCAGTTGTTTGAAAACCCCCCCTAAAAGCCCAATTCTCATAACTTTTGGGGGTGGTTTCTCAACCCCCCCCCCCTAAAATTCATAAGAATTGAACTTTTGGAGGCGGTTTTTTTGGAACCCCCCTTAAAACTCATGAGAATTGAACTTTTTGAGGCTGTTTTTTGGCACCCCCATTAAAAGTCATGAGATATGAGCTTTCGGAGGTGGTTTGTTGGAGCCCCCCCCCTAAAAGTCATGATAATTGAACTTTTAGAGGCAGTTATTTGAAACACCCTCTTAAAATTCATGAGAATTGAACTTTTGGAGGTGAGTTTTTGAAACCCCCCTTAAAAGTCATGAGAATTGAACTTTTGGAGGTAGTTTGTTGAACTCCCCCCTTACAAGTCATGCAAATTAAAAATTTGGAGGCAATTGTTTAAACCCCCCGCCCTTAAAAGTCATGATAATTGAATGTTTGTAGTCAGTTTTGTGAAACCCCCCTTAAAAGAAATGAGAATTGAAATTTTGGAGGTGGTTTATTGAAACCCCCCCTAAAATTCATCTGAATTGAAACATTCGAGGAAGTTTATTGAAAACCCCCTAAAAGTCATTTATGTACATGGGTTAGGTGTGTCACATGGGTTCAACAATGCATCTCGTCAAAACATTGGAGCTAAGCACACACAAGCTATTGTAGTATTAGGAAGGGTGTGCATCATCATTCAACACCATATCCCATTAGAGATCTACAATTGAGGCAGTCATGCTAGGTTTTTCACATCAAAGATGGTTCTCATACTCCAACTTTCCATGATCCATGGTCAAAATACAAACTCATGTGCCATAACATTATCCTTTATGGCTAATGGGCTATGTGTAGGGCCCTAATCACCACATGATTCCTACAGAAGGAATATTTAGCTTGCAAGTGGGTATGGTGACCATTTCAATATTTACAACATCATGGATGGTTCTTGAAGCGTAATCCATGATGTCCATGGTGTTAGATCAAAATCTAGTTTATAATGACTGGCAATTACCTCAAGGTCTTGTGACCTATGGGCGTTTCTTTGTACCATCACATAGGCCATAGGAAAGGAATATTTAGCTTTTGAGTAACACATTGTCATTTTTTTAGTATTTTCATGTCATGGATGGTTCTAGGAGCCTATGTTATGGTCTAGGGCTAAAATGTAGGTTCTTGGGAAATAAAACTTTATTTTCAGACTCATGGGCCATGTAAAGGGACTTGAGTCATCATACATACCCTAGATAGGGAATATTTTGTTTATAGTCTAATTTCTTGTGTTTATTTTTGCACTAATTTTGGTTTGATAAAATCCCATACAGTGATCATTTAAACCTTGATGAAGTCTATTACACCTAAAATCTTACCACCATTGGATTTAGTGTATACATCCCTAAAGTTCCATTGGCTAAGTCATTTACCTAGAAGGGACATCATTGTAGTTATGTTGGGTTTTGAGAGGTCGTCGTAGGCTGCACTCATGCAACCTGCGATGTCGCACCTTGCTCCATTACAGGGTGCGACGAAGTTAGTTAATGAGAAAAAAATAACTTCTTCGAGCTCATTCTCGAAGCTTGTTGACTTGGATCCCTATCCTTGACCTATTGTGGGAGTTGGCCTTTGCTTCCTAACCTCTTGGGAGGATCCCCTATCTCTCTCCTACCATATCTCAACCTACCCTATCCATACCCTATCCACTTAGTCCTATATAAGTGAAGCTCTTCTTGTCTCCAAGAGGAGGAAGTCTATAGTGTCTACATGCTGGTGAAATCATCATTAAGAGATCTCTACTCATCCATTCAGAGACTCAAGCTTCCTTGGGAGAATATGGAAAATAGCTTGGATGGAGAAGGACTGCAATGGTAAGCCTTGGTTGTAGTCTATTCTTTACTATGTATTTCCCAATTTACAATAATACAAATGCTTTCTACCAATATTGTTCATGTGTGATGATATTGAGTAGTTTACCTACTTAGATGTTTACTTAGATATCTTATTGTATAGATTCTCTTTACTCATTTGTGTTGTTCTTTATGTCTTGATAGGTCTTGCAGCTAAGATATGACGATCGTGGCACGTGGAGCAACATCCAGGAGAAATGATTGTGAAGTTAGAGGTAAGACATCTAGTACTTGATCCTTAAGTAGATCTAGGAAAGTCATTTGTAGTCTGTTCTATTTGTTCTAGACTCACATTGAGATAGGGAGATCCGGCTCGCATCCACTCAAGTAGATTGTCCGTCAAACAAATATGGTGACCATACTGGGGAAAACATTGCTTTCTAGTTTTCATTTGAATGTTGTTTTCAATTGATTTCTTGCCAAGACTTTCCATTTGTCATTTGCCTCTTAAGTTGGTTTCACCATCAGATCTTCACTTTGAAGACTCCGATCAACTTCCTTTGGATCTGCATTCTCATTTTCAAACCTATTTATTGCTCATTACTTGGAGATTTGGCTCATTTTTAAACTTAGATCTCGCCTGTCGCACCCGGTTAATACCTAAAGAGCGACAATGCATCATTTTTTATCTCTGTTTCTTGTTTGTTGGCCTCTCATTGCAACCCTTCCATTGGCCTGTTGCAACATCGTCGCACTCCCCGCATTGGTGAACTGTGACATCGCACTGTGTAAAAACACAAAATGCGTCGATCTGTCATTTTTTCCATACATGCATCCTTTCTCCATTGTTGTTTTGAGTTTAGTTTGTGTGCAGACTCCCTCTGCACTGTATGATCCAGTCAGATATCCCTTTTTATTTTTGTGATTGAGTTCTTTGGTTTATGATTGGATTTGTTTTGGGTTCCATCTTGGACAAGTATGAGATTTTCGTAGTGGTCAAAACTTTGGTCTCCCCCATATTCATCCACTCACCCTTGCATTCCCTATTTTCCTAGCCTAATCTGATCAAGTGCATTGGATCAGTTCCAAAACTCATTTTGTATACATTTGTGAGCTTTGCTTGCTTTAGTGCTGCTTGTTACTATTTGAGTTTGAGTGTTTGAATGTATTTTCAGACCATTGAGAGCTTGCTTTCTCTTGAGATTTTCTGAGTTGTTAGAGTGCTGCAAGTCATCTTTTCAGTTCAAATGTTCATGTTTAAAAGCATAGCCGTTATCAAATCGTCATTTTGATGAACTCATTGAAAGATCAAAGGTACTTTGTTTCCGTTATTTTTCGCGATCATTTGAAGAATTGTACATGCATTGGAATGTCTCATTTATGAATCTTTTGGAAAAGTTGAAAGAAAATTTTGCATTATTTGCGTTTTTTCATGAATTATGAGTTGTTCATCTTCTTGAAAAAATTCGAATAGACATCAAGTTTTGCAAAAGTAGTTCCATGATTGGAAAGTTGCATTGTGTCTTTCAATCTTTATGCTTTTAGGTCATCATAGTGAAAGTGAAAAGCTTGCATATTCTACTTAGGAATTCTCTCTTTTCATTACTTAGCATCATTTTCATTTTGAAAAGACAAAAGAAAAAGAAAAACATGCTTTGATTTGGCTTAGTAGTGTTTTGAACATTTTTGCGTTTCGTTGAAAAGGAAAAGGATACTTCATTATCACTTTTCGTAGATTTGGGATTGTGTTGCATTGCATTATTTTGGTAAACTAGTTGGAAAGGAAAAAAATATTTCTCCTTCCCATAGGTAGCATTCATCGAAAAAAAACATAATTTTTGCATGTAGTTAGGGCTTGCATTATGTTTTCGATTATGTACTCACCTAATGCATTCACCTAATCGTCTAGATAAAATTAACGGTAGAACTAGGGTAAAATTCTTAGTAACTTGTGTGTAAGTTAGAGACGTGTTATGGCGTTGTTAAGCATGGCAGCTGTTGTTATTTTTCAGCACTGTATCCCGGGGGTATTTTAGTCTTCAACGTACTTATCGGTATATCGAACTCCTTCATGTACCAACCAAGTCATCTTGAGTACTTGGCGTATATCGAAGGGTGTATCATGTACTCGGTAGTATATCGGAAAGTCTCTTTCCAAACGGTTTTGCATTAGACATCACCACTACGGATTTCAACTCCCATGTACCTTGCATATATTGGGAGACACCACTAGGATTCCTGAGACCAACTAAGTTAACCTTTTGGCAGTCTTGGAGGAGCAATACACGGAGAATAGCACTCGGGGAGCTACTATGCACGTATCGTCCAGGTAATCGGGTATTTCGGCAAGGGTATGGTCCCAATCCTCCTTGTCACATTTCACTGTTGGACCCTGCTTATATCGCGAGTTGGGAAGCCTTGAAAATCCTGTGAAGATCCAGACTTTGAATCCACTCTTATCACATAAGTTTGCTTGTGGCCTTAGTTTGTGTAGGGTTGTGTCTGGTCTTCTTTTTAGCTTGACTTAAGAGAAAAATTTTGTTTCAGACACTCTGGCTGACTTTCCTTGGAGAAGGTCCCGTAGAATCCAAAACTTGCCACCCAAATATCCCCTTAACCAGGAGGTAATTTCGAGGGTAAGGATGGATCTGCAAGCCAGGATCGGGTCACATGAAGTAGAAAACCCCACTTTGAATGTTGGAGGACTTTTTTTTCCTCATACTCCTCCATATTCACCTACCTCTCATCCCCGTAGGTTGAAGAAGCACAAATTCCCACTTCACAAGACTTACCTCCCGTCTTGCCAGGAAGGCCTAGATCATTGGAATGGATAAATAAACCCCAAGATGACCCCACAGCCACTGCTGGTCCTTCAGCAGCTTACTGGACATATTCTACCGGTCACCCAGTGGCCCATTTTGCCGTTGCACCCCCACCCAGTGGGACTACTCCAAATGACCACTTAGCTTACTATCATGACCAATTGGCTCACTTTCGTTCTATGGTAAGAAGTGTTGGAGATCAAGTCTCCAACAAAGGGCTGAAGACCCGTCATTACCCCCTTATAGAACAATCTCAAGTCATTCTTTTCCTTTCGAATCACCGTAATCATCCACGCAGCACATGACCACTACTGAAATTGGTCAACCATCCATTCCTACACATACATCAACTAGACAGGAGACAATTTCAATACCTCATACTACACAACCTATTGAAAAGCAACAGTCCAACACACCTATGACCACCATGGTTACATTACCTGTTCCTCCCCCACCCCAAACTTCACAGGGAGGATACCCTTTACCCCCTACCATTTTTACAGAGAACGTTAATCCGACAATGAATAATCAACAACCAGTGTTGGGTCAATCTTTACCTAGTGGTCAACAAGTTGTTGCTGGGGGGAAACCCCCATCTCTAAACCATAATACCGTAGCTGGAGTTCCCATGGGTCCTTCCGTTGAAAATTCCCTACCTCCTGGACCTTCCACTTCAGGACTATCCCATGTTGGGGGACCATCCAATGTAATTCAACCACCATTAAGTCAAGCGTATCTAGGTCATTTCAACCCTGCGTAGGGTCAACTTAATCCTGGAAATGCACTCTACAGGGTACCATACCCTGGTAATCCTTACACTCTTTGGGGACATCAAAATGTTAATACAACATGGACCCCCACTTATCGTCCCTCAAATCCCTCCACCCACATTTGCTCCACCCCCACCTCCCATTGGAGGCGGCGGGCCCCCACATAACTCTAGATGAGGCAGACCTATACCTTTTGGCAACAGACCACCTCATTCTGGTCATCATGGCCCACCACCCCCTGGCAGTGGTGGTAGAGAACCATCCCACCCTAGAGGTGGTGGTCGAGGACCATCCTATCCTATTGGAGGTGGAGGACCATCTTATCCTAGTGGCAGTGGTGGTGCACCACGACCCTACTATGTTGGAGGTGGCAGAGGGGGATCTTACCCTTCTGGCAGTGGCGGTGGCCCACCACCCCCTCCCGGTGGAGTTGGTGGAGGCCCATCTTATTTCGGCAGTGGTGGAAGACCACCACCTCCTCCTGATGGAGGTGGTGGAGGACCATCCTACCCTGGTAGTGGTGGTGGACCCCCACCCTTTGGAGGTAGCCAACCCCCTCTTAGCGGTGGAGGCGGGACCCCACCTTATAGTAATGGACCACCCTATCATGGAAATGGGCCACCTTATTACGGTAATGGACCACCTTATTACGGGGGCAGACCTCCATTTGGTATGGGCGGTGCATACCCTATGGCCAGTTTCCTCCTAGTACACCTTACGGTCAGTCGATCCAAGGTCATTATACACCTTACTCGTACTATCAGTACTCGCAGCCTAATCTGCAGCTTCCATTTTTGGCTACTTTGGACCTACCTGACCTGTCTCGTTTAACTAATGACCCAATCTACCACGGAACTAATTGGCCACCTATTTTGGTGAAACTTCTGTCAGATATCCTGAAATTTTATGGTAAGCCGAGTGAGGATCCTAAAAATCACGTGATGACATACCACTGATGGTGTTCATCCAACTCCCTAATGGATGACTTGATTCGTCTTCGATTGTTTCAAAGGACTCTCACTGGATCGGTTGCCAAGTGGTATATCAAACTACCACCCCATTCTTTTCCCGATTTTGGTTCTCTTGCTATGAACTTTTTGACTCACTTCCAGCTGCTTATATGGTATGAAACTGGTACAAAGCTTTTAACCTCGCTCCATCAGAATACCGCCACTCATATTTATGATCATATACATGAATGGCGAAGGAGGCGACGTCTCATTAAGGCCCCTATTCCAGATCAACTCCTATCATATTGGTTTATGAAGTCTCTCCAACTCACCATAGCACGAGATGTTGCCATGGGCGGTGCTCTCACTGAAGAACAAGCCATCGCACCTGCCCACTTACTAGACTTAGTCTATGCTTAGTCTGGCACATTGTTTGATATCCTTCCTAACGCACCCCACAACACATACGACCCTGCAAAGCCACCCAAGGGACCCCAAGCAGATGGCATCATTGGATCCCTTACCACCCAGCCTTCTTCTCAAACTATTGGTTCGTCAAACCCCAGGGTTCTTCCCCATCACCAACACAAGTTGGTCACGTCACCACCAAATCATCCACTCCTGCTGTCACTGAAGAAGTGAATTATGTTTCATCAAATTCACCTCAAAATTCTGGTGGTAAGAAGAAGAACAAGGGGAAACCTAAGAAATATTCCACCCAGCAGGAACAAGAAGCACCCCTGATGATACCAAACAGAAAAGGAAGTTAAAGTATCCTTGTCTACTATGTGGTGATGACCACTTTTCTAAGGAGTACCCCCATAGAGACGAAGTTCAAAAGTTTCTTAAGGGTAAACCCACACCCGCAGTTCTCAACGATCCCTTCCCTGCTTAAAATCAACAGTCAATCACTCACACTTCTTCTTCCCAAGAAGAAGCATCCACCACCGCACATGTTCTCATGGTGCATAACGAGACCATCAACTTGAACACCTGTTCTCATTCATATGAATCTGTTCCAGCTAAGGAACCTGCTGGAAGTAATATTGAAAAAGCTTCCACTTCGATGCCTAATGTCACCGTACTAGCTGCACCTCTCTCCATAGAGAAGCCTTTTTTCGAGTCAACGCTGCATCCACCCAAGAGCAAAATTAGAAAATCGGTTTTCAATCCTAATGCTTGGGCTGCTCAAAACTACAACATTGTAGAGGACATAGCACAAGATCCTTACACTATGTCAATGCTAGAGGTTTTTCAAAAATATCCTAATTAGCACAAAACTCTCCTCACTGCCATCGGTGCAGTTGACCCGGATTCATTGAATACCATTATGTTCCGGCTGGAATACTTCAAACCAAGGCTCTCCCATCAGTTGGTATTTCAAGTTACCACAAAAATTTCTAGGAAGATAATCCATCGTAGTGTCTTAGACGAAGGATCCTCCACGTCAGTCATGCTGATCTCCTGGTGGAGATCGATCGGCTCTCCCGAGTTGAACCATTCACCAACCACTTTGAGAGCCTTTGACGGACGTGGCTTTCAACCTCATGGGCTATTACAAGCTTTACCTATCGAGATGGGGGGAAAGACCACAACCATTAACGTGGTGGTAGTCGCTGCCCCATTTGATTATAACATTCTAATTGGTCATAATTGGTTTTACGCCATGACTGCGATTTCATCATTTGTCTTCTGCATTGTACAATTCCCCCATCAAAGTCGAATTGTCATAGTCGACCAACTGGATTTCTTCACACTTGAAACCACTACTCATCTGAGTGATAACGTTCCATCAATTGGACAATATTCACATTAGTATGAGAGCGGGGGCGTTGGCCTCCTTAAGGACTCATCCCTTATGGGAGTCTTTCCTACTTCGGATCCCCCAAACCATGATGCCATGGTGAACATGATCTCCTCGTAGATTTCACCCATTCCCAACTCCACTCATTCATGGCTTGTACCTGATGAAGCCACCACTCCCCTGATTGGAGACATTATGCCTCTATCACCTGCTGAACTCATATATGAGGCTACCCAGCCAGCCCCGGAGGACCACTTAGTTGTGGCCTCCACCTCTCGTTCTTTGCAGCGAATGTCATCCGACCCCTTCCTATGGACTTTTCATTCTGACGAGTCCATTATGGGAATAATGAACGCGGGTGGTCCTCTGTGGGAATACCTCCATCATCATTCATCTTTCCTCCCCATTTTGGATACTATGGATAACAACATTCACACAATCTCTACACTAGATGTCCATTCTGGCTCTCAGTATTTGACACTCACATGTCAAATGAATTCCGAAGGAAACTTAGCCAACATTGAGCCTACCACTTTGATCAACATCTTGGTTAAACCTGGTGTAGTGGAACACATTTAGCTAGGCTAGAAGTGTTCCCCTGAAGAATTCATTTCCACCACAGCCTTATTCAAGTGATTCTGAGACATATTCGCTTGGAACTATGAGGAGATGCTTGGGATAGACCCCACCATTTTTTTGCACGAGATCAAAACTTATCCCAACATCAAACCTGTCCACCAAAAGTTACAACTGGTATACCCCTGAAAGACTACGGCAATCAAGGCAGAGATTGAGAAACTCTTGAAGGTTAGCTTCAGTTACCCTATCCCATTGACAGAGTGGGTCTCTAACGTCATCCGTATTACTAAAAAGCAAGGTATTATTCGTGTCTGTGTCGATTATCGAGACCTCAACAAGGCTTGTCCCAAGGACAACTACCCAACCCCTTTCATTGACCAAATTATCGACAATTATGCTGGAAGCATCATCTTCTCATTTATGGATGGCTTTTCTGGATACAACAAGATTGAGATTCACCCCACTGACCAACACAAGACTGCTTTCATCTGCCCTTGGGGAACATTTTCATATCGCAAACTTCCGTTTGGTCTTAAAAACACTGGTGCCACATTCCAGCGGGCCATGTCATATGCTTTCCACAATGTGAAGGACTTTGTGTAACCTTACTTGGATGATCTCCCTTCCCATTCAAAGCAGCATGAGTTCCACATTGTTAATTTGATGGTCATTTTTCTCAAATGCATGCGGTACAATATCCATCTGAATCCTCATAAGTGTATTTTTTGCGTAAAGTCTAGATGCCTCCTAGGTTTTATCGTCTCAAAAGATGGGATCCACATTGATCCCTCAAAGGTGGAAGCCATCGTCGCTCTTCCAACTCCAACAAATCTTACGGAACTTTAGAGTCTGCAAGGACGAGCGACTTCTTTATGGCGCTTCGTTTGTAATTTCGCACAAACGACGCAGGGTTACATGAGATTGATGAAGAAAAATGTCCCGTTCATTTGGGATGATCAAGCTCAACAATCTTTTGATAGTTTGAAACATGCCATCACGCATGCCCCCATGCTCCAACCACCGAATTACTATCTCGCTACTTCTGACACCACTATCGCCATGGTTTTGGTGTAGGAAGATCAGGATGCCCAGGAACATGCGATATATTATGCCAGTAAAGGTCTCATTGATACTGAAACCTAGTATTCACATGTTGAAAAGCTTGCTCTCGCGGCTGTCATAGCCATGCAAAAGTTTTGTCATTACATTTTTCTCCGCACCACCACCATCATTTCTAATTCAAACCCCATGTACCACATTCTGACACATTAGGTGCTTGGGGGAAAGTATTCACGCTGGATCATGATACTGCAAGAATTTGATCTTCATTTCGAACAGGCCAAGTCTAAAAAGTCTTTGGTGTTTTCCAAGCTTATTTGCAACCTCCCCCGTACTGATGAAGAGTTTGAGCCTAATGACTCCTTTCCAGATGAGTCATTATTTCTAATCAATACATCTGATCCATGGTATGGAGATATCACATTGTATCTTCAAACCCAACGTTTCAGCCCATAATTGTCTCGTGATGACCATCGTGGCATACGCCACCATGCAAAGTATTACTTGATCATTAGTGATACCTTGTACCGTTGTGGTGTTGATTCCATTCTCCGACACTGTCTAACTCATGATGAGGCTGAACACGTGTTAAATAACTGTCACACAGGGGCGTGTGGCGATCACTTCTCTGGGATGTCTAGGGAAAACCTCATGGGAACAAAACCCTCCCTCAAAAATGGACATGCTTGATGTCTTCATACTATCATGTTGCTCATTTGAATGAGTTGAATGAGCTGAATGAGCTGAATGCGCTGCTTCCAAGTAACTGACTAGATGAAGAGACTGTCAATGTCATGATCATGCATCAGTGCATTGATGTTGTGCAGGCAAGAACTATGTGTTGAATCTCTATGAAGTTCATCTTTTGATGATGGAGGAGCATCAAATGAATTTTTCTTGCTGCTGTAACATACATAATCAAATCTGAAAACATAATCAATGATGGAAAGAAGATCTATGCATACTCCTTCCCAAGGAGAAACAATGAACTCAACAAGATCAATTTCTTTCGTAGCTGCAATTTGGTGTACTAGTTCTTGTAATTTCTTCTCAAACTGATGTAGAACCTTTATAATATTTAAAATGAGATCATGCAGCTCTGAAATATCAGAACGTAATTCATATGGAGCACCAACTAGTAAAGATGTGGAGTCTCCATGATCGAACATAATTTCAGTAGAAAAAATTTGAGAAACTAGATCACCCGGACAGCTGAGCGAGCCTGGAGAGTGTGAGGACTTGAATTTTGAACCATGAGTGATGGGGTGATGTCCATATGTGTGGAATATCAATCCAAATAATGAAAAAATAATGGCTGTCCAACCAATGAAAGATATGCAAGAAAAAAGTGCAACAGAGGCAAGTGACACAATGTAGGAAAACATAGAATTGTGTAGTTTCTTAACTGGAGAACTTGGGGTTTGTAGGGTCTTTTGTGCATCCAAAGATTGGGAATATGATGTGGGATATGTAATGACCTGCATATTAGACTATAAATCATCTTCTAAATCAGAATCTAAAATATTTGAATGATGGTGGAAAGACCTTTCAGAAGACAAGTCAGAAGCTAGTAAAAAATGACTAGTTTTGAGAGTAGACTTGGATGAACTGACTGAAGATTGTTCCAAGGAAGAGGTGGAGGTTTCTGATTCTGATATATCAGAATGTGAATCAATATCAGAGACATCAGAATTATATTTCACTCTAGCACTCAAAGCATAAACATTATTACCTTTGGCAGAGGCTTGGAGACAGAGTTCTTGTTCTACAACAACCTTGCCTTGTTCTTTCTTTGCAAAGTCAGGAACATCTATGTTATGCTCTTCAAGCATCTTGGCCATGATGTCTAATTTCTTCTTGAAGCAAGATTTCTCAGGATGAGTTCCTTTGCAGCAATAAGAAAACTTGGGGTTCTCCTTCTTCATCTTCTTGGATTTGGAATCTCCATCAGAATCCTCTTGATTTGACAATATCTTCTGTTTGGATTTGTCATTCTTGAAACTCTTTGCTCCATGAGAAACAAGTGCAAAGTCTTTGGAGGGTGATTGATCCCTCATTTGGACCCGATTGTCCTTTTCTTGAGTGAGAAAATCAATGAATGCATCCAAGTTTGGCATCTTCCACTTGGGAACTACAAGTCTTGTAGAATGAAAAGTAGACACAAATACTGAGTATTCAAAGCTCAGTTTTGACAGAATGGTAAGGATTAATTATTCATCCTTCTTCTCTATACCACACTGCTTGAGTTGAAGCACTAGGTTATTTAATTTTGATATGAAATACTCCATAGAATCAAAATTACTTAGACTAAGAGACATCAGCTCAATCTCCAACAAATGACCTCTAAGCTCGTCCTGTTTTCCAAAGAGAGACTCTAGCTTTGTCCACACTTCATTTGGAGTTGATAGAGAATCGATATGGAATAGAAGATCTAGATATACAGAGAAACAAAGTAACCCATAAGCTTCATCAAGCCTATTGAACCATTTGGATTTTAATGCAATAGCTCCTGGATCAGTTTCAAGCCCCATAGTGACTCTATACAATCCTTTGCTCCGAAGCTGGATGATCATATGCGCCTTCTAGTCAAAGAAATTGAAGGGAGTGAGAGTCACAACTTTGGCTTGATTTTTATCCATATTGATGCGCTCCTACTAATGGTGATACCTGCAAAAAACACTCTTGGAAATTGTTTTGAATCAAGCTATCTCTTATAGCATGTGAGATTTTCAATTACTAGGAACTAGATTCATAAGACAATTTCACCATGGAATATTTTAGACAATGAGAGAAGAAGAATAGAGAGAATAAATTATGGAAAACACTCTGTATCTTATTCATTGATATGATAAAAATACATAATACATCCTCCATGGAGAAAATCAAATTGCTTTGAAGCAATATGGAAAGAGCAAAAAGAAAGGCTTAGAAAAGACAAAAAAACCCCTAGGTGGCAAAAGCAGTTTCCAAAACTGTGCTAGAGGCTCACGAATTTGGCAAGTATGGTATGGAAGCTCATGAGTGAGGTAAATGGAATGTAATGATGGCTTTAGAAGGTTATATATGATGTGGAAGTCGAATTGGTCAAGTGGCAAAAGATTCCAAGTAAACTAGCTTTATCTTTTCCACTAGAAAGCAGAAAAACACGACAAAGCTAACTAAAACTGGATAGTGTCTTTCTAATTCAGGCATGGAATAAAATAAAATAAAATCCAAGGAAATCAGATCCAGAATCTATCCAAATTCATTTTTGTGAATGAGGATAGCATGTGGTCCACTAAAAGAAAAAACTGGCCTATTCTACCTAGTCAAAACTCAGGAAATTAATCATAAATGATTAATTAATTTTATCCTAAGTCTAGAATGACATAGTGGGTTTTTTAAATGTTCCAACAGCTTGCTGAGTGTGGAAACAATCAACTGCTCTCGCAACTCTGCAAAGCAGCACGTTGAAGCATGTAGTATCTCCAACCATGTACACCTGCATGGGCCGCGACACCTCATCTACCGTCGGCTCGGGAACGTCTAGTGTCAACCCACTCAGGTTGGCATAGACTCCATCCATCTTTGAAATGGCAGCGTGCACTGCTGGACCCATGACTACTCCCTCTCCTCTCTCTCTCTTAGCAAGAAGAGATACTCCCACGGTTCATGCAGGTCCCACGTCTACACACACATGTTGGTTACTTGTCAACACTACAACAAAAAAATCATAAATGCACAAAACGTAAAAATTACAAGAGTTATTTGTTCTTATCAAGGTCTCCCCATGCTGCTCCCTCTAGCAGCGACAAGTCTGGGTCATCTCTAAAGTCAGTACCACTATACGAGAAGTCTTGAACCATCAGTAACTGGCCCTCTAGCCAAGTGAAAAACTCAAGACCATATCCAATAATGGGGCCCCCACCATGTCGGGCCATCACCTCAGTCCACCTAGCCATGTGAGGATCTCTACGATCCCTATCCTCCAGTGGTACCTGAGTACACAAAATGGGAACCTGTTCCAGTAAGAATGATATCACTATCAAACCATAGCCAAATTGTTTGAGCTCTCCCCGCTGACACTTGGTCAGCTGAGCTCACATGTTTGCGAGGAGTCCCTCACACCAGTTGAATATATTCGGAGACATACAATCCTCCACATATAGCATTTGAGATCTGGTGGCTAGGTGAGGAGCCTGACTCCCTGTTGGAGAGAACTTCTGCAGCATTTAGGAAGCTGCTAACTTTGGGAAGGATAACTAATTTTGGAGAGAAAGTACCAATTTTGGTGGTAAGACAAAGATATCGCCGTAGCGCAAATCCCGGCGGGAATCACGGCGATAGGTACAGAAAAGTCAAGCATGTGGTACAAAGAAGAGGCCGAAGGGAGAGCTCAACCACCGCAATAAAAGCGCCGGAGATGAAGAGAGGGTTCAGCTACCCTCATTAAAGAAGAAGGACTACAGTCAGCGTTTCTTGAACCAAGAAGAAGCGACGGGCCGATGCATTAAAGACTAAGGACTGCAGGAAGCGGCGACGAGACAGAAGGCGGCCATGGAAGTACAGCCAGTTGACTGTAAGTGGTTAGGGTTGAGTCACTGTTGGGATAAGGCCCACAGTTTTGTAACTGCGATGAGACCTTCGGGCCATCTATATATAGTAGTCTTTTTATATGATAAGGGGTTGGCCACATAGTGATAGAGACATCAGGTAGAGGTTAGTCAAGCCTTTTGTGGTTGCAGAGTCTGGACATCCCTGAGAGAATACAAGGGCCAACCTATTGAGAGATAGTGCGATCCGCAGGGATTGTGAGAGAAAGAGAGTGCATTGTAAAAGGCAGGAAGAGAAAGAGGTCTATAGAGAAGGGCTCCCACTGAGGTGGAGTTTCCCAGAATACCCTTGTTGTAAAGAGTGGAACGGAACTGTGTTTATTCTTCAGAGTTGTAAACAAGAACCGTAGTTCCCCTGGGCGTAGTTCTCGCCCTGGGAGTAACAACGTGCTTATTTAAGTAGCACTATTGTATTTGTGTAGCTACTGCTCTCATTCACTTGTCTGTGTTATATATGAATGCTTCAGTCTGTTATAAGTAATGTACATGGTCGTCAGTTTAACTTCTGAATGATGTATAATAATTGCGATAATCATAGCTACCCGCATAGCAACTAGATAGTTGTTAACAGAGGATGATGTGCGAGTAGGAACTGAATGTAAGTCATGAATGGTCTACTTAGACACTGCTCAAAGTGATATTCTACTTAGTTACGTTGTTGCGAGATATCAAGGGTCAAGTTCATTAGCGAGGGTTAGGCTTGGAGACTGAATGTTGTAGCTAACTGCAGTACCAGGATAAGGATAGCGGAGACCACTTATTAATCCAGGAAGCGGTCAAGATTCACTTACCGCAGGAACTAGAAGGGGAAGATATCGCGCCTACGATATCTTAGGTATCGCTAGACGGTCTCACGTAGGGGGAGGACTTATCGCACCCCCTGCGTAATGCGATAAGACAGAGGCGTAGCCGGAGTAATGGAATGAGATACACAGCTCCAGTCAAAGGGATTAAGGTGGATTTAAGCACCCTGGATGCCTCGGAACTTGGCTGAGGACACTTGAGTCTTCTGCCTCCCATTAGAATCACTTCGGGTGAGACTTCAGGTTGCCTCTGCGACCTGTTGCCGAAAGGGCCAGTGAGCTAAGGGTTCTGTTGGTCTAAGAGATTACCGCAAGCCCGGGTCTGCTAGAAAGGATAGAGAGAAAGCCAACAAATGGTTCCGTTGCCGGTTTGAACACATTGAGCTGATGTTCTGTTGGCATCCTACCAAGCAAGAACTTAACCAGTGGGTTGAGTCAAAAGAAAGAGAGTTTGCTGCAAAAGAAAACAAGAATCCTAGACTGAGCACTGAGGCTTGGCTACAGAAGCACATTTTTACAGATCTCCATGAGATATTCTTCGTAACTTATGCTATTGAGTTATATGGTTGGTTATCAAAGCTTGTTGACAACAGCGGTGTCAAGAAGAATCGAGAAGTTGTCTGGACAGCAGAGCTGATTCAGACCTTGAAAGGTGTCGATAACCCCATCTCACGCGCAGTAGACTGCTGGCTTGCGAGTCTGCTGGAAGGCTTCATCACAGAGTTCGCGGTTGATCAGAGAAAGAGTTTCAGCGCAGCAGAACGGTACTTCTTCAAGGGTTATCGCGGTAAGTACCTAAATTCTCTAAGTCTGTCCATTAAGCAATTACTATATGAAAAAGGAGTACTGGATATACTCTCAGATGAATAGTAGCATGATATTGTAATGTCAGTAGACTCTGAAAGTGATTACGAGTATCTTGGACATACACGTAGTGGTAAAAGATATAGAGTCAACGATTCATCTTCTTCTGAAGAAGACAGCTCAGATCACCCGAGACAGCAGAGTCAGAACCCTAGGACTCCTCAAAAGCCAGTCGGAACTCAGAATAATCCCGCAGGAACCCCGTCCAGTAGCTCTTACACAGCGAATACTGCCGCTACACCCTCCACATCTACACAACCGAGTGGTAATCATACAGCAAACCAGAACCCACCATCTAGAAACAGAATGGGAGATGATATGAAGCTACCAACATTTAAAGGTACAGGGTCGGAGGACCCTGAGCAACACTGGTTCTTATGCGAAGCCATATGGACCATTAAGCAAATACAAGATGATAATGTCAAGCTTGTCCATCTGGCCACCACATTTAGAGAAAGAGCATTAACTTGGTATATGAAGTATACCACTGGCCATAACAGAACGCTTACACAGGTTAGAACTGCTATGATTAAAGAGTTTAAAAAACCTAAATCCGAGTCACAGTGCATAGCAGAACTTAAAGATATTAAACAATTGCCTACGGAAACGGTTTGGGATTTTGACCAGAGGTTCAAGACCCTTATTGATCAGGTAAGCTTTGAGCTTGCGCCTCAACAGCATAAAGAATGGTTTATCGCAGCAATATTACCACACATCAGACTTCCGCTAATGCAACAGAAATTAAATACACAAGATGAAGCATTAGAAATGGCAATGAAACTAGAGGCTTCACCTCTAGCAGAAACTAGCACCGGTATCACTAATCTGCAGAATCAGCTAGCTAACCTCACCTTACAGCTGCATGAAATTAAGAAAGGAAAGGAGGTTGCGCATGAAATTTGGTGTACTAAGTGTAAAGCGCAGGGACACAGTAAGGATAACTGCCCTGTCTTTGCTGACTATATCGCCAGTGGAGCTCCTAACCCGTTGATGCAGAACCAGGGGCCATGGTGCGAGATTTGTAGAACCAGAGGACACAGTCCTCAGGAATGCCCTCTCCTTCAGAAATATGTGCAGACACCAAAGAACCTATATTGCAACTTCTGTAAATCTGTGGGACATGACGAAAACAACTGTAGAGCTTATGAGTTAATGATAGAAAGGAAGCATGACCTTTACAGAGTTCAGTCAGAAGCATCCGGACCAGCAGTACGTGCACAAATTGATCCGAATCAGGGAGGCCGTGGAGGAAATTTCAGAGGCCGAGGACGCGGAGGAGGCTATGAATCTGGCCGTGGCCGTGGAACTATCACCTGTTACAACTGTGGAGGCACAGGACATTACGCTAGAGACTGTCAGAACCCTACTACAACGTGCAAGTATTGTAAATCTTATGATCACACAATAGAGGAATGTCCCATACTGATAGCTAAGATCAAGGACGCCAAGCCAGCAACCAATCAGACTATCCAGTTTATCGCTGCTGAGCAGAACGAAACCGAACCACGGGTCAATATTGTAACTCGCAGTGGTCTCTCCACAAGCAACATATCGCAGGACGTGGAAAAAACGACAGGAACGCAGTGGGTGCGCAAAGCTCCAGGAAAACCTATCCCACTTGATCTACAGAAGAATAAGGAGGCATTTCAACAAACTAAGACTTCCTTTGCTGAACAGACACCGCCCAGATCACTATTATTACCATCTCAGGGTATACCACGGAAACCACCGCAGGATGTTAGTACTGCGCAGATACCACAGGCTAGCACATCTGGAAGATGCGACGAAGAGGAATTGACCGGGAGTGTACAGTCCTTCTTGCAGAGTTGTTTGAAACTTCTAAGAAACGGGAAAGCTGTAGAGGAACTTCAGAAAGTTATTGACCAATGTCAACAGAGCCCTTCTGTGAGCAATACACAGCGCACCATTCACCATATAATGGGCCATACAAGGACAGGAAGAGAGATGAGGCTCACAGCGCAGATCGGACTATTTGAAATGGATGAGGTTATCCTAGACTTAGGATCAGAAGTAAATGTCTTGACTAAGCAGACATGGGAACAGATGGGAAGTCCAAAACTAAGCAGGTCCCCTATCCATCTTAGACTAGCTAATCAGCAGAGAATATCACCGATGGGTCGCTTATCGCATGTCCCAGTGGACATCGACGGAGTTCACACATATGCCGATTTTGAGATCATAGAAATTATTGGTGACACCAAACCCTATCCATCTCTATTAGGTATTGATTGGGCTTTTGATAACAAGGCTGTTATCAACTTAAAGAAAAGGCAGATGACATTTGAAGATGCTCAAGTCCGGGTTATCGCACCATTAGACCGTTTACAGGGTCCTCGCTACATTGAGCCAATCAAAGCAGAAGAGGAGGTGCATAACATGGAAAATTTGTACCAAATGACTTCTAATCAGACAGATTACATTGACCCTACAGCTGATGGACATATCAGCTGGAGATGTGATAGCTCCTGCACATCAGATTCAGATGTTGGCGTAGAGAATTGGCAAAATAGACTCCACGAAGTCTCTATTCGCAGATGCGCATTCATGACTAAATCACTGCGATGGATTGGGACTGAAAACAGGTATATTCCAACTTTTGATGGATTAGCAGACGTCAATGATTTTTTGCAGCAGTTTGAACAAGAGATTCCTCAAGAGCAGAGGATGGAGGTTTTTGACCTTGCAGTTCGAGCCACACCTGCAAGATGGTGGTACACACACAAGGAACATATCGCATCATGGTATGATTGTAAGAGATTGATGCGCATTAGATTCTCTAAAGAAAGAGACTGTACACAGCGGAAATACACAGGGGAGAGTGATCCCAGAGCACACATTATGAACTGTGAACAGAGTTGGCTAGAAATTCCAGCATAAGAATGGGTTCATTTGTTTATCCACACACTGGATACAGTTCCACGGAACTGGTATACAGAAACAGAGCTAAGAAAAGGAACTATCTCATGGCCTATTATGATTGAAAACTTTTTGGTCACGTTCAGTTTTGAATCTGAGCATCCAAGCATTGATCGGGCCTTGAAGATCATAAAGACTAAAATATTTGAGGATTGCCCATCACCAGCGGCTTCGCAACCCGAGTGGGCTATTCAGATGGAACATGCACTGGAATGTTACAACTGCGCACAAGATTCAAGCGATGAGGATGAAGATCCTCGCAGTATCAATATCGCAGAAACAGAAGGTACGCGTGAAGTTGAAGGTCCACACTTAGAAATCCCAGCTGTAACAGAACCAATCAAGATTAGAAAGAGCAATATTGGCACAGAAACAGACCCTAAGTTTGCCTCTATTGGAGATTATTGGGATGATGAGACAATTGGCCAAATCACAGACCTATTACACGAGTATCAGGACCTATTTCCTACCAACTTTACAGAAATGAAGGGAATAGTGGGTGACATAGGAGTCATGAGAATACCGCTTAAGAAGGATGCTAGGCCAGTTAAGCAACGTCCATACAGGTCGAACCCGCGGTATAAAGCAAAAGTAAAAGATGAAATAGATAAGATGCTAGCAGCAGGCATCATTGAACCTGTTGAAGAAAGTGAGTGGGTTAGTCCCATGGTAGTACAAGAAAAGAAAACAAAAGGAGACATCAGGATCTGTGTCGACTTGCGCAAACTGAATGATGCATCGCTGCATGACCCATTTCCGACACCATTCACTGATGAAGTCTTAGACAATGTTGGAGGACAAGAAATCTATTCATTTACTGATGGCTTTTCAGGCTATCACCAGATAAGAATCCATCCAGACGACAGGCACAAGACCACATTTGCAATAGAATGGGGCTCCTTTCAGTATACGGTAATGCCCTTTGGTCTTAAGAACGCCCCAGCAATTTTTTCTAGAGTAGTTGTTGCTGTCTTTAAGGAATACATCCATCAATTTTTAGAAGTTTATTTTGATGATTGGACTGTATTTGGACTAGTCAAGAAGCACATAGGAAACCTGCGATTAATGTTTGAAAAATGTAGACAGCACCAGATTTCCCTTAACTTAAAAAAATGTATATTTTGTGCGCCTTTTGGTACGTTGTTGGGTCACATTGTGTGCAGACAAGGCTTGATGGTAGATCCCGCGAAGATCGCCATCATTATCAATTTACCAGCACCTAACTCAGTAAAGCAGCTGAGAACTACACTTGGTCATACCGGGTATTACAGAAAGTTTATCAAAGGTTATGCCAAGATTACCGCACCAATGGAGAAATTATTGAAGAAGGATATCAAATTTCAGTGGAATGAGGAATGTCAGAAGAGTCTTGACGCTCTAAAAGAAAAAATGGTTACAGCACCTATTCTGGTCTTTCCAGATTGGAACAAGCCTTTTCATGTTCATGTGGATGCATCTGGCATCGCACTGGGCATTATTCTCACGCAACCAGGTGAAGGGGGTATTGACCACCCTATCGCATATTCGAGCAGGAGACTATCGACAGCTGAGAAGAATTACACCACCACAGAGAGAGAAGGGTTAGCAATGGTGTATGCTTTACAGAAATTTCGGCACTATCTGTTGGGTGCCCCGTTCAAGATGTTCACCGACCATTCTGCATTAAAGTACTTGGTCAATAAGCCAGTGTTAGGGGGAAGAATATGCAGATGGCTATTGTTGTTCCAGGAATATGATTTCGAAATCATTGTTAAGCCAGGAAGACTAAATGCAGGACCTGATCACCTGTCAAGGCTAGACTCAGGTGAAGAACCAAGTAATTTAGAGGACAACTTGCCTGATGCGCAATTGTTCTCCATTCAGGTCGCAGATGAATATTATGGAGACATAATTCAATTCCTTACTACAGGGTGGGCACCACCTGAGTTTACCAAGCAACAAAAGAAACAATTAGTGGTGAAAGCAGCAGACTTCACCCTGATTGCAGGACACCTCTATAAGTTAGGACCAGATGAAATCTTGCGCAGATGCGTTATGCCCCACGAGAAACAGACCATTCTTAAGGAAGCACATTCGGGCATCGCAGGAGGCCATTTCGCAGGGAAGCCTACCGCTCAGAAGATCCTAGCAGCCGGACTATGGTGGCCTACATTACATAAAGACAGTAAAGAGTTTTGCAGATCATGCGATATCTGCCAAAGGACAGGAAAGCCCTCCAGAAGAGATGAAATGCCGTTGCGACCACAGATAACGCTACGCGCATTCGATAAGTGGGCCATAGACTTCGTGGGTCCTATTAACCCCCCAGGAAAACGAACTGGTGCGAGATATATTATTACAGCAACAGAATACCTCACCAGGTGGGCTGAGGCGAAAGCAGTCAGGAATTGTGATGCTGCTACAGCAGCACAATTTATTTTTGAAAACATCATCACTAGATTTGGATGCCCAGTGACTTTGATGAGTGATCAAGGCACACACTTTTTGAATAGCACCATAGAATCCTTGACAGAGGAATTTGAAATACAGCACCATAAGAGTACACCTTACCACCCTCAAGCTAATGGTACGGTGGAGGCTTTCAATAAGATATTAGAACAGGCTCTTACAAAGATTTGTAACAGTCAAAGGGATGATTGGGACCTCAGAGTTAATGCTGTATTATGGGCTTACAGGACCACGTGTAAGAAACTAACAGGGCACACACCTTTCAGCCTGGTATATGGACAAGAGGCTGTTATGCCTATGGAATACATCTTACCCAGTCTAAGGATTGCTCAGCTTACAGAGATGGCTGATTCTGATACTTTAGAGGATAGATTGGCGCAGCTGCTCAATCTGGAGGAAGACAGATTTATCGCAGGATTCCATCAAAAAGTGCAGAAAGCACGAGAAAAAGCTTGGCATGATAGGCATATCAAGAACAAAATCTTTCAGCTTGGAGACTTGGTACTCCTTTATGACAGTAAGTTTATAAAGTTCCCTGGAAAATTCAAAACTCATTGGTTAGGGCCATATCAAATTCAGCAAATAACAGATGGAGGTGCTATACAGCTTCGTACTATGAGTGGGGAGTTTCTTCCTACCCTGATCAATGGCAGTCGGCTTAAGCTGTATCGCGACGGCCATGCCACCTCCCAGCCCTAGCCCAGAAAGGAAGCTAGTGGTGCAGATGTTCAGTGTAGTTGAAATGAAGCATCGCACCCTAAGGAGTCTACACCGGGAAATACTTTAGGTAAGAATTCGCAGCCAGCTTTCCTGGTGGTTGCGATAATTTTGATATGAGGCGAGTTTGTGGCACTTTCCATCTCCAGACGATGCGATATCTTATCGCAGAGGACAGAAAACAGATGGATGCGCTACCAAATTTTGAATTCATCAGAGGGCTAGTCACTTCGCCATCTGACAAGCATTAACTGCACGGCTGACAAGTATCTGTTGTACTAAGATTTGGCAGCAGTACAACGATTCTTCTAGATTTGGAAAATCCGATGCGACACCACTCCGGCGCACAGTTTCCCAGCGAAAATTCAAACGGCGTTTGCAATAAATAGGCGCGGGGTGCTGTCTTGTCTATGCATTAAATGCCGCCAGCGGGTCCAGTCACTGATCCGTTTCCATTTAAAATTCCGCCTTATGATAAATGCACGTTCTATTCAAAGCACGGGGCTACTTGGTCATTTTCACCAAAAAGAGTTGAGCGCAGTTGAGCCGAACCAAGCGTATTCTTAGCAGAGTTCTGAGCAGGGAAACCAAAAACAATTGCAGACTCTGATTTGCATTAAGATTAGCAATCATAGGAAGTCCAGAGTACCACAGGGGAAGGTCCCTCGCGCCAGACGAGCCTCTCGAAGACGTGTTGCAGAGATTCCAAAGGGGTGGAATCGAGTGCGCTATGACTTCGGTTGTGGTGAAGAAAGGGAAGAAAATTGCTGCTGGTTCTCCGTCTACACGCCAGTCACCAGGAACCTTAGCTAATATGGAGCGTAGCGAGACCCCGAATAGCACAGACTCAGAAGAACCGGCGCAGGAACTTCCGGAAGAAGTTACAGTCACTACCATATACTTCCCACCAAGAATAGAGAATGCGCCAGCCATTGTTCTTCCACGAGACTTTAAATATGAACTCATACTCCCACCGCTGGATAACCGAGTGAAGGAAGAAGGTAACTTGTGGGGGAATATGCATGCTGTTAAGTTTACTGATTATAATCTGAGAGATTATACGCTGTACCCACAATTCCGCCGCGATCGTTATATGACGATTCAGAGGAACCCAAGGACACAGCACGATGAGTTCGTCCCCATGGACCATGTAAGCCATTTAGCACCGTCGGGACTGCTCAATCTCCTGGAGATTCCACACTTTGGACGAGGCCCGGAGGTCAATGCTGTGGTGCGGACGCTACTGTCATGTGTGCATGGTGGTTACTTATGGTTGGGTAACCGAATTGATGTCAATGTTGACCTCATTCACCGCATTACCGGTCTGTCGAAGACTGGTTTCGACCCACAAATAAATATTGATGGCGCCACAAAGGATACCAGGCTCTCAACCAAGCAGGTTGCGGAGTATAAGCTGCAAAGAGGAGGTCGCGCCTACGATGTCAATTCAATACAGGATGACGCCTTGCGGTTTACTGTTAGTCTGTTGGCCGGAAAACTCCTCCTCAAGGTGAGGCCGAAGGAGGTCACAGGCTCAGTTATCCGCCTCGCGATTGAAGTCATAAAAGGTAAACCTTACAACTGGAGCTTATTTTTGTTAAATAGTTTCTTTCAAGACTGTGCGCAGGCGCAGCAGGATCCACTTCACAGCTTCCACTTCTCGTGGCTGCTGATCCTTATGGCTTTCATTGGATGGAAAGAGCCGCCCAATTCGCAGTTTCCACAACTGCCACCAGGGGCGTGCAGAGGGTCGAGGTACTCAAATCTTTGGGCGAGTAGTCACCCCGAGAAGCACAAGAATAACGCAATGGTATTCCATGAATATTATATGCTATTGCTTGAATCCGTCGCAACGATTCCGCGTGTCGACTCGCCGGTCGTTGATCTTTATCAGTCCAAGATGGAATTTAAAGTCGACAGGGATAAAACCTACATCAGACCCAAAGGATTCAGGAAACATAACGAATGGGCCCCCGGCCCATATCGCATGGAAATCCAGCAGGTTGAAGATACCATTAAGAATTGTTTTGATGAGGACATGAAACAAATGCATGATGATCTATCCTCTGGCCTAGTTCCAGTTGATCCCCCAGCTGAGGACCCAGAAGATGTTCAGGAGGTAGATCCTAAAGACAAAGAGAAAGAACCAATAGGTTCTAAGAGAAAGGCTATTGAAGGCCCTTCTCCGGTGCGACCAAAGAAGAAGAGAACAAAGGCGGTTACTTCCGACGAACCGCAGGCACCAATCATGACAGAGGATGAGTATGATCTCATCGCCAGCCGAATACAGGAGAAGATGCGGGATAAATTCGCTGCGATTCAGTCATCGCAGGATCGTATGCGCATCAGCCTTGACAACAAATTGCGAGAGTTGAAGGCAATCACTGAGAAGACTGCTTCCATGCAGATTCAGCCAGCTCCAACTACAGTCGCAGAAAGTTCGCAGCCCCCTCCACAGAGCAGAGAAGAAAGCATTGCAAGGGACCGCACGAACATTGTTCGTATACCGCCAGGAAGCATTAAGTACCCTGTACCGATGGAAGTGCAGATGGTTCATCCTCTTGAGGTGAACCTACCAGAGGTACCTGTGGATCAGTTGTATGAAATTTTCCAGCAGATAGGCACGGAGCTGAGGCACAGAGAACAAGTCACATATGAGCAAAATGTTTTGCTGTCTAACGACAATGTGCAGCTCATTGCACAGCATGAGGCAGAAAGTGCCCAGTTGACGCAATATGTTCAGCGAGAGCAGGATGTCTCTCTTGTTTTAAAGAATATTGCAGCAGAACTTCCGCAGTGCGATATCAGGCCTGAGTTAGAAATAACTCAGAAGATCAGAAAAATAGCGGAAAGAGCAAAGGCTCTAGATGAAGAGAAGAAAAAGATGGAGGAAGAATACGAAGCAAGGATTGCTGCACTTGAAGCAAATAAGCCACCTACTCCAGAGGAAATCCAAGAAGCACGAGTGCAAGCTTTCAGAATTGTACAGACACAGATGCACTGTCGGGTGGAAGCAGCAGAGGCTATCCTGGAAGATGCATCAAAAACATGGCTGGAGCTAGAGGAGCTCCCACAGAAAGCCGAGCTCGATCAGCACATTAAGCACTGTGAAGATGCGATAGCAAGAGCTGAAGAAGAGTACAAGGGCTTGAGTGCTCTTGCGAAGATAAGAAAGAAAGGAGAAATCACACAAATTCAGCAGCAGGTGCAGAAATACAGAGCACAGCAGATCAACCTGGCTAACGAAGTTAGCCCGCACGAAAGCAAAGTCGCACATCTGGTTGATGAACTGGAGCAAAAGGTGAAAAGCTTCACCTCAAGTAAAGGAGTCATTGAGGGCACAGAGGACTCCTTGGTAACTGCTGAGCTTCTCAGCGCAGCGCAGGAAGAAGTAACACACATGGATGAAAGTATTAAAGCGCTTAAGGCACAATTCGCAGCAATCTCACAAGCAGCAAAGGATAAGCTTAGGCAGATGAATCAGGCTGTTGTTGCGAGTGGCTCGGGGACGAGCCACAAGTAAGTGTTAGGGGAGTTGTTGGAGAGAACTTCCGCAGCATTTAGGAAGCTGCTAACTTTGGGAAGGATAACTAATTTTGGAGAGAAAGTACCAATTTTGGCGGTAAGACAAAGATATCTCCGTAGCGCAAATCCCGGCGGGAATCACGGCGATAGGTACAGAAAAGTCAAGCATGTGGTACAAAGAAGAGGCCGAAGGGAGAGCTCAACCACCGCAATAAAGGCGCCGGAGATGAAGAGAGGGTTCAGCTACCCTCATTAAAGAAGAAGGACTACAGTCAGCGTTGCTTGAACCAAGAAGAAGCGACGGGCCGATGCATTAAAGACTAAGGACTGCAGGAAGCGGCGACGAGACAGAAGGCGGCCATGGAAGTACAGCCAGTTGACTGTAAGTGGTTAGGGTTGAGTCACTGTTGGGATAAGGCCCACAGTTTTGTAACTGCGATGATACCTTCGGGCCATCTATATATAGTAGTCTTTTTATATGATAAGGGGTTGGCCACATAGTGATAGAGACATCAGGTAGAGGTTAGTCAAGCCTTTTGTGGTTGCAGAGTCTGGGCATCCCTGAGAGAATACAAGGGCCAACCTGTTGAGAGATAGTGCGATCCGCAGGGATTGTGAGAGAAAGAGAGTGCATTGTAAAAGGCAGGAAGAGAAAGAGGTCTATAGAGAAGGGCTCCCACTGAGGTGGAGTTTCCCAGAAGACCCTTGTTGTAAAGAGTGGAACGGAACTATGTTTATTCTTCAGAGTTGTAAACAAGAACCGTAGTTCCCCTGGGCGTAGTTCTCGCCCTGGGAGTAACAACGTGCTTATTTAAGTAGCACTATTGTATTTGTGTAGCTACTGCTCTCATTCACTTGTCTGTGTTATATATGAATGCTTCAGTCTGTTATAAGTAATGTACATGGTCGTCAGTTTAACTTCTGAATGATGTATAATAATTGCGATAATCATAGCTACCCGCATAGCAACTAGATAGTTGTTAACAGAGGATGATGTGCGAGTAGGAACTGAATGTAAGTCATGAATGGTCTACTTAGACACTGCTCAAAGTGATATTCTACTTAGTTACGTTGTTGCGAGATATCAAGGGTCAAGTTCATTAGCGAGGGTTAGGCTTGGAGACTGAATGTTGTAGCTAACTGCAGTACCAGGATAAGGATAGCGGAGACCACTTATTAATCCAGGAAGCGGTCAAGATTCACTTACCGCAGGAACTAGAAGGGGAAGATATCGCGCCTACGATATCTTAGGTATCGCTAGACGGTCTCACGTAGGGGGAGGACTTATCGCACCCCCTGCGTAATGCGATAAGACAGAGGCGTAGCCGGAGTAATGGAATGAGATAGACAGCTCCAGTCAAAGGGATTAAGGTGGATTTAAGCACCCTGGATGCCTCGGAACTTGGCTGAGGACACTTGAGTCTTCTGCCTCCCATTAGAATCACTTCGGGTGAGACTTCAGGTTGCCTCTGCGACCTGTTGCCGAAAGGGCCAGTGAGCTAAGGGTTCTGTTGGTCTAAGAGATTACCGCAAGCCCGGGTCTGCTAGAAAGGATAGAGAGAAAACCAACACTCCCTGCCATCCTTGTAATGGTGAAAAGTGTTGGGATTACACTGTTGTAGGATCATGTCACCCACAGTACCATCACTCCTGCGTGATGTAAGTAGCACATTGTCCCCTTGTCGGGACAGTCCAGTCAAAAAGTAGATGTCCTCGACATCTATGGTAAGCACGTGCTCACCGATCATGAAGTATTGATATGCTGCATCCCAACATTGGAGCATATGTGTCAGTAATGGGATTTGGGACCTCATGCCTTGGATATGGAATAACTTGAGGAGCCCACAGTTCCTTAGTGCTTCTATGCATTTCAGATCATTTGCAACATGCATGTCATCTACCTCATGCTCCCATTCATGCCACTCCAAAACCATTTTGCATGCTTGGAACCTGTCAAAAGGGGAGTTTTAACATTGTTATAACTTGATTCAACCACCAAAAGTTCATTTTTGAGCTTGGCTTGAGTTTGGGGATGGTGTTATAGGTCAAAACTGCACTTCTCCATCCGTGATATCCTTTAGCTGATGATCACACAAAAGGACAAAAGGGATGTAAGAGCATTTTGACCCTAGATGAGGAATAGCCTAAAGTTACCCTCATTCAGCTAACATAATCCACCTTCTTCCCATATTTTGAGCAAAAACTCTAGTCTATAAGCCAATAGTAGCATTTTTCCCTTCAAAAACCCTACTTTGCTTCATAAAAGTAGCTTTTTCCCTGGAAAAACCCTACTTTGCTTCATAAAAGGGGCATTTTTCATCAGAAAAAACCCTACTTTTCCTCACAAAAGCAGCGTTTTCCTCAAAAAGTGATTAAAAATATATTAAATTTACAGAATGGGATTAGTTGAAGTTGGTTTTACAACTTCCCCAACCTCCCAATCAAACTACCTCTCAATTTAAACTGCCTACCTTATCCTATAAATGCAATGGAGATGCATCAGAGAGGGACCTAGAAACTATGTACTAAGGGTTCTTACGCAGGAGGAATTCCAAAGTTAGTGTGAAGAGTAGGAGCCCAGTATCCAGTTGCACCAGCAATCTGAATGGTCAGGTATACTTGTACTGATTATTTGCTTTTGACAATAAAGTTTGAAATGCACTTCCTATCCCAATCAAATGTCTAATGGATTGCATGTTTGTTTGGATTAATGCTTGATTGTATTTGATGTCTAAATTGTGTTTCAATTTCATCATTAATATATCAGTCAATATACGCTAAGGAAGGTATCTTTGTATTGCAAGTTCGTCGAACGGAAGATCAAGTGGAGGATTGATCGAAAGAGCAAGTGAAAGCTAGGATCGAACTTCGTTAACAAGGTATACCCTCTATGATATTGATCTCTTTCCTTTCATAAAAGTCTATGTAATATGATTAATGCATTTACCTATCACCCCTTAAGTTGGTAGTGTCCATCTCCTCGCTATAGGGTAGATTTCCCGAACAACAGACTGGCGACTCCACTGGGGACCGGTTGTTTTATGTTCTAGGAGACTTGTTTTTAACATTCCTTCTAGTACTTTATGATCTTTTAATGCTCTGAGAGGCTTTGTAGGGTATAGTAGCCTGTTGTCTTCACTTGATTCGTCCCAGTTTGAAGTTTTAAAGCTTGTTTTAAGCCTTCCTTGGAAAAAAACGCTAGTCTTGCTTATCACAGTAGTGTTTTCCCTTGCAAAACACTGGTTTTGCTTTGCAGAGTAGGGTTTTCCCCTAGAAAAGCACTGGTTCTCTACTGCACAGTAGGTTTTTTCCAGGGAAAAAGCTACTTTTATGAAGTAGAGTAGGGTTTTTGAAGGGCAAAACGCTACTATTGGCTTATAGACTGGCATTTTTGCTCAAAAGATGGGAAGAAGGTGGATTATGTCAGTTGAATGAGGGTAAGTCTAGGCCATTCCTCATCTAGGGTCAAAATGCTCTTCCATCCCTTTTGTCCTTTTGTGTGATCATCAGCTAAAGGAGATCATGGACAGAGAAGTGCAGTTTTGACCTATAACAGTAATAAAAAAAAAATATTTGAGATGATAAGAACATTCAATAGCATCGAAATGTAGATATTAATTATCATGTCGCAAAACAATACATTTATGATCATTACAAACACTTAGAACAACATAACGACATAGAAGCATTTATTATAATTTCGCACAGTTAATATATGCATTAAAAGCTACGTTGAAAAATTTTAAATTTTTGTGAAATTTTGGGATGTTACACTGAGGATGTTCAGATCCATGAAATTGTGAAGGGAAGCTCAACTCTTGATCCACATAGCCGAAAGGGTAAAAAATGAATGCTTTGTGTGGTTATGCATCAACTTGCAAAGGGAAGGGATCGATGAATCTAAGTTTTAACATTTCAAGCAAAGGTGAAATGCAAAGGAATGCACCTAGAGTATGTGATAGCACCTATGGATGGCGTAGATCTAGAGCGGTGAATATATACCATCGTGAGTGCACCTTGCGAAAGAAGTTGGAGGTATGTTATGCAAAAGTAGAGAGGGCGACTCAGCAAACACTTTGGGAACCCGATCAATGGCCAACAAAGCAGATCTACCGTCGGGAAGTGTTATTTTTTCATAAATTTCAATCTGATCTAGGATATTAACTGAGAGAATAACATGTACAACATATTTACAGCATATCAAACATGGACACAATAATGCAAGCACACAAGAGACACAGAGTTTCACCGAGGAAAACCAAGAAGGTGAAAAACCCCACAACTTCCTCACAGATAGATAGAGCAATGATACAACCCAAGTACAAGATATAGTCCTCCTAGAAGCAGCTTCTCTTCCTCCACTAGTGCACCACTCTCCAATGAGTGTATGCGTGAGAAGTGAACGATTAAATAGAGTGCCTCCTGCACTCTATTTATACTTGACTTGACTTGCCTAATAACCTTTACTAGGCCGGCCTTAACTTAACCACATAACATAATGCTAAGAGGGCCAACCCCCAATAGGGTGGTCTAATAACCCTTTAACCTACATGACTTATACAGGGCTGACCCCAGCAAGGCGGTCTAATAACCCATCAAGTATAAGTTACAACACTTACAATAAATATGATGACACTTCGATATAGAGGAATAATAACATCTCTATAGGAATACAAACACTTCCATATAGAGGAATAATAACATCTCTATAGGAATACAATATACATATATGAAATACATTCTGAAGTTACAAATACATCAACACTCCCTCTTAAATAGGAAGGTATTTCTCGACACAGGTATTCTAGCACAAGTCTTCTTCCCTAGATCATCGTCACTGGATCATTGACATCGAATCATCGTCATCGTCACTGCTACTGCTATCTCAATCAATCTCCGATCTACTCATCATAGGAAGTTCTATAGATCCAGTCCTTTTTCATACTAGATGTAGGCCTACCACATGTAGGTCTTCATCATCAGTGGTCATACTGTGGATCCCAGGGCTAATTACGTGCATCAACAAAACCTCGAAAGAGCATACCATGCCTTTTACGAGCACACGTCTCAACCTATCGGATCTCCCAAGATCTTTTACATGTGACTGTTAGAAAACATTAAAAGAGTGTCTTGCCCAGCAAGATCTCTAAAGAGCATTCGAGGCCTTTTACGTGTCTAGCACAACATGTCTGGATCTCCAAGACTTATTACATGTGACCCCTACCACAAAACCTTAAAACAGTGTCTTTCCAAGCAATATCTCTAAAGAGCATCTGAGGCCTTTTACGTGACTAGCACAACCTATCCAGATCTCCAAGAATTATTACATGTGGTCCCCACAAAACCTTAAAAGAGTGTCTTGCCAAGCAAGATCTCTAAAGAGCATCTGAGGCCTTTTACATGACTAGCACACCCTATCCAAATCTCCAAGACTTATTACATGTGGTCCCCACAAAACCTTAAAAGAGTGTCTTGCCAAGCAAGATCTCTAAAGAGCATCTGAGGCCTTTTACATGACTAGCACAACATGTCCAGATCTCCAGGACTTATTACATGTGGTATAGCAAAACCTTAAAACAGTGTCTTGCCAAGCAAGATCTCTAAAGAGCATCTGAGGCCTTTTACGTGACTAGCACAATCTATCCACGGCCATGAAGTATCAACCTAATACTCACCATACATCATCCTGATGTACATCATCACATGATCAACCTGATCATCATCATAACATCATCCTGATGCATATCATCTGGAGCAACATTTTGAAGCTCGTCATCCATGACCATCCTGATCATCATCATATCATCATGCTGATGCATATCATCTGGAGAAACATACTAAAGCTCGTCATCCATGATAATCTTGATCATCATCATAGCATCATCCTTATGCATATCATCATACATGATCTACCTGATCATACAATGTACCTACCTGATACATATCATCATACATGATCTACCTGATCGTACAATGTATCTACCTGATACATATCCAAATCCATGATCCAACTAATTATATCAAGTATCCAACATGATGCATACACAAATGCATGATCCACCTGATCATATCAAGCATCCAACATGATGCATATACAAATACATGATCCAACTGATCATATCAAGCATCCAACATGATGCATACAGAGCAGTAACTAGAGCATCATCCTGATACTCATCACACAATGATTATATCCACAGCCATGGGAAGGATCCTCCCCTCACCATGCTTGGAATGGCTCCTACAAATGTGTCCATCACTTCTTCCTCGAAGTGTCGTCAACCTGAAGAACACCAAGCCTCTCTCTGAAGTACTCAAACTTCACTCTGGCTAGTGGTTTCGTCAACACATCTGCAACCTGATCATCCATCGCAACATATAGGAGCTTCACTGCTCCTCTCTGCACCATATCCCTAATATAGTGATATTTGATCTCAATGTGCTTCGACCTGTCATGGAACACTGGGTTCTTAGAAATCTTCACACAACTCTGGTTGTCACAAAATATACCAGTAGCATCCAATGGCAGATCAAATAACTCAGATAGTAGATTCCGAAGCCATACTCCCTCACAACTAGCTGAACAGGATGCAACATACTCTACCTTGGCTATACTCAGTGCTACGCAAGACTGCTTCTTGCTAAACCAAGAGATCACACCTCATCCCATACTGAAGCAGCACCCAGATGTGCTCTTCCTATCTGCAGCACTGCCTGCCCAGTCCGAATCAACATAACCCTGTAGATTAAACTTTTGATTTGCATCATACTTGAGCCCATAGTCAACTATACCCTTCAGGTACCTCAGAATATGATTTATAGCAACTAGGTGAACACCTTTGAGATCTGTCAGGAACTGGCTCAATGTGTTCACCGCAAAGCAAATATATGGTCTCGTGTTCATCAGGTACATCAAGGACCCAATAATCTGATGATACATAGTGACATCAATCGGATTAGATGAAGCACCACATAGAAGCTTCAGGTTCAATGCCATAGATGTGACCTTGGCCTTGCAGTCCATCATCTTGAACCTCTTTAGGATCTCTACTGCATACTTCCCTTGTCCAAGGAAGATTCCATCTGCACTGTCCCACATCTCCATACCTAGAAAATAGTGCACCATCCCCAAGTCCTTCATCTCGAACTCGGAAGCAAGCTTCCTCTTTGTTTCGGAAATCAATCTATCCTCTCCTGTAACAAATAGGTCATCCACATACAGTAGTAGTATCATAGGATTGCCTTCCTCAACCTTGTAGTAAAGGTTGGAATCCGCTTTACTCTTGGTAAATCCCAAACTGGATAGGAAACTGTCCATCCTACCATGCCAAGTTCTAGGAGCTTCCTTCAAGCTATACAAGGCATTCTTCAACCTGTACACATATGAATCCCTATCATGTGTCTCAAAACCAAGTGGCTTCTCCACATACACTTCCTCCTTGACTATACCATTCAAGAAATTTGTCTTGACATCCATCTGGTGTATCTTCCATTTCATCACTGCAGCCAGAGCAAGTACTGATCTGATGGAAGTGTACTTGGCTACAGGTGCAAAAGTCTCTTCATAACCAATCCTTCTTTCTCGGAGAAACCACGAGCTATAAACCTTGCCTTGTATTTCTCTATGCTACCATCTGCAGCATGATTGATCTTATAGATTCATTTGGAAGTCACAAGAAACTTCCCTTCAGGTCTTGGGACCATATCCCAAACATGAGCGATTGGTACTTCTCGACCATGGCATCCTTTTACTGTATCCCGTATCCTGGGAACTTCAGATTCTTCAATATCTTCAATAGATAGTTTGAACTTCATTGCTGGAACAAATGTTGTAGTCCTTTTGTAGGTGATGGTATACAATCTTTTCTACAAAACAAGTTAAATTGCATGATTAGAAACATCTCATAGTTTTAAAAATAAATTCTTACACATAACGAAATATGTCATACAGTCATGCAATTATTTTAGCCAATGCTTCAATACAACATTTATCCATATCCTGTAACTTTTTATATGCCTTCCAATCTCCACCAGAACATTGTTAAGAATGTGCACAACTCCCAACATATCAGCAAAGAGGTTTCATTCTAGATAAGTAGCAATGGAATGTTGTACAGTTCCATAGGACACTTACCCATTACACGCGTATTAGTAGTATACTGTTCATTAATGCAATTACTCTAATATGCATAGTACAGAACCTAAGTCTAGGAACATACGTATATATATCATTGAATAGTATTATTTAAACAATCAAATATACTTATCTGTGTTTGTTTGATGGGTGGACTCCCTCTCAATCTTTGTTTCCTTGTAGGAAATATTGGAGTGTGCTCCCTCTTTGATCTTTGCTTCTTGGATTACCTGTCCTTGAACTTATATCCATCCTCGATCACTATGCATACTTACTAGTATCATCATTGTGTTATCCTCGAGGTCTCATACATACATTCATTAGTATAATCTTAATACTATCAAAAACATTATGATTCTAAGTAATCTTAAACATGTATGGTCAAGATCATTTCATACACAAATAATTTATCACAATTCTTTTACTCATGCGTATTCCTATTTGACCATAGGAATTTTTTTGTTAGTCATATCATCAATCAAAGTAAGAAGCATAATATGCCTAAATCCATGATTACTCAAACCTATAACTTCATGAATAATCATTATCAATCATAGCAAGTATACTTATATAAGAGATCCTATCACAAGGTAGGATTCTAAATTGATATAGGAAAAGCATACCTGGATTAATATGTTAGCTGGTTATGTCTAACATACCCACATGATGTCTTCTTGTTCTCTTAAATGACTTTTGCTAGTGACCTACATATCTCATAGGTTAACCATTATAGAACCAAGTTATAGATACCTCGTAAGTAGATCTTCTATGTGATCCATGACAATGGATGAATATTTGTCTTCATGTCACCATGGTCATATGTTCTTGAACAAGAACATGATTTGTCTTTCTTGATGTACCTTTCATGTTAGCAGACAACATCAACATCATACAACACCACAATGCATTAGTACAATCATAAGTGTCAAAACCCTAAGCAATGAATATATGCATTCATAATTTTATTAAGGTGATACGACAAGTCTAAAGTTAATCAAGATTGTACTAACCTTAATGAAGACAAACATACCATAAACTTAATCATGAACAGATCTCAAAACATACATGGATAAGTCATACCTGTCGAGATTGCTTGTAATCTTCTTTTGTAAGGTTTTAGCCTCATCTCCCTCTGAAACAAGAACTTCTTCACTTATGCAGGTGACCAATCCATTCTCTTCTAGGATTAACCCAATCCACTTGAGTTGTAGAAACTGGATTTGGAGCTGGATTAGGGTTTGTTAGAGAAACCCTAAAAATTCAAACTTTTAATTTCAAGCTTTTGAAACAATAGAAAGATGCGCCTTGATGACTTGGTCAAGCTGGTATACTCAAAATTTGAAAACTGCAAAGTTTCACCCCTCGAAATTGCCTTTTAGATTTCCGGATTCACTAGGGAGGACCCTGAATTAGGGTTTGATTTTCCCGGAGCTTCACCTAACCAAATAGTTTGATCCAAATCTCTAAAATTTGATTTTTCCAAGGAGCGTCCGACTATGGTCACAGATTTCAAAAATTCCCATTTTTGCAGAAGCCCTAATTTTTCACCTTTCCAATCAAAGTCCTGAACTAGGGTTTGATCAAGCCCGACCTTCTTCCCAACCAAAAAATTCGATCTTGGTCTCTAAATTTTGATTTTGAGGAGGATCATCCAGTCGTGGTCTTTGATACAAAAATTCAAGCATTCTCCAAAACCCTAAATTCCCAGAGCCATGAATGAAGGTGCTCAAAATCCAATTCTGTTTTGATAGAAATATGCACCTAGTTGTTTCTAGTGTAACTCCTAAGTTTAAGATCTACAGGTTTTGAAAATGCTTACTGTGGTAGCCTGACCTGTTGGCTTTCCAACCCCATAGGTCTGACCTCAAATGGATTCTCTGAGAGAGATTTATGCCAAGTGTCGCAACGTGACCTGTTTATGGGATAAAACAAGAGAGCGAACTTGTACGAAGCACCACGTGTCACTGGTTCAATTTAGGCCTCTAAAAATTATACCTGTGAAAGTACAGTCCATTACCTTCCTGTCACTATTTATGAAATTTAATTTGGAGCTTCCTATCCCAAGTTGTGACCTTTGTTCCTAGATCACCTGTTTATGACTAAGATATGGAAGAGGCTAGAAAACCTATATTGTACAGATCATAAATATGAAAGTACAATGAATTAGAGGATCTTATTCGGACACAAGGTACATGGGGATCTTATCATCGACCTGTCATATTTTTCAGATCCTGAAACTTCGGCCAAATGAATTTGGAGAGAAAGTGCTATGATGGCTGGTTTTTGCTATATCAAGCCCTAGCTTTGCAAGTGCAACAATTGTAATAAATGCCATACCATGCCTTCTTTCAAGCTAGCTCTTATACCATGTTAGTTTTTCAGAAATTTCAAATTAATCTAGGATCTTAACTGAGAGAATAACATGTACAACATATCTACAGCATATCAAACATGGACACAATAATGCAAGCACACAAGAGACACAAAGTTTCACTGGGGAAAACCAAGAAGGCGAAAAACCCCGCAACTTCCTCAAAGATAGATAGAGCAATGATACAACCCAAGTACAAGATATAGTCCTCCTAGCAGCAGCTTCTCCTCCTCCATGAGTGCGCCACTCTCTAATGAGTGTATGAGTGAGAAGTGAATGATCAAATAGAGCTCCTCCCACACTCTATTTATACTTGACTTGACTTGCCTAATAGCCTTTACTAGGTCAGTCTTAACTTAACCACATAACATAATGTTGGCACGGCTGACCCCCAATAGGGTGGTCTAATAACCCTTTAACCTACATGACTTATACAGGGTCGACTCTAACAAGGTGGTCTAATAATCCATCAAGTATAAGTTATGACAATTACAATATAAATGATGACACTTCCATATAGAGGAATAATAACATCTCTATAGGAATACAAACACTTTCGTATAGAGGAATAATAACATCTATATAGGAATACAATATACATATATGAAATACATTCCAAAGTTACAAATACATCAATAGGAAGTACTTCTCTGATATGACATGCGTGGAGAAAAGAACTTTTTGGATCCGTGAACTTTTAGTAAAGGTTACAAGCTTGGATGGGGTAGATCGGGTTGGAAAATGAATCAACGACGAAGAGGGACTTCTCAGTTTGAACAAGCGTGGAGCATTGACGGACCCCAGATCTGTGAACCATGGTAGGCGCCACTTTGTTGGGCGGTTGGGATGCATAAGATATCCAAATCAACGATCCACGTCCACTGTGTGGATCCAAGCTACAAGGAAGGTGGCATGAGGCAGGATCTAGAGCCATAAATGATTGTGGGGTCAAAGAGGGGGACAGATATCCATGTCCCATAATAGATTAGGAAAATAGGTGGCGAGGGAAGCTTCCTCGCTGCAGGATATGCAAGGGTGATAGTAAAGGAGCTCTTCCAACCATCGAATGCAATATAAGGGAGATGGGGTTCAAAATAGAAGTATCCTTAAACTATTATCCCCACCACATTATTTCCAATAGAAGGAAGGAAAGCAACATGAAATATTTTGTGCATTTTGAAATTCTAGGCATGGCAGAAACTACAATTTTATTAGAATTTCCTAGCAGGAGCCAGATGGAAATAGACACACCTGAGAGCTCCTCCATGTTGACACAAGGGAACACATTCCCAGTGCTTGGCTCTTCTAGCCTAGTCCTATCAGTGTCAGTAGCTGTGCCCATGACCATCAACTTAATAAAGTCCAGCAAGGAAGATGATAGTGTCCCTATAGACACAGAAGGGGAAGCTGAAAGAGCCCCAAAAAGGAAGAAAACTAAGGAGTCTGAGTAGCAGCTAGTGCCTGTGGTGACTTGTAAAGGAAAAAAGAAACAAGAGCATAAGCTGCTAGCATTTGAGATCAAGGAGTATGTTTTTAACCCAGTAGCCACTGAGCCTGCTACCTTAAGAAAGACTAGATATGATTTGATAGATGAATACAAGGTGGACTCAGGGGCAGCCTCAAAGGTGTCCAATTTATATACAGAAGTGAGGAAAATTTCAAGCAAGGAAGTGTCTCTACTGACTAGCAGAAGCCTCACTTAGAACACCCTAAGTTTGGCCTTGGCCACCAAGAGCAAGGGAACTGAGCTAAGGATGAATTTAGAGGACATCCATGTGCTGGATGTAATAAACTTGCATAAAGAAATCAGGGATTTTATTTATACTAAACTATTGAGGGAAGCCTTGGAGCTATCAAAGTTACAAGTTTGTAAGAGTAAGGTTTCGAGCTAACTTAAGCAGGAAAAGATGGAAAACAAAGCTCATAAGGCATAGATTAAGAAATTGCAAGGTGAGATAGTAGCCACTAAGGGCCAAGCTTGTTAAATTTTGAGCATTAATTCACAATATTCTAGGATATTCACTGAGAGACTAACATATACAGTATATCAATGCATAACAATCACAATAAGCATGACAAACATCACAAGAATCAAAAGCATGAGAGACAAGAGACACAGAGTTTCCGTGGGGAAAACCCTAAGGTGAAAAACCCCACAACTTCCTCAAAGATAGAAAGAGCAATGGCTCAACCAAAGTACAACCAAAATACACTTGAGATAGTCTCCTAGAGCAGATGATCCTCCTCCTCACTAGTGCGCCACTTTCTAAGTGAGAGAAGTGTGACTTTCCAAATGATCCATATCTATCTAAATACATCCACAATATAATATATATTTCAGGGCCGACCCCACACATGGTGGTCTAATAACCCATCGGCAAGTACACACACTTGCGACACTTTTCAATCCACATGATGACACTTCCTTATAGAGGAATAACACATCTCTAATAAGGGTACAATAAATATATATGAAATACATAGATGAAATACATTCTGAAGTTACATATACATCAACACTCCCTCTTAACTAGGAAGGTATTTCTTGACACAGATCTTCTAGACAAGTCTTCTTCTTGGGATCATCGTCATCATCATCGTCACTGTTGCTGCTATCTCAACCAATCTCTAACTCTACTCGTCATAGGAATTTCTACAGAGCCAGTCCTTTTTCATACTGGATGTAGGCCCACCACCTGCGGGTCTTCGTCATGACTGGCCATACTATGGAAATCTCAAGACATATTACATGCGTCACAAAACCTTAAAAGAGTCTCTTGACTACCAAGAACCCTAAAGAGAATCTGAGGCCTTTTTCATCCTGTCCAGATCTCCAGGACTTATTACATGTGACCCCACCACAAAACCTCGAAAGAGAATCCTAGGACTGATTACGAGCACAAGGATCAACCTATCGGATCTACCAAGGCACAAATTACATGTGGTCACCACAAAACCTAGAAAGAGCATCTGAGGACTGATTACGAGCACAAGGCTCAACCTATCGGATCTCCCAGGGCACAAATTACATGTGGTCATGGAAAAACCTCGAAAGAGCATCCCAGGACTGATTATGAGCACACGGCTCAACCTATCGGATCTCTCAGGGCACAAATTACATGCCATAGGACAAAACCTCGAAAGAGCATCTGCTAGATATCCTGGGGCACAAATTACATGCCATAGGAAAAACCTTGAAAGACTATCTGCAGATCTCCCAGGCACAAATTATATGTCCTCCCAAGCAAAACCTCGAAAGAGCATTTACCAGATATCCTAGGGTACAAATTACATGCCATAGGAAAAACCTCAAAAGACTATCTGCAAATCTCCCAGGGCACAAATTACATGCTTATCTGCACAACCTGATACTCACCATACATCATCCTAATGTACACATGATCATCTTGATCATCATCACTCCAACATCCTGCTGCATGTCATCTTGAGCAACATCCTGAAGCTCGTCATCCATGATCATCCTGATCATACAATGCATCTACTTGATGCATACCAAGTATCTACCTGATACATATCATCATATATGATCCAGCTGATGATATAGTGTATCCACCTGATACAAATACAAATACATGATACATATCAACATACATGATCTACCTGATCATACAATGTATCCACCTGATACATATACAGATACATGGTCCAAGCATCCAACATGATGCGTACATACATATAAATGATCCAACTGATCATATCCAGCATCCAAAATGATGCATACATACATATACATATAAATGATCCAACTGATCATATCCAACATCCAACATGATGCATACATACATATATAAATGATCCAACTGATCATACAAAGCAGAAACCAGAACATCATCATGATGCTCATCATCCAGCGCTTAAATCCACAGCCATGTGAAGAATCCTCCTTCCAACATTCTTGGAATGGCTTCAGCAAATGTGTACATCACTTCTTCCTCGAAGTGTCATCAATCTGAAGAACACCAAGCCTCTCCCTGAAGTACTTGAACTTCACCGTGGCTAGTGGCTTCGTCAGCACATCTACAATTTGCTCATCCGTCGCAATATATAGGAGCTTCATAGCTCATCTCTCCACCATATCCCTGATATCGTGATATTTGATCTCTATGTGTTTCGACCTGTCGTGAAACACTGGGTTCTCGGATAGCTTCACATAACTTTGGTTATCACAAAAGACACCAGTACCATCAAATGGGAGATCAAATAACTCAGACAGTAGCTTCCGAAGCGATAATGCCTCACAACTAGTTGAGTAGGCTGCAACATACTCTGCCTCAGCTGTACTCAGTGCTATGCAGGACTGCTTCCTGCTAAACCAAGAGATCACACCTGATCCCATACTGAAGCAGCACTCAGATGTGCTCAACCTATCTACAGCACTGCCAGGCCAATTTGAATCAACATAACCCTGCAAGTTAAACTTTTGATTCGCTTCATACTTGAGCCCGTAATCCACTGTACCCTTTAGGTACCTCAGAACATGCTTTACAGCAACCAAGTGAACACTCCTCGGATCCATCAAGAACTGGCTCAATGTGTTCACCGCAAAGCAAATATCTGGTCTCGTGTTCGTCAGGTACATCAAGGACCCAATCATCTGATGATACATAGAGACATCAACTAGCTCGGATGAAGCATCACATAGAAGCTTCAGATTCAATGACATAGGTGTGGCCATGGCCTTGCAATCCATCATCCTGAATCTCTTCAGGATATCTACTGTGTACTTCCCTTGACCAAGGAAGATCCCACCTGCACTCTTCCACACCTCCATACCTAGGAAATAATGCATCATTCCCAAATCTTTCATATCAAACTCGGTAGCAAGCTTCCTTTTAGTATCTGCAATCAATTTGTTATCTCTTGTTACAAATAAGTCATCCAGATACAGGAGTAGAATCACAAGATTCCCTTCCTCAACCTTGTAGTAAAGGTTGGAATCCGCTTTAGTCTTGGTAAAGCCCAAACTAAATAGGAAACTGTCCATCCTACCATACCAAGTTATGGGAGCTTTCTTCAAGCCATACAAGGATTTCTTCAATCTGCACACATATGACTCCCTGTCATGTATTTCGAAACTGAGTGGCTGCTCCATATATACTTCCTCTTCAACTACACCATTCAAGAAAGCAGTCTTGACATCCATCTGGTGTATTTTCCATTTCATTGCTACAGCCAGGGCAAGTACTATTTTGATGGAAGTATATCTGGATACAGGTGCAAAGGTCTCTTCATAATCTATTCCCTCTTTCTGAGAGAAGCCATGAGCTACAAATCTTGCTTTGTATTTCTCTACACTGCCATCTGTAGCATGCTTGATTTTGTAGATCCATTTGGAAGTCACGACAGACTTTTCTTTATGTCTTGGGACAACATCCCAAACATCATTCTTCATTATTGATTGGTATTCCTCAACCATGGCATCCTTCCATTCTTTCTTTTCTGCTGCTTCTTCATATCTAGAAGGTTCTTTGTTCATAATGTCACAGAGTAAAGCAACATAGCTGGTATGTGTCTGGTTCTTTTTTTTGCTCCGTGTTCTTCTTCTGGAATACCAGATCTTTCTACATCTTGAATGAGCTCTCTAGCCCATGCAGGTTTCCTCTTGTGAGAGTTATCCTCATGGGGTGGATCTACAGGTTCTTGCAGATCTTCAAACTGACGAACAACTTCTGGAATTGCTTCAGTCATGATAATGTCTTGAAATGTAGTTTCCTTAGGTTCTTCATACAATTCAATAGGTGCCTTCCTTGATTTGATGAATGCTGAGTTTTCATCAAATATTACATCCTTGCTGACATCAATCTTCTTGAACCCTAGAAAGTATATTATGTAAGCCTTTGAGCTTTTTCTGTAACCCACAAAGATACCCTTCTTTCCTGAAGGATCTAGCTTGGTCCTCTTTTCCTTTGGGACATGTGTGTATACTGGACAACCAAATATTCTGAGATGGCTGACTTCAGGTTTCTTACCAGAGAAGATCTCTTCTAGTGTCTTGTTGTCCAATATCTTGTGTGGAGTTCTGTTCTACACATATACAGTTGTTCTAGCTGCTTCTGCCCATATATGCATAGGTAGATCCTGGCCATGCAGCATTGCCCTTGTTGCTTCCATGATTGTTCTATTCTTCCTTTCTGCAACTCCATTCTATTGAGGATTATAAGGAGCAGTCAACTACCTCTTAATCCCTGAATCACTGCAAAGCTTCTTGAAGTCACCTGATGTGAATTCTCCACCATTGTCGGATCTGAATGTTTTGATCTTCTTGTCAGTTTGATTCTCCATCAAGGTTTTGAATTCCTTGAACTTATCAAACACCTCATCTTTGTTCTTCAAGAATTATACCCAAGTCTTCCTGGAGAAGTCAGCAATAAATGAGACATAGTAAACATACCCACTTAGAGAACTGGATGACATAGGACCACATACATCTAAGTGGATGATTTCAAGGATATCTTTTTCCTTGCTTTCACTGCTTGGGAAAGCATTCTTAATGTTCTTACCTTTTGCACATCCTTTGCAAACACCTTCATGTTTGGTATTTATTTCAGGAAGACCCTCTACAACCTTGCTTGCAAGTGGAAGTGCCCTATAGTGCATATGAGCAAGTCTTCTATGCCAAAGTTCACTTGGCTCCATGGATTCATGCACCATGGCATGTTCAGGTTGTCCCTTCAATTTATACAAACCTCCCTCTTGTTCTCCAATCACTACTGCATCATCTATGGTCTTTCCCTTTGGCCACATTAGCACTTGGCCATCCACAAATGCAACCCTCGTACCTTTTGCATCCAATGCAGAGATGGAGAGTAAGTTCTTCTTGAGCCCACGTACATAAAGGACTTCTTTCATCTTCAAAGATTTTCCAGAATCTAGATTGTAGGAGGCTTTACCACTTCCTTTGATTGGGTATTGAAAATCATCCCCAAGTTTCACCTTATGGGGTGATTCATGTTCAGATAGATTCACAAAAGATTCTTTAAACCCAGTCATGTGTTTGGAATCCCCACTATCAATCAACCAATTATTACAACCGTGGGAGATAGTAGCTGTGAGAGCAGAAATTAGAACATAGTCTTCTTCACTTGATGAGTCATCATCACTATCACTTTCTGCCCTAGCCTTCTTCTTTGGGGGTTCATCATCTTCGGCAGCATGAGCATGATATCTTCTTTTGTTATTCTTCTTGTTGTTGTTGAATTTGTTGTTGTTGTCTTTCTTCTTCTTGGGACAATCTGAAGCAAAGTGTCCCTTCTCATTGCAATTGAAGCATCTAAGATCTTTCTTATCTTTATGATAATGGTGGTGTGAGAATCTCCTATTATGAGATGATTCCTTCTTGGACTTGCCTTTCCTGGCATGTGCTATGAGAGCTTGATCTTCATTTCCCATCTTTTCTTCTCGGGCCACAAGCCTAGCTTCTTCTTGAGAGCATTCTTCCCGCAATCTATTGAAGGAGATCAACTTCTTCATTGCACAAATTTCTTGAATAAAGGAATCCCATGACCTGGGTAGGCCATTTAGAGTAGTCATCACCACTTCACCATTCTCCACCATTTCATCCACTGCTTCTAGTTGTTCCTTGATCTGGGAGACCCTTGAAAAATAAGATTGAATGGTTTCTCCATTCTGAAACTTTACTCCTTTCAATTGGTTCCGTAGGGTCATCTTCCGATTTATGTTCTTCCCTTCAAATAGCTTGGTCAAAGAGTCAAACATCTCCTTGGGTGTCTTTAGAGAAGACACATGGGGTATGAGATGGTCTTTGATAGAATCAACAATGATTCTCTTTGCTTTGACCAAGTTCTTCTTATGCAATACCTTAGCCTCTTCATCCTCTGGGATAGGGATTTCTTCTTTTACATATGAGTCCAACTCATTCTCTTCCAAGATTAACCCAATCCTGTACTTCCAATCTCGGAAGTTATCAGCTCCTTCAAGCTTATCCTCAAGCTTGGTGTGGTGAGACATCTTAAAGAGTACTTCAAATGGAAATAGAAAATATTTAGGTCCTACCACTTGAAATGCTGAAAACTGGATCTGGTCTCGGATTAGGGTTTGTTGAAAAAAACCCTAAAAATTCAAAATGTGAATTTCAACTTTATGAAAGGATAGAAAGATGCACCTTGATGAGCGGATCAGCCTAGTGCATTCAGAATTTGAGATCAGCAAAGCTTTACCCATCAGATTTTCCTTTTTGTCCTCCCGGGTTCACTAGGGAGAGCCCTGAATTAGGGTTTGAGTTTCCCGGAGATCTACCTAGCCAAAAATATCGATCCAAAGCTCTAAACTTCTATTTTTGCAAGGAGGTTCTAGCTATGTCTTCAGATTTCAGAAATTCCTATTTTTGTGGAAACCCTAATTTTTAGGGCCAAATCTGAAAATGCTCATAATTGAATTCTGATTGGATAGATAGATTCTCCTTGATGAGTAGATTCAATCTACTATACTGCTTTTCCAAGATCTGTGGAGAGAAACCCAATAAATAAGAAACTCAAGTTTTTGTCACTGCAAAATATCTTCTTCTCAAGTTAGCTCTGATCCCATGTTAAATTTTGAGCATTAATTCACAATATTATAGGATCTTCACTGAGAGAATAACATATACAGTATATCAATGCATAACAATCATAATAAGCATGACAAGCATCACAAGAATCAAAAGCATGAGAGACAAGAGACACAGAGTTTCTGTGGGGACAACCCTAAGGTGAAAAACCCCACAACTTCCTTAGAGATAGAGAGAGAAATGGCTCAACCAAAATACACTTGAGATAGTCTCCTAGAGCAGATGATCCTCCTCCTCACTAGTGTGCCACTTTCTAAGTGAGAGAAGTGTGACTTTCCGAATGATCCACATAGAGATCTCCCGATCTCTATTTATACTTAACCTATTTGCCCAGTTACACTATGGGGCCGACTTGTCTATCTAGATACATCCACAATATAATATATATTTCAGGGCTGACCCCACACATGGTGGTCTAATAACCCATCGGCAAGTACACACATTTGCGACACTTGTCAATCCACATGACGACACTTACTTATAGAGGAATAACACATCTCTAATAAGGGTACAATAAATATATATGAAATACATTCCGAAGTTACATATACATCAACAAAGCTGACAAAAGAGCCAACATTCAAAGCCTACTCAATGAAAAAGACAACATCATCAAACCTCTAAAAAATGGTTTGAAAAATCCCTCTACCCAGTTAGTGGAGGTCTTTGAGCTAACAGAACCGGAGGAAAAGAGGGAGAATTTTCAGACTGAATTGATAGACTGTAGGGCGAAGCTATTGAAGCTTGAAGAGAAGGAAAAACAATGGGAAGCACTCATGAATTTGGTGGTAAGTAGTGAAAAATTTGAAGGCCAAAAATGAGGAGCTCGAGAAGAAGCTACAGGAGAAAGAGCAGGAAATAGGAAGCATAGCCATACCCTCTTTAGAGACTGGTGATTTTTCCCTTGTAGGGGCCACAGCCCAAGCTAGTCTGGAGGACATCAAATTAACAAAGTTAAAAAAACAAAATGTGAATGTAAAAACCCTGATATATAAGATAGAGAAAGAGAAGGAGGCTTCGGAAACCAAGTACTAGGAGTTGCAGAGTAAATATGAGGAATTGACAAGACAAGCCATAGGGAAGACTTCCTTTCTAGAGGCCAGGCACATTATCTAGGATGGCATTATTGAAGAAGCAGGAAAATTGAGGCCCTTCCTTGATTTTGTCTTGGACAAGGAAGCAGTGATCAAATTGGCCAAGAATAGTGTGACAACAGCCAATGAGAAATTGAACAAAAAACCTGTAGAGTATACTGAGAATGCCATTGAATTCCTAAATGGCCTATCTGAGGAGCAGGTTAAGCCAACTGGCATAAATGATAGAGTGTCCATCATCATTGAAGCCAAAAGAGTGATGCACAAGCACCAGCAAGTAAAGGCTATTCAAGCTAAAAAGTTCTCATGGCACAATAGATCAAGTATTTCAGAGACATGTTTGACCCTTTGTTGAAGAGAGGGTTACCTCTCTTTTGGGAGGAGGATGGAACAATGCTCACATAGGAAGAATATCAAAACAAGTTGGCAGGATGTAAGGTGGATTACAAATATTTTGTAGGTATGAATCAGTTGCTATTACGGAAGATAGTGGTGGATAAAATAGTGAAATATTTTGAATTAAGTGTTATGCTCAAGGAGGCTAGTTCCCATCTTCATAGCTACTCTTATAGGGACCACACAGAGATCCGAGTCTTAGTGAAGGAGGTGGCCACCTCAGAGCTACCAGCTGTCGATCTATGGAAGCTTGTTGAGAAATATGGGAAGGAAACGCTGGTATTCCACTCTTGAAGATTCGATGATCATGGAATAGCAGCATGGAGGAAATATTCCCTAAAGCATTTTTTTTATTTTGTTAGAGTCTGTTGAATTTCGGTAAAAATGCTTAGTACGTTTGTAAAATGAAATTGAGTTAGTTTTTCCAACATTGTCATTTTGTTGTAACTAATTTTGTTTTGGAGAAAACTCACTCTGGCTTGGGGTAGACCACAACAGACAGTTGACTACTAGAAATTAACTCAATTCTCAATGCATGTTATATAAATGACAATGCTAAGATAATGAAGAATATAACCAACCTCGATCCAAACGTTTGATGTAGATCCCCGTTGGAGCTTTCAATCCGTGCACTTGAATCTGCAAATTAGTCTTGACAGCTAATATACAACAAGTACATATAATATATAAATGACATTAACATCATCAATAGCAATGGTCCATGATATTATAAGTAAATGCAACCCAATGTAGAATAAACAACATTCACAACATTAATGGACAAGAATATGAGTATTTCTATTAATAAACAAGAAGAAGTACAATGTGATACGACCTCTTGTCGGCAACCAATCTGAACCAAGATCTGGGTCAATCAACTTGTGCCTCCACCACTTCAATCCTCCATGGAATGGAAAACTCAAACTTTGGTAGGGGTTTGGAAGGTTAATATAAGGGTTCACAACTACAAAGATCAATGAGTGTAGACTCAAGATAGGGAAAAAATCCACTAGAGTTGTCTTGCTCTTCTTTCTCCTCCCTTTCATAAGCCATATGTGCTCAATATATAGTCCTCCCAAAGGTAGGTGAAAGGACACATCGAGACGTTTTGGGGAAAATGGAGGGCCAAAGGTCACCCTATGACCACTTTTTGGGAGTAAAAAGTAATAAACTAGTGATTTTTACCATTTTATATGCTACCTGCGGGCTATAGTGATGCAACTTGCGGGTACGCCCACTGTAATGATGTAGCTAGCATACAAGGGAAAAAATAGGGAAAAATAGTGTCACAAGGATATAAAGTGGATCTCAGTTAGTGAAATGGATCCTATAGGCCAAAGAGTGTTGATGCTCACAAGGTGGAAAATTACGTTGTAACAGATGCCCCCTAATGTGTGAGGTTAGAGACTGATTCTACGATGGCCGAAATACATTATAAAAAGATCTCAAAAGTGGAGTGATGGAGACACAAGTGGAAGGAGCAACTCACTCGTCATAATACAATAGTAGCCCCAAATACATGTCGGTAGTGCAACAATTTGATACAATGGCCATGAATAGGTAGTACATAATGAATACATGTCATAAGTGATTATAGCCATGATCCCTCTAAAGTAGGATATGGTCTCCTACTAAAAAGGAAACAACTAGTGCAAACTATAGGTACAAATTGCTGATATCTGAGAGGTGATATCTCAGATATAAAGTCATAGTCATAAGTAGAATACTGAATGCCACTATTTCTCGGGGTATTCTACACAAGTCTTTGATAGTGCAAGTCCCATCACGTGATAAAAGGAGTTGAGGTCGAACCTGATGTGACATCGTCTGATTATCGGTCAATGATGTATACCGTTAATAGACGTGAGATAACCCACCAATAATGAAAATGGGCATCAAGGCACAGAGCACAATCATCGGAGTGTGAATAGATGAGTTGAGTTCGAACACTAGGATGAATCCATCGATCATGGGACATTGATATATTCCCAAAAATATCGATGGCGAGAGAACCTGCCACTAATGACTGCAATGGGACATGGGATAGGGTTATCCTCGCCAGAATCACTTTTGATATCCATGACCTCAACTCAGAATTCAACTGGCCATTATTTCATTAAGTTCTCAATATCTTCCTCGTACATATGGTAGTTTCCTAGCTACCAATCAACATTCTTCTTCTGTGCTTTGGGTGAAATGGAAATGCATTTCATCATAGCATACAAATTTATAATGTTGATATATTTGGTTGTCACTTGCTTTGGTATGCGAGGTGTAAGCATGATGGCACCACGCAGTTGGTCGTAATATGTGTAAAACACCAGCGCTGTCTTGTGCTGTCTTTTTGGATTTAGTCTCGCGCATAGATTTTGAAATCAAGCACCTCTACCGTCCGAAGTGTTTGTGACCACTCCAACATAGTGCTTCAGTTCCCTCCACCCCAGGAAGCCATTCAATATGATTAGCCAAGTGAAATGAAAATATCCACCATTTATTTTTGTATCATTTAGTTCTTCAACGAATTCATTTAATAGAAATTGGGACCAATTGAATTCTTGTCCCTCGGCGGCTGCAGCACCAAGTAGTATTGTGCCTGCGTTTACTTCTAATGGTCTGCACTTTGTTAATATTTTGTTCGCTAATAGCTATGTGACAAACCATATTGCCTCGTCCTTTATGTCCTCCATCTAGAAGCCTCGCTTCCCTTTGACCACAGATTGTGTTTGCCTCATGACTGCTTCTACCTCTTTATCCTTTTCCTTTCCTTGGAAGAAGTTCCTTGGGTATTATCCACTTTTGCTTAATCCAGTTATACGGTGGATTAAGTCAATCGTCAGGTCGATATTCTAGTCTAGCCATAAATATCCCTGGCAGATGCGAGCCATAAGATTTCACACCACCATGTTGAGCTCCGGTGATCTGTCAAAATGTGGTAGACCTAGCAGGTTGAGCAGCCCCAACTTGGCTACTCCTCACAACCAGCTCTCGGCAACCAAGGTTAGGTCACCCTTCGCATTCTTCTTCTAGCACATGTATTTGTCAGGCTGGAACTGTGGGAACTTTGGTTTAGTTGGCTTCTCCTTCTGCATTGCTAGTAGATCATAATCCTCCCATTTGCAATCTGGAATCTTTCCTAACAAATTTTTGTCCACCTCAACATGCTTCGATATAGGTGAGAGTGGTATCTCATACTTTGGGCTCTTCAACAGTCTAATGGCTGGCGCATCCACTACATGCGGTGAGATGTAGTCTGGAGTCATAGTTAACGGTATCTCTTTACAAGTAAGGGGCTTTTTTGGCCCTACCGAACTTGTCTGCAGTAGTTTTGATCTGAGCGCTGCTGGATTTTTCCCTTTGTCTTGCATTAAGGGGCCATGTCTTGGTGATCTCCTTGGATTTTGTTCTAATTCTTTAATGATTTTCTTTTTTGGGGTTCTCATTAATTCGTAAATTCGTACATGTTGGAACAACCTCACAGTCTCTTCAACCGTGAACTCTTTTTCAAATAAAAATCTCTTAGGCATGCAAATAGTTTCAACGGTTGTAGACGGCTTATGAGAACTAGCTCAAACAAAAGTATTTGCAGAAAATTCTAAGTGTTTGATACACTTGTGAGATGATAAACAATGTTATTTATAGGCACGGTGGACCCTCCTCCACGCCCTTGAACGGCTAGATATGCATTTAATGGTGGTATCCGTTGGCCAAATCTGGTTGCTTTTGTTGTCTTGTCTTTCAAAATTGTGATCAGAACGACTATCTGTGCTTTAAATGCCCGAGCAGTCGGCATGGAATTACTGTATAATGGTTATATTCCCAACCGGCACTTGTAATGGCTATTTTCTAGATTCTTACGTTGAACTACGCGGCAAGTCATCGTTGGTTCTGCGCATTGATTTCGTGGCATATAATTTCTTTTCTTTCCAGTTGTTGCTTTTTGAATGTCGTAATAGGCGCATTGTTTCTTTTCTTTTCTTTATTTTTTTTTTTTTCAACGCGGTGCATTGTATAGATATATCAATATTAGTCCATGTACAAACTTTTTCACAGTTTCTAGTGCCCAATCGCGATCATACTTGGCCCCTAGAAACTTTTCTTTCTTCTGATCATTATGGATGCTACGAAGCAGGACTATCACAGTAAATCTTTAGTCTGCTCCCATTTATCGGATTGGGTAATGAATCACCAGCTAAAGTGGCTAACTGGACTGTGCCACCATTAGTAAGATCTATTACAGTATATGGTCCAAGCCAATGCATCTTAAATTTTCCAGGAAACTTAATGAATTTACTATCGTACAATAGGACTTGGTCACCTACCTGAAAAGACTTATTCTTGATGTGGTGATCATGCCATGCTTTTTCTCGTTCTTTCTGCACTTACTGGTGGAATCCCGTGATGAAGCGCTCTTCTTACAATCCAACCAAGTGTGACAGCCTTTCTTCTAGTGCTACGTGATCTACCCTCCCTATAAATGAAGCTATTCTTATGCTGAGTATAATGTACTCCATTGGCATTATTGCCTATTGTCCATAAGCCAATCTGAAAGGTGTATGTCTAGTTAATTTCTTGCATGTCGTTCTATATACCCATAATACAAAAGGATTGCGCAGGTCACAGTCATCGCGATTTACATTACATACCTTGGTTACTGTTAAATTTTCAGAATTTACTTCAATCTGATCTAGGATCTTAACTGAGAGAACAACATGTACAGCAAATCTACAGCATATCATTCATGGACACAATAATGGAAGCACATAAGAGACATCGAGTTTACTTGGGGAAAACCACAAAGGTGAAAATCCCCAATAACTTCCTCATAGATAGATAGAGCAATGATACAACCAAAATACAAGAGATAGTCTTCTCCTAGCAGCAGAGCCTCCTCCTCCACAAGTGTGCCACTCTCCAAAGTGTGAGTGAGAGAATAGAATGTGTAAAATGAGAGAGACACACTCTCTATTTATACACTAACTCGACTTGACCTTTACTCAACTAGGTCAGCCTCAACTTAACCACTTAACATAATGCTGATTGCGCCGACCCCCACTAGGGTGGTCTAATAACCCTTTGATCCACATGGCCGACCCCCAATAGGGTGGTCTAATAACCCTTTGACCCACATGACTTATACAGGGCCAACCCCAACAAGGTGGTCTAATAACCCATCAAGTATAAGTTACGGCACTTACAATATAAATGACGACACTTCCATATAGAGGAATAATAACATCTCTATAGGAATACAATATACATATATGTGAAATACATTCCGAAGTTACATATACATCAACACTCCCTCTTAAGTAGGAAGGTATTTCTCGACACAGGTCTTCTAGCACAAGTCATCTTCTCTGGATCATCATCACTGGATAATTATCATCGAGTCATCATCATCGTCAATGCTACTGCTATCTCAACCAATTTCTGAATCTACTCCTCATAGGAAGTTCTATAGAGCCAGTCCTTTTTCATACTGGATGTAGACCCACCACCTATAGGTCTTTGTCATCACTAGCCATACTGTGGAATCCTCAAGACTTATTACATGCATCACAAAACCTCGAAATAGCATCCCAGGATGTTACGAGCACACAGCTCTACCTATAGGATCTCCCAGTGCCATATTATATGTGACCTCACCACAAAACCTCGCAAGAGCATCCCAGGCTATTACGAGCACGTAGCTCTACCTATAGGATATCCCAGGGATAGATTATATGTTGTCACCACAAAATCTTGCAAGAGCATCCCAGGTTGTTACGAGCATGCAGCTCTACCTACAGGATCTCCCAGGGACAGATTATATTTGGTCATGGCAAAACCTCGCAAGAGCATCCCAGGACTTATTACGGGCACACAGCCCAACCTATCGGATCTCCCATGGACAGATTATATGCCATAGGACAAAACCTCGAAAGAGCATCTTCCAGATATCCCTGATATAGTGATATTTGATCTCTATGCATTTCGACCTGTCATGAAAGACTGGGTTCTCGGACAGCTTCACACAACTCTGGTTATCATAGAAGATACCAGTAGCATCCAACAAGAGATCAAATAACTCAGACAGTAGCTTCCGTAGCCATACTGCCTCACAACTAGCTAAACAGGATGCAACATACTCTGCCTCAGCTGTACTTAGTGCTACGCAGGACTGCTTCCTGTTGAACCAAGAGATCACACCTGATCCCATACTGAAGCAACACCCATATGTGCTCTTCCTATCTGCAGCACTACCTGCCCAATCTAAATCAGCATAACCCTATAGGTTAAACTTTTGATTCACTTCATACTTGAGCCCATAATCCACTGTGCTCTTCAGGTACCTCAGAACATGCTTTATAGCAACCAGGTGAACACTCCTCGGATCCGTCAGGAACTGGCTCAATGTGTTCACTACAAAGCAAATATCTGGTCTTGTGTTCATCAGGTACATCAAGAACCCAATCATCTGACGATGCATAGAGACATCAACCGACTCAGATGAAGCATCACAAAGAAGCTTCAGATTCGATGTCATAGGTGTGGCCATGGCCTTGCAATCCATCATCTCGAACCTCTTCAGGATCTCTACTGCAGACTTCCCTTGTCCAAGGAAGATTCCATCTGCACTCTGCCACACCTGCATACCTAGAAAGTGGTGCATCATACCCAAGTTCTGCACACATATGACTCCCTTTCATGTGTCTCAGAACCAAGTGGCTGCTCCACATACATTTCTTCTTCAACTACACCATTCAAGAAAGCTATCTTGAAATCCATCTGGTGTATCTTCTATTTCATCACTTTTATATTTCTCTATGCTGCCATCTGCAGCATGCTTGATCTTGATAGGTCCATATGGAAGTCATAACAAACTTCCCTTCAGCTCTTGGGACCGCATCCCAAACACCGTTCTTCATGATCGACGGTTCATGGCATTCTTCCCGTATCCTAGGAACTTCAATATCTTCAATAGGTAATTTTGTTGCTGAACAAATGTTGTAGTTCTTCTTTTGTAGGTGGTGGCATACGATCTTTCCTACACAACAAGTTAAATTGCATGATTATAAAACATCTCATAGTTTTTAGAACAAATTCTTACACATAAAGAAATATGTCATACAGTCATGCAATTATCTTAGCCAATGCTTCAATACAACATTTACCCATATTCCATAACTTTCTAGATGCCTTCCAATCTCTACCAGAACATTGTTAAGAGTGTGCACAACTCCCAACATGTCAGCAAAGAGGTTTCATTCTAGATAAGTAGCAATGGAATGTTGTACAATTCCATAGGCCACTTACCGATGCATATTAGTAGCATACTGTTCATCTAATATGCATAATACACAACCTAACTCTAGGAACATCATTATATACATTATTAAACAGTATTATTTAAACAATAAAATATGCAAGTAATGACAATTCAAATACTTATCTTTGTGTGTTTTTTGGGTTGACTCCCTCTCAGTCTTTGCTTCTTTTCTGCAACTCCATTCTTATGTGGATTGTGAGAAGTGGTCAACTCCCTCTGAATATCTGCATCCTTGCAGAAAGTATTGAAGTGTGCTCCTTTGCTTTCTTGCAGGAACATTAGAGTGTGCTCCCTCTTGATCTTTGCTTCCTGGATTACCTGTCCTTAAACTTACATCCATCCTTAATCACTATGCATGCTTATTAGTATCATCATTGTGTTATCCTTGAGGTATCATACATAATCACACATTTATTAGTATAATCTTAATACTATCAAAACACAATAATCTTAAACACTTATATTCATGATCATTCACAGATAATAAACATTAGTATTCAAGGTTTCAGGGAAGTCTTCTTTTACTCATACATTTTCTTATTTGATCATAGGACTCTTTTGGTTAGTTGAATCATCAATCAAGATAAGAGATATAATATGCATAAAACATGTGATTATTCAAACCTATACCTTCATGATTCTTCTGGTTAGTCATATCATCAATTATGGTAAGAAACATAATATGCATACAAGCATGATTATTCAAACCTATGACTTCATGAATAATCATTATCAACAACACAACAGTATAAGATCCTAACACAAGGTAGGATTCTAGCTTGATATAGGAAAAACATACCTGGATTAGCATGCTAGGTAGTTATGTCTAACATACCCGCATAATGTCTTCTGGTTCTCTTCAGTGACTTGTGCTAGTAACCTGCATGTCTCATAAGTTAACCATTGTATGACCAAGTTATACATACCTCGAAAGTAGATCTTCAATGTGATCCATGACAATGGATGAATCTTTGTCTTCATGTCACCATGAGCATATGTTCTTGAAGTAGAACATGATTTGACTTTCTTGGTGTACCTTTTGTGTTAGCAAACAACATAAACCTCATACAACATCACAATGCATTAGTACAATCATAAGTGTCAAAACCTTAATCAATGAATATCTTCTATAAGGTAATACGACAAGTCTAGTAATTAATCAAAATTGTACTGTGATGATATGAAGACAAACATATGATAAACTTAATCATGAACAGAATTCGAAACATACCTGTAAGCCATACCTGTCAAGATTGCTTGTAATCTTCTTATGGAAGGCCTTAGCCTCATCTCCATCTAAAACAGGAACTTCTTTACTTATGCAGGTGACCAATCCATCCTCTTCTAGGATTAACCCAATCCACTTGATTTGTAGGAACTGGATCTTGAGCTGTAATAGGGTTTGTCAGAGAAACCCCAAAAATTCAACCTTTGAATTTCAAACTTCTGAAAGGATAGAAATATGCGCCTTGATGAGCTGATGAAGCTGGTATATTCAGAATTTGAAAACTGCAAAGTTTCACTCCTCAATTTTGCCTTTGAAACTTTTGGATTCGCTAGACATGACCTTGAACTAGGGTTTGACGAAGCCCACTCTTTTTCCCAATCAAAAGGTCTGATCCAAAGCTCTAAGCTTCTATTTTTATGAGGAGCTTCCAGCTATTGTCACAGATTTCAAAAATTCCCATTTTTGCAGAAGCCCTAATTTTCCACTTTTCTGATCAAAGTCCCGAACTAGGGTCTGATCAAGCCCGGCCTTCTGCCAAACCAAAAATTATGATCTTGGTCTCTAAATTTCGATTTTGATGAGTAGAATCTAGCCGTGGTCTCCAATTACAAAAATTCCAACTTTCTCTGAAGCCCTAAATTCCAAAAGCCATGAATGAAGGTACTCAAAAATAATTATGTTTTAACATAAATATGTACCTGATTGTTTCTGGTGTAACTCGAACGTTTTGATCCATAGGGTCTGAAAAAGCTTCCTGAGATAGCCCAACCTGTTATCTTTCCATCCCGATAGGTCTGACCTCAATTGGATTCTCTGAGAGAGAGAGTTATGCCAAGTGTCGCAACGTGACCTGTTTATGGGATAATACAAGAGAGCGAACTTATAAGGTGTGCCATGTGTCACTGTTTCAACTTCAGCCTTTGAAAACTTTTTTTGAGATAGCTCAACCTGTTTTCTTTCCATCCTGATAGGTCTAACCTCAATTGGATTTTCTGAGAGAGAGTTATTCCAAGTGTCGTAACGTGACATGTTTATGAGATAATACAAAAGAGCAAACTTGTACGGTGTGCCATGTGTCACTGGTTCAACTTCGGCCTCTGAAACATTTTCCTAAGATAGTAAAGTCTGTGTACTACCTTTCAATTTTTACAAAATTTCATTTGGATCTTCCTAGCCCAAGTTATGACCTTTTTCCCAAGGTCACCTGATTTTGACTCAGATCTGGAAGAGGCAAAAACCCTATATTGTACAGATCATAAATCACAAAGTACAACGAATTAGAGGTTTTCCTTTGGACACAAGGTACATGGGGATTTAATCTTCGACCTGTAAAGGTTTCAGATCCGAAAACTTTGTCAAAAAGGATTTATAGCGAAAGTTCTACGATGACTGGTTTTTTCTATATCAAGCCCTAGCATCGTAAGTGCAACAAGTGTCATACATGCCATATCATGCCTTTTTTCAGGCTAGCTCTGATAACATGTTAAATTTTCAGAATTTACTTCAATCTGATCTAGGAATAATATGTTAAGTATTACATGAATGAATGATTGATGGATGCAACGTACTTCAGATTGTGAGTGTATTGACTAATAAAAGAACACTTGCATGGAGGAATGTTAAGTATTCGGAAACTACAAGTCTGTGAATGTATGAATTTGCCAATCAATCACATAGTTGAACATTGAATTTAAGCACAGCATTGGAGCACGCAGTATTGTATGTTTATTCAATTGTATATAACTTAACGAGAAGAACTTGAATAAGTTCAATGGATAAAGAATGCTAAGTAAGAATGGTTAGAGTTAATCGTCTTGAATAGATGCGCAGTCTAGCTGACGCGCTGAACCATTGAGATTCACTGCAAGATGACCTGTTGATAGCTTATTGTCATACGTAAGAAGTATCCCACAACACACAGTCATTGGATGCGTTGGTGCGTGAGCACCTCCGCTTGCCAAAGTATCCGATGCGAAACAGGGAGGTTCTGTGTAGTTGTCTGTCCACAGCAATCCACAAGATATCGCGCTACTTATCAGTCCTCCCACACCCGCATCACCAGGTTTTGGAAACTTGTGTCTGAAACCCCCCCCTTAGCTTCGACTCGGGTGAGACCTCAAGCTACGCTTAGTCTGTTGCTTAAAGGGCAGGTGAATAGGGGTTTTGTTGGTTCCTTGAACCATGAAGTACCTGGGTCTACACTGGAAACCTCAAGAAGGTGATATAAAGTCAACAAATGGTTACGTTTCTCGGCTAAGACCAGTGATGTGATAATGTGTTTGGAAAGTAATGTGTGATGAAGAATACTAGTTCCCGTTGAGTTCAAACAATTGGCACCCTGCAAAGAAAGAGATCTGGGATTGGTGTGATAAGATCGAAAGAGATTTTGCAAAGAAAGAGAACAGACATCCATGTCTCTCTGACATACAGTGGTTGAACAGATACTTGGGGAGGGAGATTCAAGATAGGGATGAGTTCCATGCAAATAGGTTGCATGGAACCAATGTACGATGAAGAGACCTTCAATCTAAAGGAACTACTTCTGCTGAGGAGGGAAATAATATCAATAAATCGGTTCCTTACTAGTAGTATTAACTTGCTCGAGCTTGAATATCAAGCAAATTAAATGAAAGTTGTGGCTATACTCAACGTAGCCTCGAGTGACAATACTAACTACATTGACACTGAAGACCGCAACACCATGACAGCAATCGAAGATCTCAATCAGCACCATCAACAGGACCTTTCTACTCTCTTTAACATTATAGCTCTATATATTTACGCAGATTTTGATGACTTTGTTAACATTGCAGGAACTAGAGTATTGAAGCTATGCCATAGCCCGTACAAGAAAGAGGGCTCTAAGATCCAGGTTCCCAAGCATAACTGGTTCAAATTTCAGCACCATTGGAAAAGGAAAGGAACAATGCGTGGTTACCAACCTCGCTAAATAGCTACGTAGACGAGAACAGGAAGCACACAAAGAGCAGCATGGTACTAGGAAGAGACGTTGTTCGCAAAGGTAGCCGAATGCGCAACCCAAGGAATATGAGGGAACGTTGTTCCACAAAGAAAATTGCAATTTCAACTGCTAAAGTGTTGAATGGACTACGGTCAGCCAGATAGTGCGACCTTATCTGAAATAATAGCACTGATGAAGTTAATCATTATAAGACCGTCCGGTCCACTTGAAAATATTTGATAACGATGACGACTAAGATCCAGACGCCGAAAGCCACAGTTAGGCCGGCATGACATCACACACCCAGCCAATACGAGTGAAGCCATCATGTTCAGAAATGATTGTCTAGCTACCCACACAGTAGGTCACTAACTCGACACTTGGCACGTGGCCGCCATAAAGAAGCATGATTATCACTGATCACACTCCATGGGGGACGGCGCCAGCTAATCATCCTACACGAATGCAAACGTAGCAACCCCAGTTCAGAGCACGCGAATCATGTGAAGCTAATCCTACCCGGGGATTCTAAAATACAAGGACGAGAGCAAAGGAGGCTATTTATACTGAACCTTAGAAGTGTTGAGAAAATAATTCTTAGTTATAGTATTTGTCCAGGGTAGTGACTTAAGCCATGATATACTCTGAGTTTTTATTGATTGAGAGAGAGGCCAAGAAAGCCTTGGAAGAGAGAACTGACCAGGTGCCATGGTGCACTCCATCTCCAGTGGAAGCACCACAGGTGCCCTAATATCTAGGATGATGAGCGTCCATGAGCAATCCGCAAAAGCATCTGCTATAGCACTCGGGAGACATAACCCTGGGGTTTCACCTAAGATGTCTACGTAGTTCCTAATTGTTAAGAGTAACGTAGCACTTGATAAACTTAACTATGGAGTTTCATCGGAGATGTCTACATGATTAGTGATCATTAAAAGAACCATGGTCTCCCTACATATAGACTCACCAGGAGAAAAGGCAGATAGAGCTCCACAGGAGAAAACCCGAGTCACGAAACAGATGTGCCAGAACAGTTGGCCTGTTTCACAACTTGGTGATGTGGATGAACTTGTGTGCCAGCAAAAAAACCGATGGAACACTCAGAAGGGCACACAAGAGCTAGATGATCAAGGTCCCGCGAGAATGACGGTCGCTGGAAAGAAGTACATGATAGCGAGCCGCAACCCGTCAGTCGGTTGCAAGAAACACATGACTGTGATACCGATCCTTGAGAGGGATACTATTGCAGCATTCAGCACAACATATCCATATTTTCCGCTAAACTCACTCTGCAAGCTGAGGAAGAGTTGTTGCATTTCAAAGCTCGATATGACAGAAGATGCTGCACCAGAGTCCGTCAGTGGAAGTGGCTCAGGACGAGCCATAGGTGAGTGTTAGGGGCCTGTTGGAAGGGGTCCAAGTTGGGATTTTGCACAAGTATTGAAAATTTAGCATGTCACGTGGCGGTAATGGCCAAAGCAAGGTCGCGCAGCAGCAAGGAATAGGAAAGGTTGCGCAATATGCTGGTACGCGGTTCAAGCGCAACAACCATTCTAGAGAAAGAATGAAAGCAAAGGTCGGAGCGGAGAAAGTGACCTATTTTGGGATGTGGATACGAATGGAAAGGACGTATCATAGCAAGTGGCGGAAAGAAGTTGAGAAGCTAGGCCACGATGTCGACGATGACAGGAAGGCAGAAGCAGTAAAAAGGGACAGGCCATGATGCAGTCTAACCATTTTGAGGACTGTGGCTGTTAAAGAAGCATGTGAACCATGAGTGGTCTAGCTGGATGGCTTGGAGCACACAGAGTAAGATGTCGATAGTGACAATCAGGCTGGCAACTGGCCATGCCGATTTTGTAGAACTAAGGGTGTTACACCTAAAATCTACCCATCATCATGATTTAGTGTATACATCCCTGAAGTCATTTGGACCAAGTGCTCATTTGGAGGATTTGTACTCAGTTTGTACACCCTTTTGAGAGGTTGTCACAGGTTGCACACTAGAAACATGCAACATCGCAGGTTGCTCCATAGCAGGATGCGATGAGGTCTGTTAATGGGAAAAAATAGCCATTTTGAGATCTTTCTCGAAGCTTTCCCATTTGGGGGCTTATCCCTGATCTCTTGGAGAGCTGGTACTCATCCCCTAGCCTGTTGGGAAGATCCCCTATCTCTCTCCTACCATCTCTCATCCTATCCTATCCATAACCTCATCCACTTAGTCCTATATATACAAGGCTCACTCCCATACCAAAGGGAGGAAGACTATGGTATCTACATGCTGGTGAAATCTCTCTTAGGACACCTTCACTCACCTCTTGGAGAATTCATGCTTCCTTGGAAGGGCTTGGCAATTGGCTTGTGTGGAGAAGGGATGCTACATTAATTCATTGGTTGTAGTTTTATATCTCTATCATGTACTCCTCTATTTGCAGTAATACAAATGCTTTCCACCAATATCGTTCTTGATGTGTAATGATGTTGTGTTGTTTACCTGCTTAACTGTTTACGTAGATCTCTTATTGTATAGATTCTCTTTACTCATTTCTCATTTCTGTGTCTTAATAGGTCTTGTAGCTTGGATCTGATGACCTCAGGATGTGGAGAAACATTCGGGAGAAAGGATACAGAAATGAAAGAGGTAAGACATCTAGTACTTGATCCTTAAGTAGATCTACGAAACGTGTTTGTAGTCTGTTCTATTTGTTCTAGACTTGCATTGAGCTAGGGAGATCTGGATCACCTCCGGTTGAGTGGATTGTCCAGTAACAAATCTGGCAACCATACTGGGGAGTTTTCTTGTTTAGTGATCGTTGACCTGAGTCATTTTCAGTTGATTACTTGTCACAAGTATTGTTGTCTTTTTTTGCCATTTTCCTTCTTAGGATTGATTCCATTGTCAGATCTTCACGTTGAAGATCCTGATCTTCTTCCTTTGAGTTTGTACAACTCAGTTTCAAACCTGTTGGTGGTTCATCATTGAGAGATCTGATTCATTTTTTAATTTGGAACTCGCCTGTCGCACCTGGGCAATGAAAACAGAGCGACACTATGTTTTTCTGGGTCTTTGTTCTTTGACTGTTGCTTGCTCGTCGCGTCCTGTGTATTAGTAGCCTGCGACATCATCACACCTCTCGTGTAGGTAAACTGTGACATCACATTGTCTGCAAAGCCAGAGTGCACCGATCTGTCGAGACTTAGCTTACAGGCATCCAGCCTCTTGTTTGACAGTCTAAACCTTGTTTTGATGTATGAACTCCCTATGTGCTTCAGCATTCAGCCAGACATCCCATTTTTTTATTTGTGTGTTGAGATTTTGGTTTGTTTGGATTGACTTTAGGTTCCGCTTTGGACAAGTTTGAGATTGGTAGTGTTGGACACTTTTGTCTCCTTCACCTTCATCCTTTTCACTCTTGCATTCCCTTCCTTCCACCCATGATCTGATCATTGCATTTGATCAACGTCCATACCTATTTTATTTTTGTTTTGAGCTTTGCTTGCTTAGTTTGCTTACTGCTGCTTGATTTTGAGTTAAGTGTGTCATTTCTGCTTGGCTGAGTGCTTGTCTTTTCTTGAGTTTTCTGAGTGTATGAGTGTCGCAAGTAACATTTTATTTTCAGTCATTTAGATCTAAAAGCAAAGTTGTTTTCAAGTTTATTGCTTTGATACATCCATTGAAAAGATTAAAAGTGCTTCTCTCCCATTGTTTCTCAAAAAGTTATTGAAGAAAGATCATTGTGCATTGGAATGTTTTGGAAGAAATGAATGGAAATATGATTGATTGTGTTTTTCTTGAATTATGAGTTATTCATCTTCTTGAAAAGTTCTAGTACACTTCATTTTTTCTCAAAAAGTTGTTCCCATGCTAAGGAAAGATAGGTGCATTTTTTATTTTTGTTGCCTTTAGATCATTGAAAAGAGAAAGAGAAAAGCTTGCATTTCCATTTCAGAATCCTCTCATCTCATTACTTAGTGTTGTTTTGATTTGAAAAAGAAAAGAAAAGAGGAAAAATACTTTGATTTGGATAGTAGTGTTGCATACGTTTGTGTGTTTCATTGAAAAAGAAAAGAGTACTTTCATTGTCAAATTTGTGCATTGGGAATTGTGTTGCATTGATTTTGTTTGGAAATACCATTGGAAAGAGCTTTCTCCTTACCATAGGTAGAATTCATCGAAAGAAAAGAATATTTCTTGCATGTAGGTAGGACTTGCATTATGTTTCTGATTATGTACTCACCTCATGCATTCACCTAACCATCCAAGATAAAATTAATGGTAGAACTAGGTAAAAATTTTAGTAACTTGTGTGTAAGTTAGAGACGTGTTCTGGCGTCGTTAAGCATGGCAGCTGTCGTTACTTACCAGCACTGTAGTCTGGGGGTATTGTAGTCTTCCACATACATCGATATATAGAGCTCCTTCACGTACCCACCAAGTACCATAATCCGTACTTGGCATTTATCAAAGGGTGTATCACGTACTCGACACGTATATCGGAAGGTCTCGTGCCAACGACTGTGCATGAGATAGCACCACTATGGATTTGAGCTCCCACGTACCTTGTGTATATCGGGAGACACCATTAGGATTCTTGAAACCAACCGAGTTAACCATTTGGCCATCTTGGAAAATCAATACACCGAGAACAGCACTCGGGGAGATTAGCACGCACGTCCTATCCAGGTAGTTGGGTATGCAGGCAAGGGTACGGTCCCAGTCCTCCTTGTTGCATCATACTGTTGGACCCTGCAGTATATTGCGGTTTGTGATGCCTTGATAATCCTGTGAGGTTCCAGACTTTTGAATCCACTTTGTCACATAAGTTTGGTTGTTGCCTTAGTTTGAGTAGGTTTTCTTGGATTGCTTTTCTTTTATAATACCTTTAGGAGAAACATTGTTTTGGCCTTTTTTGGCTGATTTTCCTAATACTTTGGCGGATTTTCCCTAGAGAAGGTCCCGTAGTATCTTGAACTTGCCACCCGAATTTCCCCTTAATCCGAAGGTTATTTCAAGGGTAAGAATGGATCAGCGTAACATGGTCATAGTTACTGAAGTAGGGAACCCCACCTTGAATATTGGCGGACATTTGTTTCCACCAGATTCACCTACTTCTCATCCCACACGGGATGAGGAAGCTCACACCCCCACTTCTCAAAACCTTCGTCCCGTCATCCCGAGAGAACCTAGATCGTTGGAATGGATAAACAAACTCCAGGACGATCCTACTGCAGCTATTGGTCCTTCAACAGCTTATTGGACTTCTTCTACAGACAATCCAATGGCTCATTTTTCCATCTCATCCCCACCTAACTGGACTAATCCAGAGTTCACTAGGCCTTACTATAGGCCTAACCTTGCTGAAACTTTTGGCCGCATTCACGAACATTTAGAACAGTTACATGTTAAAGGAGATGAGGTTCGAAGACAAAGTTTTGAGCGGCACTCTAAAGAGTTCCATAATCGTCATTTCCAAATAAGACTTGACGATGGAAACATCCCAGTTCATTCGATATCTTTTGGATCAACTAAAGCACCCCACCCCATGACCACTAATGAGACTGGTCAACCTTCGTAGGAATCCAGTCCTGCACCTCAAGTGAACCAACCGGTGGAAGGACAACGATCTAACACACCTGTCACTACCATGATTACTTTACTAGTTCCTCCCCCACCTCAAAATTCGAGGGGAGGGTACCCCATTCCTATAGATTATCTTATTGGTAATGTTATTACCATGGTAGATAGTCAACAACCCACATTGGTTCAACCTTTGAATAGTGGTCAGCCTATTGTGGCTGGGGGGCAACCCTCGTTTCCTAACCAGAATGTTGGTGGAGTCCTCAATGGGCCTTCCGTTGGACCTACCCAACCCCCTAGGCCATCCACCACGGGATTATCTCATGTTGGAGAGCCGTTAAATGTAACCCAACCCTCACGGATTCAAGCGTATCCAGGTTCTGTTAACCCTACACCGAGCCAACCTAATCCCGAAAACGCGCCATACGGGATACCTTATCCTAGGAATCCTTACACTCTATGGGGGAAACAACCTGTGTTGCAACATGGACCCCAACCGACTATCCCTCAAGTACCACCACCCCCGTTCAGTCCTCTCCCACCTCCTATTGGAGTTGGCGGGCCCCCACCTAACACTGGCGGAGGCCCACCTCATTTTACCTACAACGCCCCTCACCCCTCAGGCCGTGGCGGGAATGGTCCACTACCTCCTCCAAGTGGAGGCGGAAGCAGACCACCTTATCATGGTGGAGGAGGACATTTCCCTTTGGGTGGTGGCGGTGGTACACCTCCCCCTTTAGGCGAAGGTGGTGGAGGACCTAATTACCCTGGTGGCAGCAGTGGTGGTGGACACCCTCATCCTTCTGGCAGTGGAGGTGGTGGGAGCCCCCATCCATCTGGCAGTGGAAATCGTCCACCACCCCCTCCAGGCGGAGGCGGTGGTGGACCACCTTATTACGGTCATGGACCCCCACCTCCTCCTGGCGGTGGCAGCGGACCTCCACCACCTCTCGGAGGTGGAGGTGGACCCCCCACCTTATTGGAATGGACCACCTTATGGTGGCGGACCACCTTATGGTCCGGGTGGCACACCCCCCTACAGTCAATTTTATCCCGGTACACCTTACGGTTAGTTTAGTCCTTACACGCCATATCCATATTATCAATATGCGTAGCCTAATCCACAGCTGCCTTTTTTGGCTACTTTGGACCTACCTGACCTCTCTCGTTTAACCAACGATCCTATTTACCATGGATCTAACTGGCCACCGATTCCGGTGAAACTTCTGTCTGATATCCCCAAGTTTAACGGTAAGCCAGGTGAAGACCCCAAGAACCACATGATGACATACCATTTATGGTGTTCATCGAATTCCTTAATGGACGATTCAATTCATCTTAGATTGTTCCAAAGGACCCTCACCGGTTCAACTGCCAAGTGGTACATTGAGTTGCCACCACACTCTTTTCTTTATTTTGGCTCTCTTGCTATGAACTTTTTGACACATTTCCACTTCCTATACGGTATGAGACTGGTACCGAGCTTTTAACCTCGCTCCATCAGAATACCGCCACTCACATTTCGGATCATATCCACAAGTGGCGAAGGAGATGACGTCTCATTAAGGCTCCCATTCTAGATCAGCTCCTAGAATACTAGTTTACAAAGTCACTCCTTCATGTCATAGCAAAATATGTTGACATGCGAGGTGTTGTCACCGAAGAACAAGCCATCGCGAGTGCTCATCTGTTAGACCTGGTTTATACCCAGTCTGGCACTCTGTTCAATATTTTTCCTGACACACCCCGGGACGTTAACGATCCCACGAAACCACATCAGGGACCCCAAGCTGATGGAATCATTGGTTCCCTTACCACCCAGCCTGCTGTTAGCACCGTTGGATTATCCAACCCCACTCTGGTTAGACACAGCACCGCCAAGTCCACCCCTCCTGCTGTAAATGAAGAGGTGAATTCTGTTCAATCAGCTTCATCCCATAAGTTTAATGGAAAAAAGAACAAGGGGAAACCCAAGAAGTCTTCTTCCTAGCAGGAAACGAAGAGCACTCCCAAAGATACTAAGCAGAAAAGGAAACTGAAGTATCCTTGCTTACTGTGTGGAGAAGACCATTTCTCCAAAGAGTGTCCCCATAGAGACGAAGTTCAGAAGTTTCTTAGGGGTAAACCGACTCCCGCAGTCCTCAATGATTTATTTCCTGCTCAAAATCAGTAGATGATTGCTCAAATCCCCTAAGCCCAGGGGGAACCATCCAATACTACGCATGTTCTCATGTTGTGTAATGAGGCAATCAGTTTAACTACTCACTCACGATCTTACGAATAGGTCCCTTCGAAGGAACCCACCGGAAGTAATACTGAAAAAGCTTCTGACTCTTTACCTGATGTCACTATACCATCAACTTCTCTCACCTTAGAGAGACCCTCTTTAGATTCGATATTGCATCCACCCAAGAGCACGATTCGAAAAGCAGTTTTCAATCCTAATGCTCGCGCGGCATAGAATTACAATATCGTAGAGGACTTGGCCCAAGCTCCTTGCGCCATGTCCACCTTGGAATTTTTGCAGAATTGTCCCAATCAACGTAGAACTCTCCTTGCAGCTATTGGTGCAGTTGACCTAGATTCCTCGAACACCATCATGTTTTTTCTTGACAACGTTAAGCCGAGGCTCTCACACCAGCTCGCATTCCAAGTTACTACAAACCTTGCTGGGAAGATTGTCCATCGCACTCTTTTGGACGAAGGAGCCTCCACTTCTGTCATATTCATCGCTTGTTGGAAAGCCATTGGCTCCCTTGAATTGAATCGTTCTCCTACAACATTGAAAGCATTCGACGGGCATGGCTTTCAACCTCATGGGCTCTTACAATCTCTTGCAGTTGAGTTTGGTAGAAAGACAGTAACCATTAACGTGAAAGTGGTCTCAACCCCATTAGGTTATAATCTCTTGCTTGGTCGCAATTGGTTTTATACCATGTAGGCAGTAGCCTCTTCATTCTTCTGCACAGTACAATTCCCCCACCAAGGACAAATTGTTACGATCGACCAGTTAGATTTTTGTACAACGGACGCCACTACTCATCTGTTAGAAAAACAGGATCGCAGAGCAATAACAATAAACAGAAATGAAAATATAATCACACATACACATTACAAGAGAGACACAGATATATCGTGGTTCACCCAACTTGGGCTACGTCCACACTGAATTTGCCAGTCCTTATTATTATTACCGTCCAGCAAGTCGAAGGGATACAACCTGCAGCACAACCGCTGCACTTCCTCTTCTCTGTTTTACAGTCTCTCTCCAGATCTCAAAGATCTTTACAATGCATAAAACCTAATACATCAACCCTAGCCGTATTACAATGTCTTTCTTTTATAAGGGAAATACAATGGGAAAATACCACGGGATACCCAAAACCATGGGCCCGCAAAACAGCTAGCAAAAACAGCCCCAAAAATTTTCTTCGGGGGCGTTGCCCCCGGACCCCCCAGCCAGGGGGGATGGGCCCCCTGGAACCCCGTGGGGGGGCGATGCCCCCCCACACCCCCCCGCTGGGGTGAGTGTACAGTCCACCTACACATCATATAGAACTGGGGTACAAACACGGCTAATACAATATCATCTATGAGACTAGAAGATCTGGCTCCACAACCAACATCATCCTAGTGACCATGTTCCTTCCATTGGACAGACGTCAAAACAGTATGAAAGTGTAGGGGTTGGTCTATTGAAAGATTCATCTCTCATGGGCATTTTTCCAGCTGCGGACCCCCCTAATCATGTTGCCATGATGCACATGATCTCCACTGAGATTTTATCTCACTCAAACGTTGCTTGGCTTGTACCAGATGAAGCCACAACACACCTGTTTGGAGACGCGATGCCTCTTTCACCCGCTGAATGTATTTATGAGGCTATCCAAACAGCACCGGAGGACTGTCCATCCATGGACCTTCCTTCCTGTTCTCCACGACGGACACCCTCTCTACCCGATCTCTTACTTCAGACCTTTCATTCAGACGATTCCATCATGTAAGTAATGAATGTGGACGACGGTCCGTGGGATGATCTTCATCACATGTCATCTTTTCTTCCTCCATGGAAGTACATAGAGGACAACATTCATACCCTCTTTTCACTAGATATCTACCCATCCCCTCATTTTCCCATCCATACATGTCTTACAGACACAAAGGGAAACTTGGCTAACATTGAGCCAACTACTGAGGTAGACATTTTCTTGAAACCTAGTATAGTGGAACACATTCGCATAAGCCAGAAGTGTTCCCCTGAAGAAATCGCTATTAGCACGGCCTTGTTCAAGCAATTTCGAGATGTTTTTGCTTAGTCATATTAGGAGATGCCTGGGATAGACTCTGCAATTGTTTCTCACGAAATAAAAACCTATCCCGACATCAAGCCTTTGAGTCAAAAATTACGACCGGTACACCCCCGGAAGACTGCAGCAATAAAGGCAGAAATTGAAAAACTCTTAAAGGCTAGATTTATTTTTCCTGTCCCATTGACGGATTGGATCTCAAACATCGTTCCTGTGAACAAAAAACAGGGCACCATTCACGTCTTTGTCGAGATCATAATCCGGCTTGTCCAAAAGACAACTACCCGACCCCCTTCATCGACCAAATTATCGACAACTGTGCCGGAAGCGTCATCTTCTCATTCATGGATGGCTTTTCTGGTTACAACCAAATTGAGATCAACCCAGCCGACCAACATAAGATGGATTTCATCTGCCCATGGGGTACATTCGCTTATCGCAAGCTCCCATTTGGCCTTAAAATTGCTGGCACCCACGTTTCAGCGGGCTATGTCATATGCCTTCCACAATATTAAGGACTTTGTGGAACCCTACTTGGATGATCTCCTTGCCCATTCGAAGTAGTGTGAGTTCCACATTGATCATCTGATGGCCATATTCCTCAGATGCAGACGGTACAATAACTGTCTGAATCCTCACAAGTGTATCTTTTGCATTCAGTCAGGATGCCTCTTAGGATTTATCGTTTCAAAGGATGGGATCCGCATTGATCCCTTAAAGGTGGAGGCCATCATCAACCTACCACCCCCGACTGATGTTACGAAAATTCAAAGTCTCCAAGGGAAGGCGACTTACCTCAGACGTTTTGTGTGCAATTTCACGGAGAAAACTCAGGGCTACATGAAACTGGTTAAGAAGGACGTCCCATTCATTTGGGACGACCAAGCTCAAAAGTCTTTTGACAGTATCAAACATGCCATCACGCATGATCCTATGCTCCAACCGCCTAATTATTATCGAGATTACATCTTATATCTTGCCACTTCTGCTACCACTATCGCCATGGTTTGGTACAGGAGGATCAAAACGCTCAAGAACATGTGATATACCATGCAAGTAAGGGTCTAGCTGACGGCAAAACTAGATACTCACATGTTGAAAAACTTGCTTTCACAGCAGTCATTGCCGTCCAGAAGTTCCGTCATTACATCCTGCTCCACACCACCACTATCATTGCCGACTCGAACCCCATGTACCATGTACTGAAATGTCAAGTGATTGGGGGCAAGTATTCACGCTGGATTGTGATACTGCAAGAATTTGATCTTCTTTTCGAGAAAGCTAAGTATAAGAAGTCTTTGGTGTTTGCCGAGCTCATTTGCAAATTTCCCCATCCTGATGCAGAAGTTGAGCACAATGACTCATTTCTGGATGAATCATTATTTCTCATCAGTACGAATGACCCCTGGTATGGAGATATTCTGTTGTATCTTCAAACCCAATGCTTCGATCCTCAACTTTTCCGCGATGATTGTCATAAGATTCATCACCATGAAAAGTATTACTTAATCATCAATGATACTTTGTATCGCCATGGCGTCGATTCAATCCTTCGATGTTGTCTCACTCATGATGAGGCTGAACGCGTTATGAATGACTATCACGCTGGGGCATGTGGCGGTCATATCTCTGGGATGGCTACAGCCCAGAAGATTTTGCGCGCAGGATATTAATGGCCTACTATCTTCAAAGATTGTATTGAGGCCGTTAAAAAATGTTCTCCTTGCCAACACTTCCATACATAGAAGCGCAATCATCCTGCCCCACTACATCCAGTTATTGTCGTTGGCCCATTTGCAAAATGGGGCATCGATTTTATGCACTATAAGCCTACCTTAGCCGAGGGGAATAGTTACATCATTGTAGATGTGGATTACTTCACAAAGTGGGCCGAGGCTATGCCTACATACCAAAACGATGGCAAAACCGCCGCACTCTTCATGTTTAATCATGTGATAGCACGGTTTGGAGTTCCTCGGGCCATAGTTACCGATCATGGTTCTCACTTTAAGAACCATATGGTTGCTGAATTGAGAAACAGGTTGGGTTTTCACCATGAAAACATGACACCCTACTACCCTCAATCCAATGGACAGGTCGAGGCAGTTAACAAGGTCTTGAAAACTATGATACAGAGGATGGTAGGGACACAAAATTCCAACTGGCATAACATGCTCTTTTCAGCATTATGGGCCTACCGAACTACTGTTAAAACCACCGCAGGATTCACTCCCTTCCAATTGGTATATGGATTGGAAGTTGTTCTGCCGATAGAGTGTGAAATCCCATTTTTACAGCTCGCGGTCGAACTTCTTCCTAACACTACTACTGAGGAAGAACGTCTCTTACACTTAGCCCAACTTGACGAGTCTCGCTGTGATGCCACTCTCACTAATGAAGCGCATAAGAAACGCATCAAGGCCCAGTACGATAAGTCGGTTGAACCTTCTATCTTTAACAAGGGTGACCTGGTCCTCACTTATGACCAGAAGCACGATAAGCTAGGAGCTGGGAAGTTTGAGTCCATGTGGCATGGACCCTGCGTCATAAAACGTGTGTTGGAAAAAGGTGCCTACAAGCTTGAAGATTATGATGGAATCTCTTTAGGTGAACCCCGCAATGGGCTTTACCTGAAGAGATACTATGCTTGATCTCTCATGCATAGACTTGCTTGTATATACTGTACATGGCATGTTTTTTTGTTTTTGTGTGGTGTGATGCAGTTCTCTTTTCGAGTGTCTTTTGATCTTATTTCTGCTTCTCATACCATGTTCTGTCTGTGTGTGCAGATGGAAACGTGATATGGATTCACGGACGGCGCCAGTCGGCATACCCTTCACCTTGCTTCGGCAGCCTGGGTACTATATTCCCCAACAGGTGAGCTCATTAGCTCAGGAAGAAGTTGCCTAGGGTTTGCGACCAACAATGCCGCAGAATATCAGGCAGTGATCAGAACTCTAGCTGATGCCATTTCCTTGGGTATGAACCATGTTGTCATCCACATGGATTCTCAATTAGTGGTTTCCCATCTAAACCGGATATACGCCATCCGTGATCCCATCTTACTCCGTCTCTTCAGACGAGTACGTCTCCTGGAAAGGTCATTTGAATCTGTTCAATACCTGCACATTCCACGAGAGTTAAACATAGTTGCTGACTCGATGACCAATTTCATTTTGGATTGGTACATTACACACACATAATAATCATAATATGTAAAAGCATTCACGACATGTAAATATAATGTACAAAAGAAAACATGTAAACAAGATCACATCACTAATCATTTGAAGAACACATAATGTATAAACTGCCGATAATGTATATATATATAAATCACTCAATAGTAGTGCTAGTACAAAATATGAAGCACGATGACTTTCAGTGAGTCTCTACAAAAATCTGAAGCATCATAGCTTTCAGTAAGTACAAAAATCTGAGGCCTCTAAGCTCTCAGTACAAGTCTAAAAGTGCAATCAGGCTGGACGCCTAACCCGTACACCACCTCTGCCTCTAACAACTCTCTGATGCTAAGTGAGAAAGCAGTCTACAGTATGAGCCACCTTGCGGAGTAGGGCATTGAAGCGCACGGATGCTCCAACCCCATACCTCTGCATGGGCCTCGGTAGGTCATTGATGGCTGGCTCTGGGACCTCCATAGTCAACCTGGATAGGTTCTGGTACACCTCCTCCATCTCCTCGACGCCAGGATGAGCACTGGAAGGAACCACTGCTTCTCCACCTCTGTCTCTCCTCACCAGAAGAGAGATACCTACTGGTCGCACAGGACCCACATCTGCACACATATAAAAAGTACTTGTCAGCACTGCATCAAAAAAATAATATAATTCACAAAACTAAAAAGTACAAGGGTTTTGTTCTTACCGATATCACCCCATGCTGCACCCTCTGGCAGCACTAAGTCGGGATCCTCCCAAAATTCTGTACCACTGTATGGGAAGTCCTCGACCATGAGCATCTGGCCCTCTAGCCAGTTGAAGAACTCGAGGCCAAAAGTGATGATGGGACCCCCACCATGGCAGGTCATTAGCTCTGCCCACCTGAGCATGTGTGGATCTCTCTTATCCCTCTCATCCAGTACCACCTGTGGGCGCAAGAGAGGAACCCGCTCCAAGAGGAACGACACTATGATCGATTTGTATCCAAACCCCTTGAGCTCCCCACACCGACACTTGGTCAGCTAAGCTCATATGTTGGCGAGGAGACCCTCATACTAGTTGAACACCATGGGAGACATACAGTCTTCCGCATACAACATCTAAGTCCGAGTAGCCATATGTGGAGCTTGGCTACCTGCCACCCTAGTAATAGTAAGCAGTACAATCCTCAGTGGATGACTTACCACATCTCTGATGAGTATCTTCCCACTGGAAGGACGAGAAGTAGCAACACAGTGTTGTGACACCATGTCCTCAACTGTACGATCACTGGCTCATGTCCGAGTGAGTTGTATAGTGTCCCCTCTTCGGGACAAACCAGTCAGAAAGTATATGTCCTCAATGTCAATGTTGAGGATATGCTCACCTATGAAAAAGTACTGTTGGGATGCATCCCAACTCTGTAACATGTGTGTCAAGAATGGGACTTGGGCTCTCATCCCTTGTACCTGGAAGAACTTGAGCAACCCACAGTTTTACAAAGAAGCCACACATTGTGGATCGTTTGCGAATTTGTCATCCTCTATCTCATGTTCTCTCTCTCGCCACTCTAGTACCATCTCTGCTTACTGGGAACCTGCCAAAAGGGGCATTTAAAACATGTTAGGTCCTTTCCCAACTGGCACAAACTCATTTTTTGAAAGATTTTTGATGTTTGACTTGTGGGTTTCCATCGTCGCACCTCACCTTCAGATACAGGACGACATAGTCGTAGGTCCCATTTTCGAGACTTACAATGACTCAGGCTCGTCGCAAGTCCCGAAAGGGCCACTTGCGACAAGCCGAGGGCACATTGGCCCCTCCCTAAATCATCAAAAAACTCAAAAAATGAACAAAAATGGAAAAACTAAACCACTACAAAGTTGCTGGCTAAGATTTAGGCCTACGTGGTCTGGACGGTTGGTGAAATGGCAGATCGTAGCTCCCGGAATCGGCAAAGGAATTTTTGGCTCCAAATTGGTACTTCTCCACCCAAATTGGCAATTTGAACAATGTTTCTATTTTTGGCCCATATTTATATTTATAGAATGGAATGGAATATTCATTTTCAAATATTTTGATGCTTTTGGGCCATTTACTATAGTTTTGACCATTTGTCAGTATATTTGGGGCTATTTGACACTTTCTCTAGTGTATAGGAGTCGTAAAGTGGTCTTTTGTAGCATTTCTCGCGTTACCAACGGTAATTACAAGTATGAACACTCCTTTGAACATTTTTCCATTATTATTTTTAGTTAGTCATAACTATTGCATGAGGATGAGTTCACTCTTCATTTGTTCTCATACTCATCAAATCATGAGAACAAGTACCGAGTTATGATTTATCACTTTTTCGGGCTCGTTAAACTTCCATGGAAAAGGACACCCCCCGGAGTCCATAGTTAAGCTCTTTTCAGACTCCCTAAAATTGAAAAGATTGCCAAGCGAACTTGTCGCGTTCACGCTTGTTAAAGTATTTGAATGGTCTTCTTCTTGGTGATAGTTTACCCCCTTTTTGGACCAGGGGGCACTAATTACGAAAAAGGAATACTCCGGCCAATCATCACTGGAAGAGTCCTCTCCCGTGTTGTTTTACCCTTTTTCGGGCGATGAGGATAACTTTATGAAAAAGGACAGTTCGAGTCTTCTTTAGTTCTTTTCAAACTCTCTAAATATGAAATGAAGACCGAGTTTACCTTCTATGGACTCGTTAAATTTTCACATTGAAGGGCCTGCCATGGGATGAACCCCTCCTATCCCAGGTTCGGAAAATATTTGGGATTGGACTCATCTATGAGATGAGCTATACCGAGCATCTAGTTACCCTCATCAAGCTTGTTAAAAAACACATGAGGCACTCATCGTTCATGATGGGGTAAAAGGAAATTGTTTGTGTTACATACCTTAGTGGCAGTATATAGTTGTTCTTGAACATGGCACTCATCTGCATTTGCATACCGATGCTTCGGTCATCTGTTTGTCTATGAGTCCCTGCTTACTTTCTGATTCATGTTAATCCTCTGAGTCATTCGGAGAAAGCTTCCACTATCAGTTGCATTAGAAGTTTGCGTCATTCTCATGTCAATACTGCTAAGTCATGCCATGCCCATGTTCAAGAACACATTCATTACTCATTATTTTCAGTCAGTACACAGGTCGTCATGCCGTTGTTACTTTGAGTCAGTCTCACATGTTATTGTACCATTCAATCCACTCTTCACATCTTTTGTCGTGTTTCGTGTCGATTGATGGGGGATTCATCATGGCCCTCCTTCGACGGATTCATCCTTGTCGACTTCAACCCATCATCCAAGGATTGAATCTAGAAACCAGTCAAGTACCTTGGCCCTGCATGCCTCAATGGCAGGTTACCTAGCTTTCATCATGAATTTACATCAGTGACTCTTGATTGAGAGATTTCATCTTGCATTCGACGCCAACTTATTTATTCATGCTTGATGATATGTACTGTGATACCTTGGGAATCATTGACATTAATGGTGATCTCCCTCACACTTTTTAACGGTTTACATCAATGACCGGTAATCAAGTGGTTTCTACCATGTTCGACGTCAAGACATTTGTAATCACATGGATAGATTTGTATCATTGCGGGTTCAGCTTGAAGACCCTGGGGAGTCATGTTTTACCTAGGTTGCGATGGAATTTGTATTGAGTCATGTTACATGGATCCACTTTTGTATTGGTCGTGGCTGTGTTATCATCTCATCATGGATCTACGCTTGTGTCTAGTAGCCATGATTGTGTTCAGTTGGTCATTACTCCCATGGATCTGCAATGTATTGGTCAGCAGCCATGTTGTACTACATATGAGATTGTCATTTCAGAGTCGTACTGCAGCAGCATCCTTCATCCGACAAGTCTTTTGCCATTATTTCTATCAAAGCACTTCACCTGTACATCCTTAACAGCTTCATGCTTTGGGGGGCATTCTGTTACACCTAAAATCTACCCATCATCATGATTTAGTGTATACATCCCTGAAGTCATCTAGACCAAGTGCTCATTTGGAGGATTTGTACTCATTTTGTACACCCTTTTGAGAGGTCGTCATAGGTTGCACACTAGCAACATGTGACGTCGCAGGTTTCTCCATAGCAGGGTGCGACGAGGTATGTTAATGGAAAAAAATAGCCATTTCGAGATCTTTCTCGAAGCTTGCCCATTTGGGGGCTTATCCCTGATCTCTTGGAGAGCTAGTACTCGACCCCTATCCTATTGGGAAGATCCCCTATCTCTCTCCTACCATCTCTCCTCCTATCCTATCCATAACCTCATCCACTTAGTCCTATATATACGAGGCTCACTCCCATACCAAAGGGAGGAAGACTATGGTATCTACATGCTAGTGAAATCTCTCTTAGGACACCTTCACTCACCTCTTGGAGAATTCATGCTTCCTTGGAAGGGCTTGGCAATTGGCTTGTGTGGAGAAGGGATGCTATGTTAAGTCATTGGTTGTAGTTCAATATCTCTATCATGTACTCCTCTATTTGCAGTAATACAAATGCTTTCCACCAATATCGTTCTTGATGTGTAATGATGTTGTGTTGTTTACCTGCTTAACTATTTACATAGATCTCTTATTGTATAGATGCTCTTTACTCGTTTCTCTTTTCTGTGTCTTAACAGGTCTTGCAGCTTGGATTTGATGACCTCGGAACGTGGAGCAACATTTGGGAGAAAGGATAGCGAAATAAAAGAGGTAAGACATCTAGTACTTGATCCTTAAGTAGATCTAGGAAACGTGTTTGTAGTCTATTCTATTTGTTCTAGACTCGCATTGAGCTAGGGAGATCCGGCTCGCTTTCGGTCGAGTAGATTGTCCGGTAACAAAGGGTTTTTGCTTATGAATTGTAAAGATATGCCTATGGGCATAATCTATAAATAGGCATGATTTTATATGGGAAAGGGTTGAAAAACTCTCAGTGTGGGTTATTGAACATTGTAAAATTAATTGACCTTGAAGCTATTGTAAAGGCTCTGCAGCTGAGTGCGCAGAGACCTATTTGAGAGAGAAGAGAATCTGCAGCTGAGTGCACAGACTAAGAATGGTTGCACCCTTCCCATAAAGAGCAATATTAACAACCATTCTTGTGGACATATCCTCCAGCCAGGGGGTGAACCACATTAAATCCTGTGTAGTGTGATTGAATGTGTTTCTTGCAATTATCTACTTGTTTACATGTATGCTTGAATTCTAGTTATCAGTTGTATGTTAATGCTTTTTATATGTATTCGCCATAGGAGAAAGATGGGAATAATATGTTAAGTATTACATGAATGAATGATTAATGGATGCAAAGTACTTCAGATTGTGAGTGTATTGACTGATAAAAGAACACCTGCATGGAGGAATGTTAAGTATTCGGCAACTACAAGTCTGTGAATGTATGAATCTGCCAATTAGTCACATAGTTGAATAGTGAATTTAAGCACAGCATTGGAGTGCGCAGTATTGTATGTTTATTCAATTGCATAGAACTTAACAATAAGAACTTGAATAAGTTGAATGGATAAAGAATGATAAGTATGAATGGTTAGAGTTAATCATCCTGAATAGATGCGCGGTCTAGCTGACGTGATGAACCATTGAGATTCGTTGCGAGATGAGTTGTTGATAGCTTATCGTCATACGCAAGAAGTGTCCCACAATGCCCAGTCATTGGATGTGTTGGTGCGCGAGCACCTCTTGTAATGTCCCCATTTTGACCCCCTCTTTCATTAAATTGTAAATGATGTAAATATTGTTATTTAATCATGGTGAGGAGCTCAAGGCCAAGGCCCCACCATTGATTTGGTGTTTTATGTATCGGCAATTAAAAATAGATGCCTATCGTTCTTGTGCTGGACATGCACAATGTAAATTAAGACATGTAAATATGAATTTTAATGAAAAACCCACAACTAGCTATGCAATGCAACATAGAGATGGGGGCATGATTCTACAAGGAATAGGGAGGGAAATTATTCAAACCCTTGAGCCAATGGTGATAAGACAAATGTCAATGAATAAACGCTCAACTACCCATTCTGACTTATGCACCCAATCATTTAATTCTTCCAAAAATTGGTTGAGGCAGTTAATGCCTTGGGAATGAAGAGGTATGGCAACCAATTTCGTGCATGGGAAAGCCATCAACCTGGAAAAATGTACTTTTTCTTCTGGCGCAAGAAAACACCCACAAAATGGTGCCCAAAGCCATTCTGAACCCAGAGTCTTTCCTCTCTCATGCAGTCTAAGCTAGCTGGGCTTTCCCCATCACGCTTTTTACCAATTTCCTACATTTTTCCATAGCAGGGAGCTCGTTTTTGTGTTGCACAGTGGATGGGAGAAAGGGAGTCACGTTTTGGGGGTTTATAGAGGTCGTTTCAGCCCTTGGAATGCATATAAACGTTTTTTGAAAATGAATGGCTCTCCCAAGGTTTATTTCCCATCTACCAGTTCGTTTTGGTTGCCCACATTTTTCAACACTTGTATTTTTGTTGTTGGGTGCATCTCTGCATTGGTTTGAACTGTGAGCAAGAAATTAGGAGTGGAAGTGGACCTAAATTGGCTTGATAAACCTAGTGAGGGGGATAACCTCTCAAGAAGATCAAGAGGGTTGGCGACTCTTCTATGCACACCTTGAACAATATTAGATTGGAAGGTATGGCCTGAGGGACTGTGTAGTAGTGAAGGGAGTACTTCCATGTGCCAGGTGTGTAGGTAGTGTGGGAGCCAAGCTAGATAGATCTTGCAAAGGGTACCCATATCTCTATGGATGATCCCACTAGCTTAGCAATTTTTCCTTCCATTGCCTAAAAGCCTGATAAACCCAACTATAGATTGGCTTGGTTGATTTGGTGTATCTTTGGGCTATGTGTGAGTCTGATGTTCCCTGATTCCTTGTAGAGATCATGCCCAGCTCGGGGGTGGCAGTGTGTTGAGATATTGATGATCACAATTGGCCTATGGTTGGGTGGAATGTTGTAGTTGCATATCCAGTTACTTGGGGCTACTTTGTGATAAGATAAGTACTCTCTTGTGTTAACTTTGCAATTATTTATTTGATGAATATCTTGAATGTATGAAGGATGTGTAATTGAAATTACTTCCACTATGTTTTCTTATAACCATACATTTCCATATGTCTTTTTATAGTATGTGACAGCTTATTTAATAAATTCATGGGGCTAGATGCCCTAGCTTCAGTCTAACGTCTCCATCGCACTGGTATGATGGGTGGGGACATTACACCTCCGCTTACCGAAGTATCCGACATGAAACAAAGAGGTTCTGCGCAGTTGTCTGTCCATAGCAATCCGCAAGATATCGCATTGCTTATTAGTCCTCCCACACCCGCATCGCTAGGTTGTGGAAACTTGATTCCGCAACCACCCCCTCAGCTTCGCCTCAGGTGAGACCTTAGGCTGCACGCAGTCTATTACTGAAAGGGCTGGTGAATATGGGTTTTGTTGGTTCCTTGAACCGCGAAGTACTAGGTTCTACATTGGAAACCTCAAGAAGGTGATATACAGCCAACAATTAGTGGTATTAGATCAATATGCTCGTGTGGTTTCTCAGTGCATGTCCCCAACGAAATCTGAATATCGAGAGTTGGGTCTCGAACTAGTTGAGCATGGGGAAAACCACTCTTGTTGGCCCAACCAACCTCATATGGATAGAGAAGAAAATAAATATGATGGAGTAGGATGTCCTATTAATGTTTTGCTCAAGGAATCCCTTTCTCGACAGAGGAACGATATGATGGATAAATTTTCTCACATCCTTCGATGAATTCCGATGGAAATAGATGCACCTTCAATGAGTATTCATTTTGGAGGTGGGAGTCCCTTCAAGGTACAAGTTGTCTTTTACATTCCCTAATTTGAAGGAAATATAGATGCAGATGCTTTGGAGAAATGGTTAAATCTATTATAAAGTTACTTCTTTGTTCAAAAATTTGTGACAGTGAAAAGATCACCTTCATGCTCCTTAAGTCCCTCCCCCATATCAAAGACTAGTGGGACGGGTACTATGAGAGGCATGTGAGAGATGACTCTAAAATATACAAGCTAGAACCCACTTGGGCAGTTTTTTTCAATGCCATCAAGGAGGATTTATACCTAGTTGGAAACTATGATGACCAGTACACCAAGTGGATGAACTTATGATAGGAGAGAGACCTGACTATGCTAGCTTTTACCGACATATTCCATACCCTGTGCTCAAAATTGGGTATTAGGGACTCTGAACGGAACTTGGTATTAAAGTACTGTAGTGGTGTGCAGAGGTAAACTCAAATAGAGATGTATTTCATTGACATATCCTCACTGGGAGCATCTTATTAATACACTGTCAAGATTAAGCAAAAGTTTAAACAAATGAATAAGAAGGAGTTTGGGTTTGCAAACCAATATCAATAAAATCCTGGAAAATGTAGCCCTAATTCACAAAGAAAAGGACAAAGAAGGGATAGCCAAAATCTTGACAACCAGCCCAAGCCGTAGGAAAAGAAAGCTAAAGGGAGATCAAAGAAGGACGTCGACAAGTGGTAAGAGTTCCACAAAATCCCCTGCCACAACACTAATGAATGCCACTCGAAATAATCATTGTTGGCTAAGATGAAGTCCACAGAGGTATACTCTAGCTTAGACTTGGATTTAGACTAGGAAAGGGGAAATAGGATCATTAATGCAGAACCTAGTGCCACCATCGCAACTGCAAAGATCCAACTAGAAGAATTGGAGGAGCCAGAGGAACGAGAGCGTCTCTTCCATTCACAACTTTGGGTGCAAGGGAATCCACTAAATTTCATTGTTGACAGTGGTATCCAAAAGAACCTCATATCATTTGAGGTCATCAAAATATTGAAATTTCCAACGATTCCACACCCCCAACCATACACCATCAGTTGGTTGATCCAAGGATGAGACATTTGTGTCAAAAACTAGTGTTTCCTATCCTAGGGAATCAAGCCGTTCAAATATGAGGTAATGTGTGATGTTTCCTTGCTTTAATTTGTGATGTTCTTTTAGGACAACGATATATGTGGAAATGTCATGTTGTGTATGAGTGTAGACCTTGTAGTGTCATTGTTACTTTGGGAAAGAAACTATCTGGGATACCAGAGACAATTCCCACTACTACAGTGTCCCTCATCACAGCTAAGTAGTGCAATAAGGATATATCCTAGATAGGAAAATTCGTCCTCTTCATGATTCATTCTAAAGGTGAACGAAATATCACAACAACATCCACCACCTCCACACAGAGTCCCTCTACATAGTAGAAGCAGGTGGACAAGATCGTGGAAGCATATGAAGACATCTTCACCACACCTATCGGGGCCAATGCATTGCTAGGTCAAGCATTCCATTGATTTGGTACCCAAGATGCCTTTACCTAACGGGACATTATACAAGCGTTCCCTCATGGAAAATGATGAAATCAAATGTTAGATTCAAGAGTTAATCCAGAAAGGCCATTTTCGACCCCGCTCCTTGCCTTATGGGAGTCCAATTGTGTTGGTGCAGAAGAAATATGGGACATGGTGACTTTGCATTTATTACCGATATCTAAACAAGATCATAGCGAGGAATCGGTATCCCATTCCTTGGATCAATGAACTTCTATACCGGCTCAAGGGTGCCAAATATTTCAATAAGATTCATTTGAAGTCTGCTATCATTAGATGCGAATTAAGCAAACTGATGTTTGGAAGACTGCCTTCAAATCCTGGGAAGGATTTTTTGAGTGGTTGGTCAAGACTTTATGCTTGACTAATGCTCCAACAGCCTTCATGAACATTATATCTGGACAATATTCTCAAGTCTTTAACCAATTTTTTTGTGGTCGTATATCTAGATGATATCCTCATCTATAGAAGAACATGGGCATAACATTTGCAACACATCCAACAAGTCCTCAACACCTTGCGACAACAGAAGTTATACGACAATATCAAGAAAGGCTCATTTGGCATGGAGAGGGTTCAATATATGGGATACATCATGGATGGACATGGTGTGCATGTGGATCCTGCCAAGATCCAAGGCAATCATGATTGGATGACACTAACAACTCTCACGGAGCTTTGCAGCTTCCTATGCCTTTCCAACTTCTAACGCATATTTTTGTTGCTATTCTCTAATAATTCTTGGTCCCTTAGCCAGGTGACCCAAAAGGAATCTAAGGCTAAGTGTTTTTGGTCTAAGCCACAACAACAAGAATTTGAGGATCTGAAGTAGTGCTTATGTTTGGTGCCTGCCCTCACCTTACCATATTTGCAACATCCCTTTGAGATTGAGAAAAATGCTTTATAATATGTTGTTCACAGATTCCTCACTCAGCATGGCCATCTAGTGGCGTATCATAGTGAGATGCTTTCATATACAGTCTGCAAGTATCCCACCTATGTCAAGGAAATCAATTACAATGTCAAATCCTACTGCTAGTGAAAGCATTACATCCTATGAGAAGAGAATGTCATCCACACTGATCACAAGCCCCTGTAGTTCATGCAAACCAAAGGAAAGTTACAAAATGGACGCCACCAAAAGTGGTCCACCTACTTGCAAAAGTTCCACCTGAACATGAAATAAAGAAGAGCAACACCAATTGAGTCATTGATTGCCTTAGTTGACCTCTAGTAGCAGCACTACCCATGGTGCTCAACTTTTGTGGCCACAAGACCTCCAGGTAGCCTCAACTATATGATAGTGATCTGAATTTGCTTCCATTTATTAAGAACTATTTTCAGGAACAGCGGTGATAGACTTTCATCTCCAGGAAGGATTGTTATGCCACCTAGGCCATCTCTATGTTCCTTCAAGTGATCATGCAGAAATAATTTGGGAAGAGCATTACAGTTGGGTGGCATGGCACTTTGGCACCGAAAAGAAAATGGCAATATTGCAGAAGTATTTATATTATCCCAATATATGACAAGATGTCAATTGATATATCTGATCCTGCACTACCTACGCCATCGCAAAAACTGCCATCAATAAGAAGGGGTTGTACACTCCTCTTCCTACTCCCAATGGGCCATTGGAATCCATCTCCATGGATTACATGTCAGAGCTACCTTCAAACAAGAATGGTAATGACTATGTGTTTTTGGTCTTGGATCACTTCTCTAAGATGGCCATTCTAATAGCTTGCAAAAAGAGCATCTCTACCGAAGCCACTGCTAAGTTATTCTTTGAGCCCATTTGGGTTCATTTTGGGCTGCCACCAACAATCATTTCAGATCGGGACATGAGGTTCCTAAGAACCTTCTTATCAAGCCTATGTTCATTGATGGATAGAAGCTTGCTAAGATGACTTCCTTCCACCCCTAGACCGATGGACAGACAAAGGTAGTCAACTAGATGATTGTACATATTTTGATAATGTACGATTCTAAACATACCTGCACATGGGATGAGAGCCTTCCATGTGTTCATCATAGATATAACAGAGCCCTTCATAGTTCCACTAGCCACATCCCTTTTCAGGTGTGCCTAGTGTTCCAACCACTCGCCCCAATTGATGTAGCTCTACCCATTGCATCTACACGGGAGGAATATTCCCATGCTCAGAATGAGGCTGATAAGGCCACTAGATTCGTTGAATGAATCTAAAACATCCACCAACAGGTCCATGACATATTGGAAAAATCCAATACCAAGTATAAGCAACGATATGGCTACCATCGAGTTCCACGCAAGCTCCAGGTGGGTGATAAGATTTGGTTGCATTTGTAGAAAGAGAGGACCATGGGACCCCATCACAAGCTTTGTCCACTTCTATATGGGTCGTACACCAACACAAAGACAGTCGGTGATAATTCCTTTGAATTAAGCATTCCTCCATTCCTTGGCATATACCTAGTGTTTAATCTGCAGATCCTATTCCCATACTTTCCACCATTGTTGGACACGTCAGAGATGATAGAGCAGTTAATACCTACAGATATTTACCCTGACTACATGGAACAAGCACTCACTAATCGGATCATGGAGACACGGGTTCAGGGAACCCACGAGCAGAAGATCTAACTATATCAGGTTGTTAAAGCAAGGAAACTACTCCACTAAGGAAAGTGGCTCACCGAGAGTCAAGTTCAGTAGAAGTTTCCCCATTTGGTTGGGGCACTCAATGAAATGGAGAACATTGCTTCCTAAGGAGGGAGGATTGATCCAGGTGGGTATAGGTGGCCACCCACCTATTCTACTGGATCAAAATAGTTTTCCATTTTGGGATTTTTCTAGTAATTTTTCTACAGTTTTTGAGGTCCTGAAATTCCGAGGCCGTTTTGAGGCCCTACACAATGTTTTTTGGAGATTCATGGGGGGAAGTGGTTTCCAATGGCATCCATTGTCCGCATTTTAAAATTTTATATATCGAATATACCTTTTCAATGGGCTATCGAGTGCCCCAAATGAATATCATATGCCAAAGTTATGTCATAGGGAAGTTGGCTATTCAATTAACCACCTTGGGGGCATGACAATTTATTACGGTTCATCTTCTAGCCTTAGGTTTTTGGATGTTTAGAGTTATTGCTCTCATGCTTCTGATATATTTTCCCCTTTTTCCTCATTTTGTATTCAACTTTTAATGAATGAGCATAGCTGCCACATCTCTTCTCAAGGATATAACTACAACCATTCTAGCTTCTTTTATTTTACAGTTTGTTTTGTTTCATTCATTTTAATAGAATCTGAGTTTACTGTATCTCTGTTTTTCTTGCAATATATTTGTGTACGTGAATATATTTATTTGATTTAATTTCATTCTCACATAAATATGGATTAGTGGTATCAAAGTAATCTACTCTTATGGTTTCTCAGTGCATGTCCCCAATGAGATCTGAATATCGAGAGTTGGGTCTTGAACTAGTTGAGCTTGGGGAAAACCACTATCGTCAGCACAAGAAACCTCATATGGCAGTAGAAGAAAAGAGAGATGGCTGAGCAGGATATCCTATTAAGATGTTGTTAGAGGAAGCCCTTCCGTGACATAGGAATGAGATGATGGATAGCATTTCCCAAATCCTTCAACGAATTACGACGGAAGTAGATGTACATTCAATGAGAAGTCGTTTTGGAGGTGTGAGTCCCTTCAAGGTACAAGTTAAATTTTATATTCCATGATTTGAAGGAAATATAGATACATATGCTTTGGAGAAATGGTTAAATTTGTTAGAATGTTACTTCTCTATTCACTTTTTTTTCGACAGTGAAAATATCACCTTTGTGCTCCTTAAATCCCTCCCCCATATCAAATACTAGTGGGACGGGTATTGCAAGAGGCATGCGAGATATGATTATGATATATACAGGCTAGAAACCAATTGGGCTTCTTTTTTCAATGCCGTCAAGTAGGATTTATACCCAGTCGGAAAATGATGACCAATACATCAGATGGACGACCTTACACTAGGAGAGAGACTAGACAATGTCGTAGTTTACCAAAATATTACATACCCTATTCTCAAAACTAGGTATTAGGGACTCTGAATGACACTTGGTATTAAAGTACCATAGTGTCCTGCATAGGTACAGTCAGACATAGATGGATTTCTTGGACATATATTCACTGGGAGCTACTTATGGGCACACTGTCAAGATTGAGAAAATTTTTAAGCAAAATAATAAGCGGGAGTTTGGGTCTGCAAATCAATAGCAACAAAATATTGGAAAAGGTGGCCATAACTCACAAAGCAAAGGACATAGCAAGGATAGTCAAAATCATGACAACCATCCCAAGCCGAAGGCAAAGAAGGGTAACAGGAAATCAAAGAAGGACACCATCAAGTGGTGTGAGTTCCACAAAATCCCTCCGTACAACACTAATGAATGTTGCTCAAAAATATCATTATTGGATGATACAAAGACCCCAGATCTAGACTCTATCTCGGAATCTGATTCAGATCAGGAAAGTGGAAAGAGCATCATTGATGCAAAACCTAGTGCCACCATCGTAACCAAAAATATCCAACCAGAAGATTTGGAGGAGTCAGAGGAAGGGGAGCATGCGAATATGATTGGGGAAGCGCATTACAGTTAGGAGGCAGGGCACTTTGGAAACAAAAATACAATGATGGTATTGAGGAAGTATTTTTATTGGCCCAGGATCCGACAAGATGTCAGCTGATAGATCTGATCTTGCACTACTTGTGCCATGGAAAACCTACCATCAAAAAGTAGTGGTTGTACACTCCTCTTCCTACTTCCAGTGAGCCATGGAAATCTATCTCCATGGATTACATGTCAGGACTACCTTCAACCAACATGTCAATGATTGTGTGTTTATGGTCATGGATTGCTTCTCTAATATGGCCATTCTGATAGCTTGTAAGAAAATCATCTCTATAGAAGCCACTGCTAGTCTCGTCTTTGAGCAAATTTGGGTTCATTTCGGGCTGGGCCACTGACTATAATTTCAGATCAGGACAATAGGTTTCTAAGGACCTTATGGTCCAGCCTATGGTCATTGATGGATACCATTCTCACAAATTCGACTGCCTTCCACCCCCACACTAATGGACAAACAGAGGTATTCAACTGGATGATTGTGCATATTCTGATAATGTACAATTCTAAACATTCGCACACATGGGATGAGAGCCTTCCATATGTTCAATATAGCTATAATAGAGCCCTTCATAGCTCCATCGTCCACATCTGTTTGTAGGTGTGCTTGAGGTTCCAACCATTGGCCCGAATTGATGTATCTCTACCTGTTGCATCAGCACGGGAGGAATCTGCTATGCTTAGAATGAGGCGGATCAGGCCACTAGATTTGTTGACTGAATCCAACACATCCGCCAATAGGTCCGTGAAATATTGGAAAAATCCAATACCAATGACTAGCATCAGGATCCAAACAAGTTCCAGGTGGGTGATAAGGTTTGGTTGTATTTGTAGAAAGAGAGGATCACAGGACCACATCACAAGCTTCTTCCACTTTGATGTGGGTCATACACCATCACCAAGTAAGTTGGTGAGATTTCCTTCCAATTAAGCATTCCTCCATTACTTGGCATGCGCTTAGTGTTTAATGTGGAGCTCTTTCGCCCATATTTTCCACCATTGTTGGACACATCAAAGTTGGAAGAGTAGTTGAAACCTACAAAGATTAACCTTAACTGGATGGAATAGGAAACCACTGATCATATCATGGACACACATGGTTAAGGGCACTCACTAGTAGATGATCCAACTATATCGGGTTCTCAAAGTAGGGTAGCTACTCCAGCAAGGAAAATTGCTCACCAGGAGTCAAGTTCAACATAAGTTTCCTCATGTGGTGGGGACACTCAATGAAATGGAGATCATTGCTTCATTATCGGGGAGGAATGATACAGGTGGATATGGGTGTCCACCCACTTATTCCACTAGCTCAAAACAGTTTTCCATTTTGGCAATTTTCTTATAATTCTTCTAGAGTTTTTCGGGTCCTCAACTTTCGAGGCAATTTTGAGGCCCTGAATGACATTCTTTGGGGATTTGTGGGGGATGATGGATTCCATCAACCACTAGTTCAAATTTGTATACCTAGGATAGACCTTCCCAATGGGCTATGATAGCCCCAAACGGATATTGTATGCAAAAGTTATGACCCTGGGAAGTTGATTGTTCAACTAACCACCTTGGGGCTACAAAATTTATGATGGTTCATCTTCTAGGGTTAGGATTTTGGATGTTTAGGCTTATTTCCCTCATGATTATGATATAGAGGCCCCTTCAACCTCTTGTTGTATTCAACTTGTAATGAAGGAGCATAGCCGCCATATCTCTTCTCATGGATATAGCTTCCACCATTCTAGCTACTTTTATTTTACAGTTTGTTCTTTTTCATTCATTTTAATAGAATCTAAGTTTACTGTAACTCTATGTTTGTTTCAATATAGTTGTGTATGTGAATATATCTATTCCCTTTCATTTCGTTCTCACATAAATCCAGATTGGTAGTATCAGAGGAATCTGGTCTTGTGGTTTCTCAGTGCATGTTCCCAACGAGATCTTAATATTGAGAGTTGGGTCTCAAACTAGTTGAGCTTGTGGAAAACTACTCTCATTGACATAAGCAATGTCATATGGAGGGAGAAGAAAAGAGAGATGATGAAGCAAGATATCTTATTAATCTATTGCTCGAGGAATCCCTTGCATGACAAAGGAACGAGATGATGGATAACTTTTCCTGGATCCTTCGATAAATGCTGACAGCAGTAGATGCACCTTCAATGAGCAGTCGTTTTGGATGTGCGAGTCCCTTCAAGGTACAAGTTATGACATTCCCTAATTTGAAGGTGAGATAGATGCATATGCTTTAGAGAAATGGTTAAATTTGTTAGAAGGTTACTTTTCTCTTCAAAAAATTTCAAAAAATGAAAAGAATACCTTCGCGCCCCTTAAGTCCCTCCCCCATATCAAATACTAGTGGGATGCGTATTGTGAGAGGAATGCAAGATATGAGTCTGAAATATACAAAATAGAACCCACTTGGGTGACTTTTCTCGATGCCATCAAGGAGGATTTATACCCAGTCAGAAACTATGATGACCAGTACACCAAGTTGATGACCTTACGCCATGAGAGAGACAAGAGAGTGCCAAAGTTTACCAATATATTCCATACCCTACACTCAAAACTGGGTATTAGGGAATCCGAATGAAACTTGGGCTTAAAGTACCGTAGTTTCCTGCAAAGGTACATTCATATAGAGATGAAATTCCTGGACATATCCTCATTGGGAGCTACTTATTGGTACATTGTAAAGATTGGAAAAAAGTTTAAGCAAAAGAATAAGCGAGAGTTTGGGTTTGCAAATCAATAGCAGCAAAATCCTTACAAAGGTGTCCCTGACTCATAGAGAAAAGGACAGAGCAAGGACATCTAAATATGGAAAACTAGCCACAGCCATAGGCAAAGAAAGGTAACAAGAAATTGAAGAAGGACACTATGAGTTCCACAAAAGGCCTTGGCACAACACTGACGAATGCCGCTCAGAAAAATCATTGTTGGCTGAGACGAAGTCCCCAGAGCTGGACTCTGGCTCAGAATCTGATTTAGAGCAGGAAAGGGGAAAGAGGATCATTTATGCGAAATCTAGTGCCACCATTGCAACCACAAAGGTCCAAATAGAAGAGTCACAGGATCCATAGGAAGGGGAGCGCCTCTTCCATTCAGAACTGTGGGTGTAGGGGAAACCACTACATTTAATTGTTGATAGTGGCAGCCAAAAGAAATTCATTGTGGTCTAGGTTGTCAAAATATTGAAATTGTCGATGATTCCACACACCCAACCATACGCCATCATTTGTATGGGGCCAGGAATGACACATCCATGTCAATCAACAGTGTCATTTATCCTACAACATCAATCCGTTCAAAGATGAGGTAGTTTTTTATGTTTCCCCACTTGAAGTTTGTGGTGTTCTTTTAGGAAAACCATATATGTGGAAACATCATGCTGTGTATGAGTCTAGAACTCGTAGTGTCATTGTTAATTGGGGAAAGAAACTCTACAAGATACCAAATACAATTCCCACTAATCAAGTGTCCCTCCTCACAGCTAAGCAGTGGAGGAAGGTAATCTCCGAGATAGGGAAATTCATCCTCTTCGTGATTCGTTCTGAAGGTGAACAAAAGATCACAACATCCACCACCTCCACATGGAGTCCCTCCACATAGCAGAAGTAAGTGGACAAGATCATGGAAGCATACAAAGACATATTCACCACACCTATCGAGGTGCTAATACATTTCTAGGTCAAGCATTCCATTGATTTGGTATCCAGGGTACCTTTACCTAATTGGCCAGTATACAGGTGTTCCCTCATGGGAAATGAAGAAATCAAATGTCAGATTCAAGAGTTAATCTAGAAAGGGCATATTCGACCCAACTCCTCACCTTATGGGAGTCCAATTGTGTTGGTGCAGAAGAAACATGGGACATGGCGACTTTGCATTGACTACCAAGCTCTAAAGAATATCATAGTTTGGAATCGCTATCCCATTCCTTGGATCAATGACCTTCTAGACTAGCTCAAGTGTTCCAAATATTCCAGTAAGATTGATCTGAAGTATGGCTATCATCAGGTGCCAATTAAGCAGACCAATGCATGGAAGACTTCCTTCAAGTCCCGGGAAGGACTTTTTGAATTGTTGGTCATGCCTTTCAGATTGACTAATGCTACAACAACCTTCACGAGGATTATGGACGATATTCTTTGGACATTGACGAATTATTTTGTGTTCGTATATCTAGATGATATCCTCATCTATAGCAAAACATGGGAAGAACATTTGCATCACATCCAATGGGTCCTCAACACCCTATGACAACACAAGTTATACGTAAATCTAGAGAAGTGCTCATTTGGAATGGAGAGGGTTCAATATCTAGGATACATTATGGATGAACATTGTTTGAATGTGGATCTGGACAAGATCCAAGACATTTGTGATTGGATGACCCCAACAAATATCACAAAGCTTCGTAGCTTTCTAGGCCTTTCCAAATTCTATCACAGATTTGTGTCAAGCTTCTCTAATATTGCTTGGTCCCTTATCTATGTGACAAAAGGGGGATCTAAGGCCAATTTTGTTTGATCCAAGCCACAACAACAAGCACTTGAGGATTTGAAGCAGTGCTTATGTTCAACGCTCGTCCTCACCTTACCAGATCTGCAACAATGCTTTGAGAATGAGACAGATGCTTCTGACAATGATGTTGGTGCATTCCTTACTCAGCATGCCCATCTAGTATTATATCATAGTGAGACGCTTTTAGATGCATTCCGCAAGTACCCCACCTATGACAAGGAAATGTATCCCATTTTCCAAGCCTGTCACTAGTGTAAGCATTGCATTCTAGGAAAAGAGACATTCATCCACACTGATCAAAATCCCCTATAGTTCATGCAAACCCAAGGAAAGTTACAGAATGATCGTCACCAAAAGTGGTCAACCTACTTGCAGTAGTTGCAACTGAACATTAAATACAAGAAGGGAAACACCAATCAAGTCGTTGATTTCCTCAGTTGACCTCCAATAGCAGCACTGACCATGGTGTTTAACTCTTGTGGCCACGAGACCTCTGGCTAGACTCAACTATATGACAGTGATCCCAAATTTGCTTCCATTTATCAAGAACTATGTTCAGGAACACCAAAGACAAACTTTCATCTCCAGGAAGGATTGTTATGCCACCTAAGCCATCTTTTTTTTCCTTGAAGCCAGTGTGCGACGATGATTTGGGGAGCACATTACAGTTGGATGGCAGGGCACTTTGGAACCAAAAAGATAGTGGTAATATTGTAAAATTATCTTTATTGGCCCAAGGTCTGATAAGATATCAACTGATATATCTGATCCTGCACTATCTACGCCATCGTGAAACCTGCCATTAAGAAGCAGGTTTGTACATTCCTATGCTTAGTCCCAATGGTCTATGGGAATCCATCTCCATGGGTTACATGTCAGGACTACCTTCAACCAAGCATGGTAATGACTGTGTGTTTGTGGTCATGGATCACTTCTCTAAGTTGGCCATTCTGATAGCTTGCAAAAAGAGCATCTCCGCCAAAGCCACTATTAAGCTCTTCTTTGAGCACATTTGGTTTCATTTCAAGTTTCCATAGACTATCCTTTTAGATCAGGAAAGCTGGTTCCTAACAACCTTTTGGTCCATCCTATGGTCATTGATGGATACCAAGCTCATCAAGTTGAATGCCTTCCACCCCCATACTAATGGACAAACAGAGGTAATGAACCGGATGATTGTGCATATTCTGAGAATGTACAATTGTAAACATCCTCTCACATGGGATCAGAACCTTCCCTATGTTCAACATAGTTATAACAGATCCCTTCATAGCTCTAATAGCCACATCCCTTTTCAGGTTTGCCCGGGGTTCCAACCGCTGGCCCCAATTGATGTGGCTCTGCCCATTGCATCCCCACGGGAGGAATCTACCCATGCCCAGAATGAGGCTGATAAGGCTACCAGATTTATTGAATGAATGCAAAACATCTACCAACATGTCCATAACATATTGGAAAAATCCAATACCAAGTATAAGCAATGAGATGACCAACATCGGGTTCCACACAAGTTCTAGGTGGGCATTAATTTTTTGTTCCATTTGTAGAAAGAGATGCTCATGAGACCCCATCGCAAGCTTCATGGACTTCGATATGGGTCGTACACCATCACCAAGGAATTCGATGAGGATGCATTCGAATTAAGCATTCCTCCATTCCTTGGCCCTCACCTAGTGTTTAATGTAGAGCTCCTTTGCCCATATGTTCCACCATTGTTGGACACATTGGAGGTGATAGAGTAGTTGACACCTATAGAGATTAACCATGATTGCATGGAATAGGAAACCACCGACTGAATCATGGAGACATAGGTTAAAGGAACTTGCCAGCAGAAGATCCAACTATATCGGGTTGTCAAAGCAAGGCAACTACTCCACCAAGGCAAGTGGCTCACCAGGAGTAAAGTTCAATAGAAATTTCCCCATTTGCTAGTGACAATCAACACAATGGAGACTATTGCTTTATAAGGGAGGAGGAATGATCCATGTGGATATAGGTTCCCAACCACCTTTTCCACTGGCTCAAAGCAATTTTCCATTTTGACAATTTTCTGGTGAATTTTCTACATTTTTTCGAGTCCTGAACTTCTGAGGCCGGTTTGAGCCCCTAAACGACGTTTTTTGGCAATTCTCAGATAGACCTTTCTAATGGGCTATCGAGCACCCCAAATGGAGATCATATGACAAAGTTATGACCCCAGGAATTTGATTGTTCAACTAACCACCTTGTGGCCGCAAACTTTAAGAAGTTTCATCTTCTAGGCTTAGGTTTTTGGATGTTTAGGGTTCTTTCCCTCATGCTTATGATATATATGCTCCTTTGACCTCTTTTTGTATTTAGCTTGTAACGAATGAGTGTATCCGCTACATCTCTTCTTAGAGATATAGCTACCACCATTCTGGCTGCTTTTATTTTACAGTTTGTTATGTTTCATTCATTTGAATAGAATCTGAGTTGATTGTATCTATGTGTTTCTTGCAATATAGCTATGTATGTGAATATATTTATGCGCTTCCATTTCATTCTCACCTAAGTCCGGATCACCATCAGAGATAATCTCCATGGATTTAGGGGTGGTTTACCAAGAAGAAGGAAGTGACATGATTATATGTTTGTGGTAGTTGACAACTTTAGCAAGATGTGCATTCTCATTCTTTGCAAAAGGCCATTGAGGGAAAAGATGTAGAAAACATGTTCTTTGAAAACCTTTAGGTGCACATTGAGATATAAAGGATCGTCATCTTAGATAGGGATACCATATTTTTAGGTTTCGTTCTACACTTGGGAGAAGATAGAGACCCAATTGAAGAGATGTGCAGCTTTCCATCCATAGATAGGAAATGGACATATGACCTCTCATGTAAAGCAACACCCATCGATATCAACAAATATGATAAGATGATTTAGGTTTCGTAGTTATCAAAATACTCCATGAGGATTTTAAACTTTACTACATAATGGATTTGAAACCAACGTTTCAAGTAGATACTCTGCTCATCTTTGGGGCAACAGATTCAAATTATGATTTTTTTTTTTGAAAATACTTAACTAAACAAAATATAAAATGAAGTGAATTGAAACCAACCTAAGGTATTATAAGCTTATTTCGACAATTATGAATATTATGCTCAGGGCACTAAGTAAGGAGGCTCCACCGTACTCTTAGTTGTACTACTTGAAGGGTTACCAACAGAGGTTACAAGGGTGTCCAACAAATGTGACTTAGTAGCAGTTGTATTTTCTACATGTATACTTCCCTAACCGTAGGTTTATCTACTGAACGACAGATCTCTGTATTATTTAAAGACGTCGAAACATGTCTCTAGCCTAATTTTTTTATTATAAAATCGAAGTGCGTGCTGGCTCAATATAGGTAAATAAAACAATTGCTTTCACCGTTAAATACACGTATGCCAATCGATATCCGATACTTATTGGTATAAATGTTTCACTTTGTCAACGTTGTAATTATCAAATTCAAACCATGCCCATAAAATTTAAAACTAAGGACCATCATGATGATGCCACTTTACCAACCTTTAGCCCTTGCCATAACTAAAGTTTGGAAAACGACCTAGCGTTTCGACATGTGTCATATAGTCCCATTAAAAACATGTCTTCTTTTTAATGGATGTTAGATATTGACTCGTACAATTTATCAAATCATTGATCAAATGCATTGCTTTTCTAAAGTTTACTCCAAGGAATCTTTATTTTGAGAAATGTCCGCGAGTAAAATTCAAGTAAAGCAATATCTACCACTGAATTCCAACTTAATATATTTTTGAAAGCTATTGTATATCTTCAAAAGCAAGTAAAACAATCTGCCTTGCCATCACCCATAATAAAGTTGAAGAAGACACACATAACGTGGCAAAACAATTCAATTAACAAGTACCCTTCAATAAACTAAAATAAAGTTGGAATAATTTTGATAGGTAATCTTGGAATATTTTTTTGGTCTTCTTTAATCCTTAAGATTATTTTTAAAGAACAGTGATATTTAGTGGCGCGGGGATGACGCCGGAAATTCGACGATTCGACCATTCGTCGGTAGAGTGTAGTGTATATAAAGACATGTCGTGGATTAGGTGGATCCCACTCAACAACCCTTGAAAAACACGACTTCGTCTTTCCAGATAAAGAAAGAATCAGAAAATTGCGTAGTAATTTGATCATTATTCCGACAACCACGCAAAATGATGACTCAACTCATCAATCCAATTACATCCGTCGACAAAAGCTGACGCTGCTGCCACGTCCCCACTGATGATGTTGTAATCCCAAGGCATATCCACCTGCCTACCATCGTCGCACCATGCACTGTTAAAGCTGTTTTATCTGTAGTCGAATCAATCTCTGATCAATTTTCACATTTTTTCAGGAGCAAATGGCAGGAATCGCGACCTGTAGCATCAATTTCATAGCAATTTTGGAGAGATAATGTTGGATTCTTACCATTCCCACCAACCCCACCATTCTGCCCTGGCGATCTCAGACATCTTTTAATGCTATAAAACCATCCATCCATCCAGGCAGTTCTACTAAGACTCTAAAATTCACTTTTGTCATTGAAGAACAGACGATCGCTCCATTTTACCAGACATGGAGGTGCCCGTATTGATGCGGGTTCTGCTGTTGTACTGCTTTTTAGGCATTTATGTGACAACATGTGAGCTAGACAGGAAGGCCTTCCACCCAGAATTCATGTTCGGCACAGCTTCTTCAGCGTATCAGGTAGTTGGTAGCTGTTGAGTTATAATTGTATTTGATTTATTTAAATTGTGTTTTTGGCTGTTGGAATTGTAATTTTGATTGTCAAATTAATGGATTTAATCATCTAGATTATCTATATTTTGATTATACAATTTTAACAATCTGAAACTGTAATTTCAATATTTTTAGCAAAATTTTAACCTGAAAAATCATAAATCTAGATTACCCATATCTCTATTATACAATTCCAACAACCTGAAACTGCAATTTCAAACCATTTCTACATAATTAAAAATCATTTAAAAAAAATAAAAAATCGTATTTTTTTTTTACTCCTTTCTCTAGATTGCTTAGTGAATGCTTGACTCTTGACATGTCCCTCAGTATGAAGGAGCAGTCAGAGAAGATGGCAAGGGTCCTAGCACATGGGACGCCTTAACACATATGCCTGGTATGTTCACTGCAATATCTATTAGTCTCCTTTAGTTTGTTGGCATATTCAACATAAATACAACGCCGCGGATACGCATGGGTTCGGAGAAAAGATTTGACATATTTTGCATAAATCTGTTATGATCGTGGGCAGGTAGAATAAAAGACAGCAGCAATGGAGATGTGGCAGTCGACCAATATCACAGATATCTGGTAAGGTTCCATTACTCTTTAATGCCGGATATGGTATTAACAAGCAATTGGAGTATTCACATTCATCTGAGATATTGTCTTCCTCTAACGAAACAGGAAGATGTCGAGATCATGGCTTCAGTTGGACTAGACGCCTACAGATTCTCCATATCCTGGTCTCGAATACTTCCAGGTAGATTGTGCCTTCTGCCATATTAAACGCATGAGCTAATGATAGAGAATATCAAATTTGATCTATGAAGTTTATAATTGGGGATTCGTATTTTCTCTCATGGCTGTATTCTGGTTTCAGATGGCAGAGGTGAAATTAACATGGCTGGGATTGAATATTACAATAATCTAATTGACGCCCTTCTGCAAAGAGGTAGGCACTGGCAAGAAAATGTCATTTATTGCTGTTTATGAAAAATACTTTTGAATCAACTTCAATGTTTGGGTGGTTTAAAATTTGTTTCTTTGTTTGCTTCCAGGTATCCAGCCGTTTGTGACATTGTTCCATTTCGATCTTCCAAAAGCACTTGAAGATTCCTACGGGGGATGGTTGTATCCTCAAATAATGTAATTGCAATCTATGTATATCAATTTCACAAAATTACAGAACAGTACACTGCCATGTTTTCGATCCCTGAAACTGATTTGTGCTATTTATATTTCTTCTGTGTGAAGTAAGGACTTCGAAGCCTATGCAGAGATTTGCTTCGGGGCATTCGGTGACCGGGTTAAATACTGGGCGACAATGAACGAGCCAAATCTATTTGTGCCTTTAGGATACACCGTCGGAATATTTCCACCCACGAGGTGTTCTGGCTCGCACGGGAACTCTGCATGCATATCTGGGAATTCCTCCTCATCAGAGCCATATCTTGCTGCACATCACGTTTTGCTGGCCCACGCGTCTGCTGTGGAGAAATACAGGGAGAAATATCAGGTCAAGCATCCTTTCACGCACTTGCTGCATGTACTCCAAATATTGTAATAGTTTGCCAAATCTTAACCAGAATGGGGCGTTTGTTTGCAGAAAATTCAAGGAGGGTCTATTGGATTAGTTATGAGTGCACCATGGTATGAACCCTTGGAAGATTCCTCAGAGGATCGATCGGCTGTTGACAGAATTTTATCCTTCAATCACCGATGGTGAGTACCATGACTTCAATACTAAGTTCCACCTACACCCTTGTTTGTCTAAAATTAGAGAGTCTCTTCTGATAATGGAGGCGAATGGATTTTCATAATTAATTTTATAAATTTCAACGCGTATTCCAGGTTTTTGGATCCAATTGTTTTTGGAGATTATCCACGAGAAATGCGTGAACGAGTGGGATCACGCTTACCATCTATTTCCTCCGAACTATCCGCTAAACTTCGGGGATCTTTCGATTATATAGGAATAAATCACTATACAACTTTATACGCAACAAGCACTCCTACCCTTTACCCAGATAACACGCAACATCTATATCCAGATTCCATGGTTTATCTAACAGGAGAGCGCCGCGGAGTCCCAATCGGGGAACGGGTATGATAGCTTCTTTATCTCTTGAATATTTAGTGCTAATTAACTTCTTTCATTTTCTGTGAGACTTGAAGTATAGTTTGGCCAATGGCTGATGCGATTCCTATTTGTTATATCGTCACAGACAGGAATGGACGGTTTATATGTGGTACCTCGTGGAATTCAGAAAATCGTGGAGTATGTAAAAGAATTCTACGACAACCCGGCTATTATTATCACAGAGAACGGTAAAGAGTTTCCATAATTTGGGGATTTTTTTTCACATTCAAAGAACTGACAAAAAGGCTATCAGACGCAATCTCTTAATCTTTTCCTTCTATTTTCCCGGCCAGGCTACGCAGAGTCTAAAGATTCCTCATCGACTCTGCAAGAAAGTCTAAACGACATGAGGCGAATAAAGTTTCATGGAGATTGCTTGAGTTATCTCGCTGCAGCAATCAAGTAAGATCAAACGCCATTGTTTTCATTAGATTGTCATTGGAATTTACTTCTTCATTTGTTTATGTGATTAAGCCGATTGCCATTTATCTGTGCGTTTACACAGAAATGGATCAGATGTCCGAGGGTACTTTGTGTGGTCTCTTCTGGATAATTTTGAGTGGGCATTTGGGTATACAATTAGATTTGGTCTTTATCACGTGGATATCACTTCTGATCAAAAGAGATATCCCAAACTATCAGCCCACTGGTTCAGGCAGTTTCTTCAGCCAGACGACCAGGGAAGTATTAGAAGCAGCAGCATTTAGGCGGCGTTCTCCATGCGTTAATAATCAAAAACACCTTTTCCTGCAACCCTACCCTAAATTCGGCAAGCAAATCTGTTATGTTCGCAGGATCGATCCCCCGGGAATCACATTCCGAGGGATCGTCAATCAAATCCAAAATGCCGTAAACCCATTGAGCCGTTACAGCGGATTGCATAATAAGAACAATAAGAAATTGCACTATATGCGACATGTATGATAGTACTAATCGCCAGCCAGTATTTTTATTAAAAAATATGTTTATTTCGTCTTTTGTAGATAGATAATGGGAGACCATTATGACTTAACTTTTGTTTGAATTGAGCCAGACTGTAAATTCGATATACTTGTCCTTTGTACTTACCAGGAATCATTTTTTCACGATATCAAGCCTATCGACTTAATTAAAAAATTATGTATAATTTATATTTTATAAATAATGATACAGAACTTTTAATTCAATATATTTATCCAAACTTCTTTGTGTACAGTTCTAGATATGTTATAAGTAATAGGACCCCACTATGTTTTTATATCCAAACTTATTTGTGTACAGTTCTTGATATTTTATAAGTAATGGGACACCACTATGTTTTTATAATTTCTACAATTGTGATAATGGTCATGAACAATAGAAAAGGAATCCTAATGAAAAGTTGAATAAAATAATATGTACTATCATAATAATTTAAATCATTACAATCACTTAATTTGTGATTAGTATTAATAAATCAATGTTAAATCATTACAATCACTTAATTTGTGATTAGGATTCATAAATCAAATTTGCTAGTGTTTTCTATGTAGTTATAATTACTCGTTGTCAATGTTTTAGCTAGTTTTATTAATGCTAAGACTACATTTGTTTTATCCTCCTAAATATCAGAACTATCATAAAATCAATTTAAACATTACATTTGTCTCATCCTCATAAAATCGATACATTACATATATCATTCTTTTTTATAATTGTTTATTTCAAATTTGCAATGATTACCATATAATCAATGTGGAGAGCACACTTGTCTCATCCTCCTCAATATCAAAACAACAACCATAAAATCAATTCAAACATTACATTTATCTCATCCTAACCTAATCCGGGATCCATGGAGATCTATCTCCATCCCAAATACCAAATAAAAAATAGAAAGTATTACACCAAAATTAAAATTCAGTTAAATGCTATTATTTGGATTTTACGGAAATTTAAATAATTCCTTTTTTCTTTCTTAAGATTCGATAGACAAACAAATCTCAAGGGACTTTAATCATCATCATCATTAATTCTACAATGAACATCCACAATATAAAAAAATTAATAAAAAAAATCAATTAAATAATATAAATTAATTTTAAATATAAAAAGCATACAATAGTATGTTAATGTGCTTTTTATTACTCAAATAAAAAATTTAATAAACAATTAAATAAAATGATTTTAAATATATATATATATAATGTTAATGGGTCTTTCAACTATCTTCTATTTGTTATCAATAATTTTCAATAAAAAAATAGCCAACAACTTATTGTTTTTATAGTTCCGGTGATATGATAATGGATCAACACAATCTAACGTAATTTTAACGAAAAGTCCTATAATCAAATGGAAATTTAATGAGAAGTTTGTTTAAATTTTACATTTTAAATAAATATAGTTATATGTCGATTTGTCTTTAAAAGTAAGTGTGGTTGTTATTAAATAGGTTTAACTCCATTTGAAAATGTAAGTACTGTTTATTTTTAAATTATTTAACAAAAATTAATATAATAAACCAATAATATTTTTGGGCTCTTTCATTAACTGATGGAAAGATCGGTTAGTCTGCCATTCTCCTCTTTCCAGGAAGATATTAATATGGCAATATCTAAAATTTAATTCTTTTGATAAGTTGTCTTTTTCGAAAGGATATTTGTAATCCTTTATTTAATATCTAAATTAAAATAGTGTTATTTTATATTAATCTTTTAAAACAAATTTGTTAGGTTATTGGTCTCTAAATTGTACATCTCATCAACATGGATGTTGATACGTAATTTAAACTTATCTAATATTCTTGTAATTCTTAAAAAATTAATTAATATAATAATAAAAAATAATATTCAGGAGTACACTAAAATCCTTGATTCCATTACCGGGCAGATTTTTTTTTAGATAAATCCGACTTATCCTCTCAAACTCCTCAATCTGAGTTCACCTTTCCAAGACCCTCTTCAATAGAAAACACCACTTGTGAATCTGACTTCACCTTTCGAAGAACCTCTTCAATTGAAAACACCACTTGTGAGATATGCATTAGGGCATCTCTCGAGTTCAATAGACCCTCGATCCTCGTAAAGCCATGTTGGAATGATAAGATTGCATGCTTTTAGAAGAAATTGTTTTCACGATGTATTAGCTGTACTCGTAGTGCAATAGGGATTTTTAAGTGAGTTTCGAAAATTTTGGATTCAATCATCTTCTTAAAGTAGAAATAGAAGCCGTTCGATCAGAATTGTTGATGTCTTTGGTGTAACGTGACTTATGCTTTAAGCTTGAATCGAAGAAAACAAAGTAGGTTAGGGCTATATGCTTTTTCAAAATTATATTTTGTTGGATTTAGTGTTTTTTTTTTTTTGTTGGATTTAGTGTTTTTAATGGTTGTAAGCGTATTACGTATATGTTAGTATCTAGAACCTTGGTTTCCTCTTTGTTGAGTGTATTTACGATAAGACATTTCCAACATTCTAACATGCTAAGGATCAAAACGACTTGCATGAGCTTCTCATGAATTGGACCATCCACATGTGTAATTTCCACTTCTAGCCTATCCATTTAGCATCCAATGAATTCAAGCAAGTCATGATGTTTCTCTATCTATTCTCAGTCGTGGAAGGATATAGGGTCAAGAGAAAAATGGGCTTGCCTCCATCTGTTCTCGGGCAGGGAAGGATATAGGGTCAAGAAGAATAATGGGTGTCTAATACACGGGTGGCTTCAACCAGGCAATGTTGTTAACCATCCACTTCGCTGACGACACACCATGAAGGACGCTTGTTGGTCCACTCTCCCTTCACATGCATGGGATGGTGCTAGTTAAACAATTGAATGTATAAGAAAATAACATTGCAGAGATGTTTCATCGAAGCTGCTGCTACCCATATCAATATCCAAATCTTTTGAGCCTTGAAAATTAACAAAACGAATGTATATGTACACCAAATTTAGGTTTTAGATTGCATTTATCATTATCTTGACTCTGTGCATGTACCAGTAGATAATTCACCTACTGTTGTAATAAGCAGTCCTGAAAACATTTTGAGTCTCGAATTAAGATACAACCAATGGCATAATCTATGTCATGCGTCGTCATGACCAGTTAGTTCACAGATACCTCTATGATGTTCCCATGTTGCTTCACTGTGACGTGATCAAGATAATTCTTTTTGGAAAGCAATACAAAGTTCTTATATTCAATTTTTTATTCTAGTGATTCATCTCATGATCGTATTTATTTCATAGAATTTTTTCATTTCATTTTCTTGTCCCCGAAGAGGATATCCGTAGTTTCCATTTACTTTTGTTCCTCGGTAGATATCTCTATAACTATCGTTATTATCAACCATGACGAAGAGCATAGGGCAGCGATAGGAACATATATTATCAATCGTAAAGAAATGGAGAGGAGAGGAGAGTAGAGGAAAGCCCTACTTCTATGTTTGTTTGTACGGATATGAAGGATCAGAAGTTGGGCTCACCTACAAGGGCTCCATAGCCAATGGAAGAATTTGTATCACGAAGGAGGAGAACATATTGGTATCCCTAGTCCATGAAAACATTTGCATGGATTTCAACTTTCAAGTTTAATCCCATGGACGAGGAACTTATCTCCTTCTATCTCAAGGGAAGACCAAATAATGGCCTCAAAGCAACAAATTTTGAGGTAATTCCCAACATCGACCTTTATAAGTTCGAGCACTTTTTCTTCATGTGATCTCTCTTTCTGATGAAAGATTGAGTATGCTTTTGAAATAGTTTCTCTTAGGGACTTGTCATCATCACTGATTAAATTAACTTTAAGATTTTTTTCTCGATTGTGGATGACAATTTATTTATTGTTCGTCGTATCAATCAAAATCTTTGATTGGTTCTAGTTCATTGGACAAAATCTTCATCAAGAATGATCATGTCGAGGTTTCTCAATCGACCGGCCTTGAAACTCTCTCTAGACTTGCAAAAATACACAACTTGAGTTTTCATGCACGATCATTGAAACAATACCTTGAATTTCATACTTCTAACAAGCTATTAGCCCCTCCACATAATGAAATTTATGAAGGGTAAATTTTATAAAACTTTTAGGGACAAAATAGATAATATGGTGAGGAGTATTTGTAATGCAACATAAATAGGCCACATCGGGAATATGAAGATTAAAAAGGACACTCTTCCATCAAAATATTCAAGGCTTTCACATCGCCGCAACTACAAATACATGCATACTTGGACCTCCTCTCACCCCAACAATTGATACATGGGGACTTGCACCTTACTCCACATGGAAAATTTTAGGGGTGAAACTTATCCGATGGGCTATTTTTCGACCTTTCATTCCAAAAATAGATTCGCCAATTTCCATTTTTTTCTAAAGCGCTTCACCCAACTTCCATAGGATTAATTTGTTTTACTCTAAACATCGACAAAATTTCCCATAAACTATATAAAATCTCTACAAATTTGAACTTTTTAGAAAAATATTGCCAAATATTTTGTGGTTGGAAATTTAATTTTTTTTTAAGATTCACCAAGGTTTCTACACCACGAGGACATTATGGATCGTTACCATTTTTCCCATACTCCAGTGACTGATACTTTCCTACAATATATTTGAAATGTAGAGGGTAGACTCAGACGTCACGATATTCATCACTGCACGACAACTTCAATTGATTTCATTTTAACCCATATCCAAAGAGGGAACGCTTGTTTTTAATTGTTAACCCTCAAAATAATATGTCTAATCAATTTTCAATCTTGAAGAGAAAGAGCTTACTCTTTCCTACACTAGTGCTTGTATTTACCTAAATATTGGACAAAGTGCACACTATCACTAAGAGTTACCAACCCAAGGTTTATTTGATGTTTGGGGTAAAAAAATAGTTTCTCGTTACCCACATAAATTCCCTACATTAAAAAACTGCACAATTAATCAATATTTTGTCTCCTAACTCCGTTATCAATGGGAAAAGATTCGTTATAAGGGAATAATGTTAGTCATTTTCTCTATATCAATGGAAAATATCTACTCCCATAGATTCCCTTTATTTTAATCCAACCGTTTTTCATTAAGAGCCGTAACTCACAAGCCTTAATGCGCATGACATCCATTGTGATCTTCTTCTCGCCAGGTTTACTTACCATAATGTTTATTTCCATTTATGAACTTATATGGTGTGTCAATTGTCTCTAAGGCTCTCCAATTGCATCTCTTTCAAGTTTTCACCACCATGCATTGTTACCATAATGTTTATTTCCATTTGTGAATAGTGTTGTGCTAGCTATTTCTAAGGCTTCCTAGGTAGTTATTTCAGTTTTCACCTCCTACCACACATGAACCAATGGGATGCTCCAAAATCCAATGTGTCATGTTTCATGGAGGATACAAACCAGAACCAATTAGAGACACCCATTGTGCAGCTATTGTGGAGTTCAAACACTTTTTTCATCCCTTCCAACCAAAAATCAAGTGGACAATTAACGCCGATGCGAGAATAGAACCACCTCCTATTATTACAACTCTTCGAATCGCGTGTATATATATACATACATACTCAATGATTGTAGAGTTAAAAGGTTGATGTTTTCAAAAGAAATTGGGAAATGAGTGAAATTTGTTTTAGTGATTATTAAGATCGTAAGGAATATGGTGCACGATCCCTCCAAAGGCTAAGAGAAGTGGAGAATTGACGCTCATCTTCTACGTTCTCTATATCACTAATTTTTTCCATTCTATTGTAATGCAACACACTCCCTTTTGTAAGACCCTTGTGCTCTAGTATTCCACCAACCACGTAAACCATTTTTGGGATGTATGTAGGTGTGTGGTCACTTATTCTAGAGATGGCACACATCATGGAGTATCTTTCATATTTCTCCATATCAAGCAATCTTACTTCCCCCCCTTTAAATTAAATTAATATTGATTTGTGATTTATACAATATAATTTATTTTTAGATATTTAAAGTTGAAATCTAAATGATTTAAAATAATCCAGCCTCAACGGTTATCTCAAGTAGTCATGAGCTAGATGTTAGATCTCTCCGACCAAAGTTGGGGAGTTCATGGATTAGACTCTCTCGGTACCCTCGGGGTTAGGCTCCGTAATTGGGCCCAATGGTCTACCACGTTTACAATCCATCAATAATGGGTAAGTACTCGGAGGGTTTTCCGCAAGGTTGTTCATTGGAACAAAACGATATAAAAATATTTTAGATTTTAGATTTAAAAACAATTTGAGTAAAAATTGCCGGTTAATAAGTGTAATATGCCAAAATTTTGCAAATGTTTCTACGGAATAACTACCTCTTTGTTTTGCTCACATACTAAATTCATATTTTCTTAGATCTTTCTTTAGGCTAAATTTACAAATCTTTCTTTCTGTATCATGAAGTCCTTTAGGTTTGACAACCAACTCTAAAGAGGTTATATTATGCTCAATTTGAAGTCAAAAGATGAGGTTTTTAAGGATTTTCCTTCATCAAAAAATTATTTAAATACATAATATAATAAATTATAAATCGTAACTCGATTCTTAAATTAATATAGGTTTTATATTGATGGTTGGCCTATATCAACGTCCTTTAACTATGCAAAAATGAGAGAAATGAGTTTAAGTAGAATTTTGATGAATGGTAAATGCTCCAAAAATCCATGATCACTCTTGGATTGATCTATTAATATGTCTAAAATGTTGGGATGTCGACCTACAATGGTTTGACATTGATCATCAAAACCATGACTGAATTTAAAGTGTTATGAGATGGGGGAAAAAAGAATTTATGTGTGTTGAGGAAACACATTTAATTTTTCTCAATTTAATTTTTTATAATTTTGCAAATGGTATCTAGTAATGATGCATTACCATTCTTTCTTTCATTTTCTAGGTTCTGTATGTTGTTGGAATGAGTAAATCCTACTTGTCTTATGTGATACTTGATCATACTAAAGGCTCTGATTGTCATTTTTTGTCATCGTAATGGAGATCTTGTCCCTGGATGAGAATTTTCCTTCTAAGTTTTAGGGCGTTTTTAGATTTAGTTGGATATGAGACATTGTTTCCAACCAGTTAGATCCTATCTTGATGTGCTAATATATGATTGACTCTCAAAACATTTTTAGTGTGCTAAGATATGATACATTCTCAATAATTTGTTAGTGTGCTAAGATATGATACATACTCAACAATTTGTTAGTGTGCTAAGATAGTGAGTCTATCTTGAGTTATAGCTTGATCTATTTATATGAACTTTTTCATATATCATATGCGATTGCATCCTTAATTTTGAGTTGGAATGTTATATTCTTTGCATGAAAATCAACTAACAAAGTTGATAATCGAGTTGTATAAGTCGATTGAATTCAGAGGAAACAAACGGTGGATGCCTGGTCAACCGATCGATCGAAATAAGTTGTTTGGTCGAAGGAAAATGACTCGTCGATGTGAATCCGATAGAATGACCAAAGATCGACGGGAAATTGACAAAAGTTAACCCAGTCAAGTCAGATAAAACATAATAACTGATAGTAGTTAGGAAGTTATAGATTTTGAAGTTGGTTGTATTGCATATATAAATAATAAGCAATGGCTACGAAGCATGATCATGGCATGGTGTAATGAAGTGTGGTTTGTGGTATAGCAAGTCGCATTTGTAAACACATTTTTTTGAGTGTTTGATTAATAAATGAGTGGAAGCTCACTAGTTTGTTTCTTTTCATCAAGGAGAGGGGTTTCTAGGGTAATTTTTGTGTAATGTGTTGATGAGTTGTGTGCCATTGTCTTTTGTTTAATGTATATAACCACATGATTCAATTTGAAAACCTGTTGTAATCAGTATTTAGAACCAACATGTAGAAAACATGCTTAGCATTTCTCTACAGATGCAACAAGCAATGAACCTTGAGGTCCACATGTGTCGCTTATGGTAGACATTGCTTATGTTACAAAAGAATTCGCCAAGATATTTCCATCATTGTGCCCAACAAGGGATAAAAATGAGTGGTAAGCAATGATGCTTGCATGAATTTTAGCATTCACATGCGTAACTTTATCTTGCAATCGATGCAAATAGGATCCAATGCATTCAAGCAAGTGATTAGCATGTTTCCCAATGTATTCTCAAGCGGGAAGAACACAGGGCAGAGGAGAGAAAAGGTTGGCTGATGTATGAGTGGCTTATGCATCGTAATGTTGTTAGCCATCCTCTCCTCTGATATCACACCATCAACAATTATTGTGTTTCAACTCATCCTTAAGTTGCGAGGGATGGTAATAATAAAACATTTGGATATATAAGAAAATATTGTTGTGACATCACTTCATCGAATCAGCAACAAACCAGATGAGCCAAAGCCTTTTAGGTTTGAAAATTAACAAATCTACATATTAACAATGCAATCAATCTATTCATGCACCAAATTAAATTTTAAGAGTTATAAACATCTTCCATGGAATTCATCATTAGCTAAACTCAATACTTTTAGCACTGGATAAATATCTTATTCATATAATTTTAATCTTTAAAATGATGTGAACTTCAATGGTAGAGAAAATTAATCACTAGATCCATGTCATGTGCCATCTGTTATTCCTACTCAGGTAGACTTATGCGATGATGCAAATGAGGTTTCGCAGTGATGCAATAAAATGAATTGGTTACACACAACAATGAAAAAACAAATTGCACTTGGACCAAACAACTAATACATTAGGACTTGCACCTTGTCCCAAGCACAGATACTTGCCCCTGAGAATTGGAACTATGGTGGGTGAACTAATATGCCACCATATTCATCATTGAACCATGATTTATATTGGATTCATTTTAATGTTTTTGAACTGATAGGATACCATCTTCGTAATTGAACCACAAATCTCATCATCTAATTCTAATAACGAAACTCACCCCTTCCTATGGATTCTATGGAAGAGTACTTTCCCTACCCTTACCACCCTCCATATTTAAACATGTGACCTCCAAGGATACCAGCTTCATATAATTATGTTGAATCAATTTTCAACCAGAATGTTAAAGATCATGCTATGCTCTCCATTACTCAAAGAGCATACCGAAATATTTGTCATAGTGAGCTCTATCACTTAGAGTTCCCATAGTTTGAGTATTATGAGAATGAATGTTCCTTTTGAAATCTTGGTCCATGATTTATGGTTCTAAGAGTTCAAACATTTATAATCAATTCTTGTCATGTTTATTATGGCATGGAAAAACTACTCATAATTTGATGATTATTATGATCTTTTGCTTAGGTTTCCCCACGCACACTACATCAAACTCACCAAATGTAAGGTTGGAAAATGTTTGCACTACAAGTTGAGAGTTTCTCTTGCGATTGGAAATGGTTTTGAGGATTTCCATGTTCAGATTGAGATAATAGCCATTTTTTGGTCACGATGCAAAACCTTAATTTGCATGCCCATTGTTCTTAGGAACAACGTTAAAAGATGTCCCTTTTCAATTTAATAGTCTTTATGTGGCTCTATACTAATTTTTAATATTCTCTTTTTGGTTTCACTCTTGGTTTTTAAAAATAGACATTCCTTAGAGTGGTTTCTATTTGTTTTTTTTATTAGTTTCACGATCTATCTTGTCAAAACTCTTCTCCTCTTGTACTTGTTATTATGGGCTTCGGTCTAGGCTTGTGTGCAAGAGAAAATACATGTGGTTTTGCTATAAACTCAGACAATTCTAGTTGAAACGAGTTTCTATTTTTCAACTTTATAACAAGTATTACTAGCATTCGATGGTTTTGTAAAGGGATTTCTAGAAAGATTTTATCTGGAGATACCTAGTTTTGAATTCATGATAAGGATTTTTTTTGCATTTTTTACAAGACGGTGAGTCTACATTTGTATTTCGTAACACAACAAATATATTGCTTTACTAAATTGATTAGGTTGTTGATGCAGGGGCATTCAAGGCTGAGAGAAACAGTTGGGCATGATCGACAAAGGATGCCCAGAGGACGGTCGATGACCTCTAGGATGAAGGGAGATAGTCGAAAGAAGGTGGTTGACTTGTGGGGTTTTCGACCAACTAAGGTCGATGGAAAAAAATCAGGAAAAAGCAATGAAACGGTCGAAGGTGGTATGGACCGGATGAAGAAAACAGTCGGGAGTTGACAGCGATCGATGAGACAGTAAGAAGGCCGAGAAGAATAATCGACATCAGACAATCAATGAGTATTGGTCAAGATGGAGTCCAGGGAGAGTGACAATGTGAGTCACTTACTGAGGATGAATTCCTTCAAGCGGAAGAGTGGGATAGTGGTAAATGACCGACAAAGAGCAGACTTTGGTCGAAGGACCAAGTTGCATCGGAGTCGAGGCTAGTCAGAGGACTAGGCGAGTCGGTGACAACGTCGACGTAAAGGATGTTAACTACATCAGAGTGGTCGAAGGATGAAGACGACGAAGATGAAAAGGGATCAGAGGGATCGACAGTTGAGTCGCTGAGTTGGTTCGATGAAAGAAGAAGACGACGTAGCGTGGCGACGACTGAGTTACAACCAAGTATGAGATCAGCTACGGTTGGAAAAGAAAGAAGTCAATTCCATTCATTGGTTCCAATGTGACTGAAGGAAAGGCGATGGAAATTGAAGTCGCAGAAGAAATTTGGATAAGAGGATCGGCGTGGTTGAATAACTGCAAGAAGACAAGTCAAAGTATCGTTAGCTCGACGGAGTACCGACAAATCATAGGAGGATGAAGATGCTAACGTATTGCATAACAAGAACTTGGTCAAGGCAAAGAGAATCATTGTTGATTCTATCAAAGACCATCTCATACCACATGTGTCATCTCTAAAGACACCCAAGGAGATGTTTGACTCCCTGACCAAGTTATTTGAAGGGAAGAACATAAATCAGAAGATGACTCTGCGGAATCAATTGAAAGGGGTCAAGAGGTTGAATGGAGAGACCATTCAATCTTACTTATCCAAGGTCTCTAAGATCAAGGAACAACTTGAAGCCGTGGATGAGATAGTGGACAATGCTGAAGTTGTTATGACCTCTCTGAATGGCCTACCTAGGTCATGGGACTCCTTTATTCAAGGAATCTGTGCAAGAAGGAAATTGATCTCTTTCAGTGGACTATGGGAGGAATGCTCTCAAGAAGAATCTAGGCTTGTGGCACGAGAAGAAAAGATGGGGAATGAAGATCAAGCTCTCACAGCTCACACCAAGGGAAGCAAGGTTAAGAGGGAGAAGTCTCATAAAAAGAAATATTCTCACCCTTATCACAAGAAGAAAGATCTATCTCATGTTCAATGTTTCAAATGTAATGAGAAGGGACACTTTGCTTCAGAATGTCCCAAGAACAAAAGGGACAACAACAAAAACAACAACTTCAACAAGAAGAAGAAGGGCAACAAAAGGAGGTATCATGCTCATGCTGCTGAAGATGATGAACCTACAAAGAAGAAGGCTAGAGCAGAAAGTGATAATGATGATTCATCAAGCAAAGAAGAGTATGTTCTAATCTCTGCTCTCACAGGTACTATTTCTCATGGTTGTAATGATTGGCTTATTGGCAGTGGTGCTTCCAAACACATGACTAGGTTCAAAGAATCTTTTGTAAATCTATCTAAACATGAATCACCCCATAAAGTGAAACTTGGGGATGACTATCAATACCCCATCAAAGGAAGTGGTGAAGCCTCCTACAACCTAGAATCTGGAAAATCCTTGAAGATGAAAGATGTGTTATTTGTACCTGGACTCAAGAAGAACTTACTCTCCAAGGCTCTGCATTGGATGCAAAAGGCATGAGGCTTGCATTTGTGGATGGCCAAGTCCTAATGTGGCCAAAGGGTAAAACTATTGATGATGCAGTGGTGATTGGAGAGCAAGAGGGAGGATTGTACAAATTGAGGGGACAACCTGAACATGCCATGGTACATGATTCCATGGAGCCAAGTGAACTTTGGCATAGAAGACTTGCACATATGCACTACAGAGCATTACCAATTGCAAGTAAAGCTGTAGAAGGTCTTCCTGAAATCAAGACCAGGCATGAAGGTGTTTGGAAACGATGTGCAAAAGGAAAGAACATAAAGAAAGCATTTCCAAGCAGTGAAAGCAAGGCTAAAGGAATCTTGGAAATCATCCACTCAGATGTATGTGGTCCAATGTCATCCAGTTATCTGAGTGGGTATATTTACTATGTCTCTTTCATTGATGACATCTCCATGAAGGCTTGGGTTTACTTCTTGAAGAACAAAGATGAAGTATTTGATAAGTTCAAGGAATTCAAAACCTTGATGGAGAACCAAACTGATAAGAAGATCAAAACATTCAGATCCGACAATGGTGGAGAATTGACCTCAGGTGACTTCAAGAAGCTATGCAGTGATTCAAGGATTAAGAGGGAGTTGACTGCTCCTTACAATCCACAATAGAATGGATTTGCAGAAAGAAAGAACAGAAAAATCATGGAAGCAGCAAGGGCAATGCTGCATGACCAGCATCTACCTATGCATCTATGGGCAGAAGCAGCTAGGAAAGCTGTATATGTGCAGAACAGAACACCCCACAAGATATTGTACAACAAGACACCAGAAGAGGTCTTCTCTGGTAAGAAACCTGAAGTCATCCATCTCAGAATATTTGGTTGTCCAGTATATAATCATGTGCCAAAGGAAAAGAGGACTAAGCTAGATCCTTCAGGAAAGAAGGGTATCTTTGTGGGTTACAGTGAAAGCTCGAAGGCTTACAGAATATACTTTACAGGGTTCAAGAAGATTGATGTCAGCAAGGACGTAACATTTGATGAAAAGTCAGCATTCGTCAAATCAAGGAAGACACCTGTTGAAGTTTACGAAGAACCTAAGGAAACTAGATTTCAAGACACTACCATGACAGAAGCAATTCCATATGTTGATCGTGGAATTGAAGATCCCCAACAACCAGTAGATCCACCCCATGAGAATGACTCTCACAAGAGAAAACCTGCATGGGCTAGAGAGCTCATTCAAGATGCATAAAGAAATGTCATTCCAGAAGAAGAACACAGAGTAAAGAAGAGAACCAGATCACATACGAGCTATGTTGCTTTACTCTGTGATATCATGAACAAAGAGCCTTCCAATTATGAACAAGCAGCGAAAAAGAAAGAATGGAAGGATGCCATGATCGAAGAATAACAATCAATAATGAAGAATGATGTTTGGGATGTTGTCCCAAGACCTGAAGGGAAGTCTGTTGTGACTTCCAAATGGATCTACAAGATCAAGCATGTTGTAGATGGTGGCATAGAGAAATACGAGGCAAGATTCGTAGCTCGTGGCTTCTCTCAGAAAGAGGGAATAGATTATGAAGAAACTTTTGCTCCTGTATCCAGGTACACTTCCATCAGATCATTACTTGCCCTGGCTGTAGTGATGAAATGGAAGATACACCAGATGGATGTCAAGACTGCTTTCTTGAATGGTGTAGTTGAAGAGGAAGTGTATGTGGAGCAGCCACTCGGTTTTGAAACACATGACAGGGAGTCATATATGTGCAGATTGAAGAAAGCCTTGTATGGCTTAAAACAAGCTCCTAGAACTTGGTATGGTAGGATGGACAGTTTTCTATCTAGTTTGGGCTTTACCAAGAGTAAAGCGAATTCCAACCTTTACTACAAGGTTGAGGAAGGAAATCCTGTGATTCTACTCTTGTATGTGGATGACCTATTTGTAACAGGAGATGATAGACTGATTGCCGATACAAAGAGGAAGCTTGCTCCGGAGTTCGATATGAACGACTTGGGGATGATGCACTATTTTCTAAGTATGGATATGTGGCAGAGTGTAGATGGGATCTTCCTTGGACAAGGGAAGTATACAGTAGATATCATGAAGAGGTTTAGGATGATGGATTGCAAGGCCATGGCCACACCTATGGCATCGAACCTGAAGCTTCTATGTGATGCTTCATTTGAGTCGGTTGATGTCTCTATGTATCCTCAGATGATTGGGTCCTTGATGTACCTGACGAACAGGAGACAAGATATTTGATTTGCGGTGAACACATTGATCCAGTTCCTGACGGATCCAAGGATTGTTCACCTGGTTGTTGTAAAGCATATTCTGAGGTAACTGCATGGTAGAGTTGATTATGGGCTCAAGTATGAAGCGAATCAAAAGTTTAACCTGCAGGGCTATGTTGATTCATATTCTGCATGCAGTGCTACAGATAGGAAGAGCACATCTGGGTGCTGCTTCAGTATGGGATCAGGTGTGATCTCTTGGTTTAGCAGGAGGCAGTCCTACGGAGCACTGAGTAAAGTCGAGGCAGAGTATGTTGCAGCCTATTCAGCTAGTTGTGAGGCAGTATGGATTCGGAAGCTACTGTCAGAGTTATTTGATCTACCGCTGGAGACTACTGGTATCTTTTGTGACAACCAGAGTTGTGTGAAGCTGTCTGAGAACCCGGTGTTCCACGACAGGTCGAAACACATTGAGATGAAATATCACTATATTAGAGATATGGTGCAGAGAGGAGCAGTGAATCTCCTGTATATTGTGATGGATGAGCAGATTGCAGATGTGCTGACGAAGCCACTAGCCAGAGTGAAGTTCAAATACTTCAGAGTGAGGCCTGGTGTTCTTCAGATCGACGACACTTCGAGGAAGAAGTGATGGACACATTTGCTGAAGCCATTCCAAGCATGGTGGAAGGAGGATCCTTCACATGGCTATGGATGTAGGCGTTGGATGATGAGCATTAGGATGATGTTCTAGTTTCTGCTCCATATGATCAGTTAGATCATTTATATGTATGTATGTACGCATCATGTTGGATGTTGGATATGATCAGTTGGATCTTTTATATGTATGTATGTATGCATCATGTTGTATGCTGGATATGATCAGTTGGATGATTTATATGTATGTATGTACGCATCATGTTGAATGCTGGATATTATCAGGTAGATCATGTATTTGTATATGTATTGGGTGGATACTTGTATGATCACGTAGATCATGTAGTTATGTATGTATCAAGTGGATGCATTATGTATATCAGATGGATGCATTTGTATGATCGGGTAGATCATGTATGATGATATGTATCAGGTAGATACTTTGTATGCATCAAATGGATGTACTGTTTGATCAGGATGATCATAGATGACGAGCTTCAGGATGTTGCTCCAGATGATAAGCATCAGGTTGATAGGTTATGCAGGTAGCATAGAAAAGACCCTTTAAAACCGGACAGGTAGAGCAGTCTGCTCGTAACATCCTGGGTTGCTCTATCAAGATCCAGACAGGTAGAGCGGTGTGCTCGTAACATCCTGGGATTCTCTGAGTAGGTTTTGCTACAGGTAGCATAGAAAAGACCCTTTAAAATCTGGACATGTAGAGTGGTGTGCTCGTAACATCCTAGGATTCTCTATCGAGATCCAGACAGGTAGAGCGGTGTGCTCGTAACATCCCGGGATGCTCTATCGAGATCGAGATAGGTAGAGCAGTGTGCTTGTAACATCCTGGGATGCTCTGAGTAGGTTTTGCAAAAGTTCACATAGAAAAGATCCTTTAAAATATGGACAGGTAGAGCGGTGTGCTCATAACAGCCTGGGATGCTCTATCGAGATCTAGATAGGTAGAGTGGTTTGCTCGTAACATCCTGGGATGCTCTTAGTAGGTTTTGTGAAGGTCAACATGTAAAAGAACCTATAGTTTGCGCTAGGTTTTGTTGACGCACATAATCAATCCTGGGATCCACAGTATGGCCACTGATGATGAAGACCTACAGGTGGTGGGCCTACATCCAGTATGAAAAAGGACTAGCTCTGTAGAACTTCCTATGACGAGTAGATTCAGATATTGATCGAGATAGCAGCAGCGACGATGACGATGATTCGAGGATGATGATTCGCTGATGATGATCCAGAGAAGAAGACTTGTGCTAGATGATCTGTGTCAAGAAATACCTTCCTAGTTAAGAGGGAGTGTTGATGTATATGTAACTTCGGAATGTATTTCGTCTATATATTCATTGTACTCCTATATAGATGTATTATTCCTCTATACAGAAGTGTCGTCATTTGTATTGACAAGTGTCGCAAGTGTGTTAACTTGCCGATGGGTTAATAGACCACGTTGTGAGGGGTCTGCCTGATATAATGCAATATGAAGTTATTGTACCTAGCTAGACAAGTCGGCCCCATAAGGTTATTGGGAAAACAAGACAAGTATAAATAGAGATCGAGAGATCTCTTTTTGGATCAAAGAGATCTCTATTTGTCAATTGAATTTAACAATCTTTGTACAGATCTAAAATGAGTTTTAATAAGTGTTGGTGTTTTTGCTCTTGGTTTTGAAAAATAATCATTCCACATAGTTGTTTCAATTTGGTGGCACCAATTTGGTATTTTTTAGAATGAATGTCTATTTTGACATTTTATGGTTTCGCTTAAGTATACATGTGTACATTCATTTTCCTTGATTGCTTGTTGGTTATAAATATGCTAGGTTATAATTAATGCAACTTTCAAATTGGAGCTTAATTGTCCATCGAGGTTGCAAATTTATTAGCAATATTTTTGAGTTTCAAGTAGGCAAATGACCATAGTTTCCACACCCAAGCTGAATTACTCATGAGTGTATTGAAAAAAAATTCAAACCACATGTTGAGATAGGGTTTGGACATTGTTCTAGGTATTTCGATGTTAATATTGAGATGATATTCATGTTGTGGGGAACATGAAATACCTCAATGTGCATGTCCATTATTGTAAGGAAGTTTAATGTAGAAATATATGTTAATCCAGTCTATCATTTCAATATCCGTTCGATGGTTTTGCTCTTGGTTTAAAAAATTAGCCATTCTATGGAATGGGTTCAATTTTCAATTGTTATTGATTTCATTTATACATTTTTTCCTCAATGTAAATCAATTTTGATTTGGAATCTTCATTAATCTAGTTGAAGTTAATATTTGATTTGTATTAATATCTTTGAGTAAGAAAAAACAGTTTGAGTATATACACTATACATGGTTTCACACTTGCATAAGAAATTCTAGCCATTTCCTTGATTGTAGATCCAATTGTCAAAATAGGATGTAATAATGTACATTAAACCTAAACGGACAAATTGGAAATATTTTTGAAATCATTTGAGATTGTTTTTTAACAAGCAATGCCCAAGCAAGAAACCATTTAACCAATACAAATTATAGAACATGTCACCAGTGGGCCAAATCTAACCCATTTTTTATCCTTTGAAATTTCCTATTTTTACTAATAATCAGGTAAAGCAAAACAATTTGTTATACTTCTCAATGAGACAAAGTTTAGTTATTTCCCAATTTTCTTCTAAAATAAAAACATTTATGTGTTGTGAATCACAAATCATGATCCCACTGTCTATTCATAATATTGAGGCCATTTCATGGTGTATCTATCAAATAATGAAAAGTTATTTTATTTCCCAAAAGTGTGCTTCTCTATGTGAATTTTTCCAAAAGAGAAAATAATAAGACATTGGATTACAACATTCATGGAAAATAATATTAGCAAAAGCCATAACCCGATCCTTGGATATTTTTACTTAATCATGCCAATTTTATTTGATGTTGGCTAAACTTATCTATGCAAATTTTTAAAAAAAAATGGAACTTGTAAGAAAATAGTTGTTTTTTACTTGAGGTGGTGTGATGTGTGATATCACTAGATTATGATTATGTTTATATTTATTTTCTCTTTTACCATGTTCAAATTTCTAATGCTTTACAAAAATATTGTTATTTATGATAGACAGAAGCATAATCCATATTAAGTTTTTGAGGAGTAATTTCTTGTATCATTTAATATGGATGAAAGGGGTAAGTATATTTTTGTTCAAAAAACATATTTACAATATTTCTTTGTTTGTGTTTATCTGGATCTCTCATTGTATCTCTCTATAACGGTTTTTATATTGGGTCTACATATTGAATTCCCCTCTTTCATATACAAATGGGCCTTAGTGGAGGTTAATCATCATCACCATCATCATCTATGTATATCTATATTTAACTAATCTAATTTATTATTATTATTATTTGTTTTATGTTTAATTTACAAATTTATTCTACAAGGTTATAAAAAGTCGTGTTGGTGTATCTTCAATAAGGTTTCTTATTGATATATCTTTACAAGAATTGTCTTTTAAGATTTAAAACATAAGAAATGCAAAAGTAATGTAAGTATTTGTGACCTCATTCTCACAAGGTTTTAATACACATGTATTAGATGTGAAATCGTAAATGTAATGCCAAATCGACATAACAAAACCATGATAATATTTTGAGAGCTTCGATATTTACTTTGATATAATTCTAACTATGTGTCAGTCAAGCATCTCATGTGACAATCAACAATAGGATCAATTCCAAGGAGGTTCCTTGTGCCACAAAAGGGGGTCCCATACACCAAATTGTTGTCTGGCAAGATCTGATATTTCCATATTGTGATTTTACTCATTACTTTTTAATTTGCTTTTTATGTATAAATATGTCATTACAACATTTGATGTTGAAAAATCCAAATTAAGCATCCAAATTTCATGGGGGAGAAACAATATAGCTGTGCAACATTCTGTTTCGGTCTCAAAACATATGTCTTCAACCTCAAAAACAATATAGAAAACAATATAGATGTGCAGCATTCTGTTTTGGTCTCAAAACATATGTCTTCAACCTCCAGCAATATATGTAAAACACTTTAATATGTGAGATAATAGTTTAAGAAACTTGGATTTATTCGCCATGAATCAATTTCCCCGCTGGAACTGAAGTCCACATATCACAAATCACACTCAAACACTTTATAGTCCACCTCAATATTTAAACTTTCATTCAACAACTGAGCAATAAACATCAGTCACAGATCGAATTGGCAGTTCAGCTTACATCAATGCAGCGATCATGACAATTAGTAGATATTAATGTAAGAAAATATCTGTGGATTGCTTGGATTTTTATCCACCCATCATCGATGAGAAGCTGTGAGATGAGAATTATAATTATTTAATGCCTTGCATTTCCACATCGAGATTACATGCCTTGCTTTCAATGAAAGTTGGCATTGGAACCGTATGTAGCATTTGGTTGCCAATTCTGTGGAATAGCGTTATTTATAATGAGCGTTTTCCCTGTAGAGAGAGTTGTAAGGCGAATGGAGAACGGAGCAAGTAAAGGGCCACTGCTCAAAGCCCAATTTGCACCCCATGTTTGTTGCATTGGTTGCCAAGAACTAGAGTTTGCCTGCAAAGAATTGAAACACGATGCCGTTATACAAACTTGTAACCCATGCACATTACTAATTACAACAATTAGCAGTTTAACTCTGTAAAACATCCACCTGCATGAGATCGACTGCTCCTAGGTCGCCATCTCCATTTTCGTATTCAACAAGGACCCCGAACCAGTAAGCACTTGACCCTTCATTCACGTGGAAGGCAATATTCATTCCTTGATATTCACAGGGCACCCTGTATAACATTAAAGGTCCTCAATAAAAAGAAGCATTACAAAAGAAACGACTGGAAACCGTGTTTCAAATTCATCTACTAATCTGATCTGCAATCCACGATTGCTGAGTAAAAGATAAATACCTTTGAAACAAAACAGACACCACTCCAGCATTGAGCAGATCTGAAGATCTACCAGGATCAGATGCCATATCGCGGAAGGCAGTACCGCTGAGAACTAATTGTGCATCGCCAGATGATTGGTCTGTAATCACAACGGTCACTCCCGTTTCCGAACACAAACTATTACCTGTGCATTTCACCTGGTTACACAGACACGAGAACTTATGAGTTGATTCCTTTTAGAGAGTTTTTTTTATCAATAATCCATCTCCAACAACAATGCTCCAATTTCAGCGTACCTGATAGCATGATCCACAACCTTTTCCTCCTTTGAACAGATCTGGACTTGCTGAAGCCACTTTTGAGTCAAAAGGAAACTGTTTCACAAGACTACCATATCCGCATGCACCGCCTGTAGCAAATTGACAGTACAATTTCAGCTTCAATCATACGCTCATCCCAATATATTTCACTAACCGTTCTAATAATAATATAAACTGCGTATGTTAAATTTATCACACACTGAAGAGCTTTCCAGCCATTAACTTCGCTTCCGGCGCCATCTGGACTGCCATTCCACCTGGCCGCGCCCGGCTGCCAACCTGCCTCCTCAACTGCGGCTGGATTGCGCTTGCTGACGCGCACGCCCTGTGCAGCCTCAGAGCATATCATGAAACATGCTCCCAGGGCTACCAAGTAACGCAACTAAAAATTCCATTTCATTTTGTATGAGGTAATACACCAAGCCACTAGAAAGCGATAGTATTGCAAGAAGGTGGACAAAGATCGATCCCACCCGGAAGAACTGCGGTTCTGCCTGCCTAACTCATTATGTCCGAATCTTATTCTGCCACTTTATTTATACCTTTCGCGGTGCTGCAGTGTCTCAGTACACTAAATCCGACTTATCCTCTCAAACTCCTCAATCTGAGTTCACCTTTCCAAGACCCTCTTCAATAGAAAACACCACTTGTGAATCTGACTTCACCTTTCGAAGAACCTCTTCAATTGAAAACACCACTTGTGAGGTATACATTAGGGCATCTCTCGAGTTCAATAGACCCTCGATCCTCGTAAAGCCATGTTGGAATGATAAGATTGCATGCTTTTAGAAGAAATTGTTTTTACGATGTATTAGTTGTACTCGTATTGTAATAGGATTTTTTAAGTGAGTTTCGAAAATTTTGGATTCAATCATCTTCTTAAAATAGAAATAGAAGCCGTTCGATCAGAAGTGATGTCTTTGGTGTAACGTGACTTATGCTTTAAGCTTTAATCGAAGAAAACAAAGTAGGTTAGGGTTATATGCTTTTTCAAAATTATATTTTGTTGGATTTAGTGTTTTTTTTTTGTGGGGGGGGGGTTCGATTTAGTGTTTTCAATGGTTGTAAGCATATTACGTATCTGTTAGTATCTAGAACCTTGGTTTCCTCTTTGTTGAGTGTATTTAGGATAAGACATTTCCAACATTCTAACATGCTAAGGATCAAAACGACTTGCATGAGCTTCTCATGAATTGGACCATCCACATGTGTAATTTCCACTTCTAGCCTATCCATTTATCATCCAATGAATTCAAGCAAGTCACGATGTTTTTCTATCTATTCTCAGTCATGGAAGGATATAGGGTCAAGAGAAAAATGGGCTTGCCTCCATCTGTTCTCGGGCAGGGAAGGATATAGGGTCAAGAAGAATAATGGGTGTCTAATGCACGGGTGGCTTCAACTAGGCAATGTTGTTAACCATCCACTTCTCTGACAACACACCATGAAGGACGCTTGTTTGTCCACTCTCCCTTCACATGCATGGGATGGTGCTAGTTAAACAATCGAATGTATAAGAAAATAACATTGCAGAGTTGTTTCATCGAAGCCGCTACTACCCATATCAATATCCAAATCTTTTGAGCCTTGAAAATTAACAAAACGAATGTATATGTACACCAAATTTAGGTTTTAGATTGCATTTATCATTATCTTGACTCTGTGCATGTACCAGTAGATAATTCACCTACTGTTGTAATATGCAGTCCTTAAAACATTTTGAGTCTCGAATTAAGATACAACCAATGGCATAATCTATGTCATGCGTCGTCATGACCAATTCACATATACCTCTATGATGTTCCCATGTTGCTTCACTATGAAGTGATCAAGATAATTCTTTTTGGAAAGCAATACAAAGTTCTTGTATTCAATTCTTTATTCTAGTGATTCATCTCATGATGGTATTTATTTCATAGAAATTTTTCATTTCATTTTCTTGTCCCCGAAGAGGATATCCGTAGTTTCCATTTACTTTTGTTCCTCGATAGATATCTCTATAACTATCGTTATTATCAACCATGACGAAGAGCATAGGGCAGCGATAGGCACATATATTATCAATCGTAAAGAAATGGAGAGGGGAGGAGAGTAGAGGAAAGCCCTACTTCTATGTTTGTTTGTATGGATATGAGGGATCAGAAGTTGGGCTCACCTACAAGGGCTCCATAGCCAATGGAAGAATTTGTATCACTAAGGAGGAGAACATTATTGGTATCCCTATTCCATGAAAACATTTGCATGGATTTCAACTTTCAAGTTTAATCCCATGGACGAGGAACTTATCTCCTTCTATCTCAAGGGAAGACAAAATAATGGCCTCAAAGCAACAAATTTCGAGGTAATTCCCAACATCGACCTTTATAAGTTTGAGCACTTTTTCTTCATGTGATCTCTCTTTCTGATGACAGATTGAGTATGCTTTTGAAGTAGTTTCTCTTAGGGACTTGTCATCATCACTGATTAAATTAAATTTAAGAATTTTTTCTCGATTGTGGAAGACAATTTATTTATTGTTCATCGTATCAATAAAATCTTTGATTGGTTCTAGTTCATTGGACAAAATCTTCATCAAGAATGATCATGTCGAGGTTTCTCAATCGACCAGCCTTGAAACTCTCTCTAGACTTGCAAACATACACAACTTGAGTTTTCATGCACGATTATCGAAACAATACCTTGAATTTCATACTTCTAATAAGCTATTGGCCCCTCCACATAATGAAATTTATGACGGGTAAATTTTATCAAACTTTCAGCAACAAAATAGATAATATGGTGAGGAGTATTTGTAATGAAACATAAATAGGCCACATTGGGAATATGAAGATTAAAAAGGACACTCTTCCATCAAAATATTCAAGGCTTCCACATCGCCGCAACTACAAATACATGCATACTTGGACCTCCTCTCACCCCAACAATTGATACATGGGGACTTGCACCTTACTCCACATGGAAAATTTTAGGGGTGAAACTTATCCGATGGGCTATTTTTCGACCTTTCATTCCAAAAAAAGATTCGCCAATTTCCATTTTTTTCTAAAGCGCTTCACCCAATTTCCACAGGATTAATTTGTTTTACTCTAAACATCGACAAAATTTCCCATAAACTATATAAAATGTCTAGAAATTTGAATTTTTTAGAAAAATATTGCCAAATATATTGTGGTTGGAAATTTTAAAGAATTTTAAGATTCACCAAGGTTTCTACACCATGAGAACATTATGGATCCTTACCATTTTTCCTATACTCCAACGACTGATACTTTCCTACAATATATTTGAAATGTAGTGGGTAGATTGAGACGTCAAGATATTCATCACTGCACGACAGCTTCAATTGATTTCATTTTAACCCATATCCAAAGAGGGAACGCTTGTTTTTACTTGTTAACCCTCAAAATAATATGTCTAATCAATTTTCAATCTTGGAGAGAAAGAGCTTAGTCTTTCCTACACTAGTGGTTGTGTTTACCTAAATATTGGAAAAAGTGCACACTATCACTACGAGTTACCAACCCAAGGTTTATTTTATGTTTGGGGTAAAAAAATAGTTTCTCGTTACCCACATAAATTCCCTACATTAAAAAACTGCACAATTAATCAATATTTTGTTTCCTAACTCCGTTATCGACGGGAAAAGATTCGTTATAAGGGAATAATCTTAGTCATTTTCTCTATATCAATGGAAAATATCTACTCACATAGCTTCCCTTTATGTTAATCCAACTGTTTGTCATTAAGAGCTGTAACTCACAAGCCTTAATGCGCATGACATCCATTGTGATCTTCTTCTCGCCAGGTTTCCTTACCATAATGTTTATTTCAATTTATGAACTTATATGGTGTGTCAATTGTCTCTAAGGCTCTCCAATTGCATCTCTTTCAAGTTTTTACTACCATGCATCCTTACCATAATGTTTATTTCCAATTGTGAATAGTGTTGTGCTAGCTATTTCTAACGCTTCCGAGGTAGTTATTTCAGTTTTCACCTCCTACCACACATGAACCAATGGGATGCTCCAAAATCCAATGTATAATGTTTCATGGAGGATACAAACCAGAACCAATTAGAGACACCCATTGTGCAGCTATTGTGGAGTTCAAACACTTTTTTCATCCCTTCCAACCATAAATCGAGTGGACAATTAATGCCGATTCGAGAATAGAACCACCTTCTATTATTACAACTCTTCGAATCGCGTGTATATATATACATACATACTCAATGATTGTAGAGTTAAAAGGTTGATGTTTTCAAAAGAAACTGGGAAATGAGTGAAATTTGTTTTAATGATTATTAAGATCGTAAGGAATATGGTGCACGATCCCTCCAAAGGCTAAGAGAAGTGGAGAATTGATGCTCATCTTCTATGTTCTCTATATCACTAATTTTTTCCATTCTATTGTAACACAACACACTCCTTTTTGTAAGACCCTTGTGATCTAGTATTCCACCAACCATGTAAACCATTTTTGTGATGTATGTAGGTGTGTGGTCACTTATTCTAGAGATGGCACACATCATCGAGTACATTTCATATTTCTCCATATCAAGCCATCTTACTTCCCCCCTTTTAAATTAAACTAATATTGATTTGTGATTTATACAATATAATTTATTTTTAGATATTTAAAGTTGAAATATAAATGTTTTAAAATAATTCAGCCTCAACGGTTATCTCAAGTAGTCATGAGCTAGACGTCAAATCTCTCTGACCAAAGTTGGGGAGTTCATGGATTAGACTCTCTCGGTACCCTCGGGGTTAGGCTCTGTAATTAGGCCCAATGGTCTACCCCGTTTACAATCCATCAATAATGGGTAAGTACTCGGAGGGTTTTCCGCAAGGTTGTTCATTGGAACAAAACGATATAAAAATATTTTAGATTTTAGATTTAAAAACAATTTGTGTAAAAATTGCCGGTTAATAAGTGTAATATGCTGAAAATTTGCAAATGTTTCTACGGAATAACTACCTCTTTGTTTTGCTCAGATACTAAATTCGTATTTTCTTAGATCTTTCTTTAGGCTAAATTTAAAAATCTTTCTTTCTGTATCATGAAGTCCTTCAGGTTTGACAACTAGCTCTAAAGAGGTTATATTATGCTCAATGTGAAGTCAAAAAATGAGGTTTTTAAGGATTTTCCTTCATAAAAAAATTATTTAAATACGTAATATAATAAATTATAAATCGTAACTCAATTCTTAAATTAATATAAGTTTTATATTGATGATTGGCCTATATCAACCTCCTTTAACTATGTGAAAATGAGGGAAATGAGTTTAAGTAGAATTTTGATGAATGGTAAATGCTCCAAAAATCCATGACCACTCGTGGATTGATCTATTAATATGTCTACAATGTTGGGATGTCGACCTACAATGGTTTGACATTGATCATCAAAACCATGACTGAATTTAAAGTGTTATGAGATGGGGGAAAAAAGAATTTATGTGTGTTGAGGAAACACATTAAATTTTTCTCAATTTATTTTTTTATAATTTAGCAAATGGTATCTCGTAATGATGCATTACCATTCTTTCTTTCGTTTTCTAGGTTCTGTATGTTGTTGGAATGAGTAAATCCCACTTGTCTTATGTGATACATGATCATACTGAAGGCTCTGGTTGTCATTTTTTTTGTCATCGTAATGGAGATCTTGTCCCTGTATGAGAATTTTCCTTCTAAGTTTTAGGGCGTTTTTAGATTTAGTTGGATATGAGAGATTGTTTCCAACTAGTTAGATCCTATCTTGATGTGCTAATATATGATTGACTCTCAAAACATTTTTAGTGTGCTAAGATATGATACATTCATAACAATTTGTTAGTGTGCTAAGATAGTGAGTCTATCTTGAGGCATAGCTTGATCTATTTATATGAACTTTTTCATATATCATATGCGATTGCATCCTTAATTTTCAGTTGGAATTTTATATTCTTTGCATGAAAATCAACTAACAAAGTTGATAATCGAGTTGTATAAATCGATTGAATTCAGAGGAAACAAACGGTGGATTCCTGGTCAACCGATCGATCGAAATAAGTTGTTTGGTTGAAGGAAAATGACTCGTCGATGTGAAGTTGATAGAACGACCAAAGATCGGCGGGAAATTGACCAAAGTTAACCGAGTCAAGTCGGATAAAACATAATAACTGATAGTAGTTAGGAAGTTGTGGATTTTCATAAATGTGAAGTTGGTTGTGTTGCATATATAAATAATAAGCATTCGTTGCGAAGCATGATCATGGCATGGTGTAATAAAGTGTGATTTGTGGTATAGCAAGTCGCATTTGTAAACACATTTTTTTGAGTGTTTGATTAATAAATGAGTGGAAGCTCACTAGTTTGCTTCTTTTCACCGAGGAGAGGGGTTTCTATGGTAATTTTTGTGTAATGTGTTGATGATTTGTGTGCCATTGTCTTTTGTTTAATGTGTATAACCAGATGATTCAATTTGAAAAGCTGTTGTAATCAGTATTTAGAACCAACATGTAGAAAACATGCTTAGCATTTCTCTACAGATGCAACAAGCAATGAACCTTGATGTCCACATGTGTCGTTTATGGTAGACATTGCTTATGTTACAAAAGAATTCACCAAGATATTTCCATCATTGTGCCCAACAAGGGATAAAAATGAGTGGTAAGCAATGATCCTTGCATGAATTTTAGCATTCACATGCGTAACTTTATCTTGCAACCGATGCAAATAGGATCCAATGCATTCAAGCAAGTAATTAGCATGTTTCCCAATGTATTCTCAAGCGGGAAGAACACAGGGCGGAGGAGAGAAAAGGTTGGCTAATGTATGAGTGGCTTATGCATCGTAATGTTGTTAACCATCCTCTCCATTGATATCACACCATCAGCAATTATTGTGTTTCAACTCATCCTTAACTTGCGAGGGATGGTAATAATCAAACATTTGGATATATAAGAAAATATTGTTGTGACATCACTTCATTGAATCAGCAACAAACCAGATGAGCCAAAGCCTTTTAGGTTTGAAAATTAACAAATCTACAGATTAACAATGCAATCAATCTATTCATGCACCAAATTAAATTTTAATAGTTATAAACATCTTCCATGGAATTCATCATTATTGAAACTCAATACTTATAGCACTGGATAAATATCTTATTCATATAATTATTAATCCTTAAAATGATGTGAACTTCAATGGTAGAGAAAATTAATCACTAGATCCATGTCATGTGCCATCTGTTGTTCCTGCTCAGGTAGACTTATGCGATGATGCAAATGAGGTTTCGCAGTGATGCGATAAAATGAATTCGTTACACACAACAATGAAAAAACAAATTGCACTTGGACCAAACAACTAATACATTAGGACTTGCACCTTGTCCCAAGCACAAATACTTGCCCCTGAGAATTGGAACTATGGTGGGTGAACTAATATGCCACCATATTCATCAGTGAACCACGATTTATATTGGATTCATTTTAACGTTTTTGAACTGATAGGATACCATCTTCGTAATTGAACCACAAATCTCATCATCTAATTCTAATAACGAAACTCACCCCTTCCTATGGATTCTATGGAAGAGTACTTTCCCTACCCCCACCACCCTCCATATTTTAACATGTGACCTCCAAGGAGGAAACATGTATTCTTAACCATTATCTTCATATAATTATGTTGAATCAATTTTCAACCACAATGTTAAAGATCATGCTATGCTCTCCATTAGTCAAAGAGCATACCGAAATATTTGTCGCAGTGGGCACTATCACTTAGAGTTCACATAGTTTGAGTATTTTGAGAATGAATGTTCCTTTTGAAATCTTGGTCCGTGACTTATAGTTCTAAGAGTTCAAACATTTATAATCAATTCTTGTCATGTTTATTATGGCATGGAAAATCTACTCATAATTTGGTGATTATGATGATCTTTTGCTTACGTTTCCCCATGCACACTACATCAAACCCACCAAATGTAAGGTTGGAAAATGTTTGCACTACAAGTTGAGAGTTTCTCTTGCGATTGGAAATGGTTTTGAGGATTTCCATGTTCATATTGAGATAATAGCCATTTTTTGGTCACGATGCAAAACCTTAATGTGCATGCCCATTGTTCTTAGGAACAACTGTTAAAGAGGTCCCTTTTCAATTTAACAGTCTTTATGTGGCTCTATACTAATTTTTAAGATTCTCTTTTCGGTTTCACTCTTGGTTTTTAAAAATAGACATTCCTTGGAGTGGTTTCTATTTGTTTTTTTTATTAGTTTCACGATCTATCTTGTCAAAACTCTTCTCCTCTTGTACTTGTTATTATGGTCTTTGGTCTAGGCTTGTGTACAAGAGAAAATACATGCGGTTTTGCTATAAACTCAGACAATTCTAGTTGAAACGAGTTTTTATTTTTCAACTTTATAACAACTATTACTAGCATTCGATGGTTTTGTAAAGGGATTTCTAGAAAGATTTTATCTGGACATACCTAGTTTTGAATTCATGATAAGGATTTTTTTTGCATTTTTTACAAGACAGCAAGTCTACATTTGTATTTGGTAACACAACAAAGATATTTCTTTACTAAATTGATTAGGTTGTTGATGCAGGGGCATCCAAGCCCGAGAGAAACAGTCGGGCATGATCGAAAAAGCATGCCCAGAGGATGGTCGATGACCTCTAGGATGAAGGGCAATAGTCGACAGAAGGTGGTTGACTTGTGGGGTTTCCGACCAACTGAGGTCGATGGAAAACAATCAGGAAAAAGCAATGAAACGGTCGAAGGTGGTATGGACCGGATGAAGAAAAAAGTCGGGAGTCGACAGCGATCGATGAGACAGTAGGAAGGCCGAGAAGAGCAATTGACAGCAGACAGTCGATGAGTATTGGTCGAGTTGGAGGCCAGGGAGAGTGACATCGTGAGTCACTTACTGAGGATGAATTCCTTCAGGAAGAAGAGTGGGATAGTGGTAAATGACCGACCAAGAGCAGACTTCGGTCGAAGGACCAAGTTGCATCAGAGTCGAGGCTAGTCAGAGCACTAGGAGAGTCGGTGACGACGCCGACGTAAAGGATGTTGACTACATCAGAGTAGTCGAAGGATGAAGATGACGAAGATCAAAAGGGATCAGAGGGATTGACGGTTGAGTTGCTGAGCTGGTTCGATGCAAGAAGAAGATGACGTAGCGTGGTGACGACTAAGTTACATCCAAGTATGAGATCAACTACTGCCGGCAAAGAAAGAAGTGAATTCCAGTCGTTGGATCCAATGTGATTGAAGAAAAGGCGACGGAAATTGAAGTCGCAGAAGAAATTTCGATAAGAGGATCGGCATGGTTGACTGACTGCAAGAAGACAAGTCAAAGTATGGTTAGGTCGACGGAGTACCGACTGATCATAGGAGTACGAGTCGAAGATGATAGACAAGAGAAGCCCGACCTGTTGATGTATATGTAACTTCGGAATGTATTTCATCTATATATTTATTGTACTCCTATAGAGATGTATTATTCCTCTATACGGAAGTGTCGTCATTTGCATTGACAAGTGTCGCAAGTGTGTTGACTTGTAGATCGGTTATTAGAACACATTATAAGGGGTCAGCCCGATATAATGTAATATGAAGTTATTGTACCTATATAGACAAGTCGGACCCATAAGGTTATTGGGAAAATAGGACAAGTATAAATAGAGATCGGGAGATCCCTATTTGGATCACTTCAGAACTCACACTTCCTTCACTCAGAAAGTGGCGCACATGTGAGGAGGAGGATTAGTTGCTAAGAGGAGTCTATTTCTTGTACTTTGGTTGAGCTATTTCTCTATCTATCTCTTAGGAAGTTGTGGGGTTTTTCACCTTAGGGTTTTCCCCACGAAAACTCTGTGTGTCTATTGTCTCTCATGATTTTTCTTCTTGTGATGATTGACATGCTTGTTATGATTGATAGGCATTGATATACTGTACATGTTATTCTCTCAGTAAAGATCCTAGAGTATTGTGAATTAATGCTCAAAATTTAACATGGTATCAGAGCTAACCTCAGACAAAGACATTGTGTAATGACGAAAACTAGGGTTTCGTGCTTATTGGGTTTCTCTGCACAGATTTTGGAAAAGCAGTATAGTAGATTGAATCTAATCATCAAGGAGTATCTACCTGTCTAATCAGAATTCAATTCTGAGCATTTTCAGATTTGGCCCTAAAAATTAGGGTTTCCACAAAAATAGGAATTTCTGAAATCTGAAGACATAGCTGGAAGCTCCTTGGAAAAATCAAAGTTTAGAGCTTTGGATCGAGATTTTTGGTTTGATAAATCTCTGAGAAACTCAAACCCTAATTCAGGGTCCTCCCTAGTGAACCCGAGAAGACTAAAATCCATTTCTGAAGGGTGAAGCTTTGCAGATCTCAAATTCTGAATACACCAAGCTAATCAGATCATCAATGCCCATCTTTCTATCATTTCATAAAGTTGAAATTCACTTTTTGAATTTTTAGGGTTTTTTCGACAAACCCTAATCCGGGACCATATCCAGTTTTCAGCAAAGCAAGTGGTAAGACCTAAATCTCTTCTATTTACATTTGAAGTACTCTTTAAGATGTCTCACCACACCAAGCTTGAGGATAAACTTGAAGGGGCTAATAACTTCCGAGCCTGGAAGTATAGGATTGGGTTAATCCTGGAAGAAAATGAACTGGACTCCTACATCAGCTCTGAGGTCCCTATCCGAGAGGATGAAGAGGCTAAGGTATTGAATAAGAAGAACTTGGTCAAGGAAAATAGAATCATTGCTGATTCTATCAAATACCATCTCATACCACATGTGTCATCTCTAAAGACACCCAAGGAGATGTTTGACTCCTTGACCAAGTTATTTGAAGGGAAGAACATAAATCAGAAGATGACTCTGTGGAATCAATTGAAAGGGGTCAAGAAGTTGAATGGAGAGACCATTCAATATTACTTCTCCAAGGTCTCTAAGATCAAGGAACAACTTGAAGCTGTGGATGAGATAGTGGACAATGGTGAAGTTGTTATGACCACTCTGAATAGCCTACCTAGCTCATGGGACTCCTTTATTCAAAGAATATGTGCAAGAAAGAAATTGATCTCTTTCAGTGGACTATGGGAGGAATGCTCTCAAGAAGAAGCTAGGCTTGTGGCACGAGAAGAAAAGATGGGGAATGAAGATCAAGCTCTCACAGCTCACACCAAGGGAAGCAAGGTTAAGAGGGAGAAGTCTCATAACAAGAAACATTCTCACCCTTATCACAAGAAGAAAGATCTATCTCATGTTCAATGTTTCGAATGTAATGAGAAGGGACACTTTGCTTCAGAATGTCCCAAGAACAAAAGGGACAACAACAAAAACAACAAATTCAACAAGAAGAAGAAGGCCAGCAAAAGGAGGTATCATGTTCATGCTGCTGAAGATGATGAACCTTCAAAGATGAAGGCTAGAGCAGAAAGTGATAATGATGATTCATCAAGCGAATAAGAGTATGTTCTAATCTCTGCTCTCACAGGTACTATTTCTCATGGTTGTAATGATTGGATTATTGACAGTGGTGCTTCCAAGCACATGATTGGGTTCAAAGAATCTTTTGTAAATCTATCTGAACATGAATCACCCTATAAAGTGAATCTTGGGGATGACTATCAATGCCCCATCAAAGGAAGTGGTGAAGCCTCCTACAACCTAGAATCTTGAAAATCCTTGAAGATGAAAGCTGTGTTATTTGTACCTGGACTCAAGAAGAACTTACTCTCCAAGGCTCTACATTTGATGCAAAACGCATGAGGGTTGCATTTGTAGATGGCCAAGTCCTAATGTGGCCAAAGGGTAAAACTATTGATGATGCAGTGGTGATTGGAGAGCAAGAGGGAGGATTTTACAAATTGAGGGGACAACCTGAACATGCCATGGTACATGATTCCATGGAGCCAAGTGAACTTTGGCATAGAAGACGTGCACATATGCACTTCAGAGCATTACCAATTGCAAGTAAAGCTGTACAAGGTCTTCCTGAAATCAAGACCAAGCATGAAGGTGTTTGCAAAGGATATGCAAAAGGAAAGAGCATAAGGAAAGCATTTCCAAGCAGTGAAAGCAAGGCTAAAGGAATCTTGGAAATCATCCACTCAGATGTATGTGGTCGGATGTCATCCAGTTATCTGAGTGGGTATATTTACTATGTCTCTTTCATTGATGACTTCTCCATGAAGACTTGGGTTTACTTCTTGAAGAACAAAGATGAAGTATTTGATAAGTTCAAGGAATTGAAAACCTTGATGGAGAGCCAAACTGATAAGAAGATCAAAACATTAAGATTTGACAATGGTGTAGAATTCACCTCAGGTGACTTCAAGAAGCAATGCAGTGATTGAGGGATTAAGAGGGAGTTGACTGCTCCTTATAATCCACAACAGAACGGAGTTGCAGAAAGAAAAAACAGAACAATCATGGAAGCAGCAAGGGCAATGCTGTATGACAAGGATCTACCTATGCATCTATGGACAGAAGCAGCTAGGACAGCTGTATATGTGCAGAACAGAACACCCCACAAGATATTGGACAACAAGATACCAGAAGAGGTCTTCTCTGGTAAGAAACCTGAAGTCATCCATCTAAGAATATTTGGTTGTCCAGTATATACTCATGTGCCAAAGGAAAAGCGGACTAAGCTAGATCCTTCAGGAAAGAAGGGTATCTTTGTGGGTTACAGTGAAAGCTCGAAGGCTTACAGAATATACTTTCCAGGGTTCAAGAAGATTGATGTCAGCAAGGACGTAACATTTGATGAAAAGTCAGCATTCGTCAAATCAAGGAAGACACCTGTTGAAGTTTACGAAGAACCTAAGGAAACTAGATTTCAAGACACTACCATGACTGAAGCAATTCCATATGTTGATCATGGAATTGAAGATCCGCAACAACCAGTAGATCCACCCTGTGAGAATGACTCTCGCAAGAGAAAACCTACATGGGCTAGAGAGCTCATTCAAGATGTAGAAAGAAATGGCATTCGAGAAGAAGAACACAAAGCAACGAAAAAGAAAGAATGGAAGGATGCCATGATCAAAGAATACCAATCAATAATGAAGAATGATGTTTGGGATGTTGTCCCAAGACCTGAAGGGAATTCTATTGTGACTTCGAAATAAATCTACAAGATCAAGCATGCTGCAGATGGCAGCATAGAGAATTACAAGGCAAGATTCATAACTCGTGGCTTCTCTCAGAAAGAGGGAATAGATTATGAAGAAACTTTTTTTCATGTATACAGGTACACTTCCATCGGATCATTACTTGCCCTGGTTGCAGCGATGAAATGGAAGATACACCGGATGGATGTCAAGACTGCTTTCTTGAATGGTGTAGTTGAAGAGGAAGTGTATGTGGAGCAGCCACTCGGTTTTGAAACACATGACAGGGAGTCATATGTGTGCAGATTGAAGAAAGCTTTGTATGGCTTAAAACAAGCTCCTAGAACTTGGTATGGTGGGATGGATAGTTTTCTATCTAGTTTGGGCTTTACCAAGAGTAAAATAGATTCCAACCTTTACTACAAGGTTGAGGAAGTAAATCCTGTGATTCTACTCCTGTATGTGGATGACCTATTTGTAACAAGAGATGATAGACTGATTGCCGATGCAAAGAGGAAGCTTGCTCCGGAGTTCGATATGAAGGGCTTGGGGATGATGCACTATTTTCTAGGTATGGAGATGTGGCAGAGTGCAGATGGGAGCTTCCTTGGACAAGGGAAGTATACAGTAGATATCATGAAGAGGTTCGTGATAATGGATTGCAAGGCCATGGCCACACCTATGGCATCGAACCTGAAGCTTCTATGTGATGCTTCATCTGAGTCGGTTGATATCTCTATGTATCGTCAGATGATTGGGTCCTTGATGTACCTGACGAACACGAGACTAGATATTTTCTTTGCGGTGAACACATTGAGCCAGTTCCTTACGAATCCAAGGAGTGTTCACCTAGTTGTTGTAAAGCATATTCTGAGGTACCTGAATGGTACAGTTGATTATGGGCTCAAGTATGAAGCGAATCAAAAATTTAACCTACAGGGTTATGTTGATTCATATTGGGCAGGCACTTCTGCAGATAGGAAGAGCACATTTGGGTGCTGCTTCAGTATAGGATCAGGTGTGATCTCTTGGTTTAGCAGGAAGCAGTCCTGTGTAGCACTGAGTACAGTCGAGGCAGATTATGTTGCAGCCTGTTCGGCTAGTTGTGAGGCAGTATGGCTTCGGAAGCTACCGTTAGAGTTATTTGATCTCCTGCTGGAGACTACTGGTATCTTTTGTGACAACCAGAGTTGTGTGGAGCTATATGAGAACCTAGTGTTCCACAAAAGGTCGAAACACATTGAGATGAAATATCACTATATTAGGGATATGGTGCAGAGAGGAGTAGTGAAGCTCCTGTATATTGTCATGGATGAGCAGATTGCAGATGTGCTGACGAAGCCACTAGCCAGAGTGAATTTCCAATACTTTAGAGAGAGGCTTGGCGTTCTTCAGATGGATGACACTTCGAGGAAGAAGTGATGGACACATTTGTTGAAGGCATTCCAAGCATGGCGGAAGGAGGATCTTTCACATGGCTATGGATGTAGGCGTTGGATGATGACCATTAGGATAATGTTCTAGTTTCTGCTCTATATGATCAGTTAGATCATTTATATGTATGTATGCATCATGTTGGATGCTGGATATGATCATTTGGATCATTTATATGTATGTATGTATGCATCATGTTGGATGCTGGATATGATAAGTTGGATCATTTATATGTATGTATGTACGCATCATGTTGGATGTTGGATATGATCAGGTAGATCATGTATTTGTATATGTATCAGGTGGATACTTGTATGATCACGTAGATCATGTACTTATGTATGTATCAAGTGGATGCATTATGTATATCAGATGGATGCATTTGTATGATCAGGTAGATCATGTATGATGATATGTATCAGGTAGATACTTTGTATGCATCAAATGGATGTACTGTTTTATCAGGATGATCACAGATGACGAGCTTTAGGATGTTGCTCCAGATGATACGCATCAGGTTGATGGTTTGATGATGATCAGGTTGATCATGTGATGATGTATGGTGAGTATCGGTTTGATACTCTATGGCCGTGGACAGGTTGTGCAGGTAGCATAGAAAAGACCCTTTAAAAATCAAACAGTTAGAACGGTGTGTTGGTAACATCCTGGGTTGCTCTATCGAGATCCAGATAGGTAAAGCGGTTTGCTTGTAACATCCTGGGATGCTCTGAGAAGGTTTTGTGAAGATCAACATGTAAAAGAACCTATAATCTGCGCTAGGTTTTCTTCACTCAAAAAGTGGCGCACATGTGAGTAGGAGGATCAACTGCTAAGAGGAGTCTATCTCTTATACTTTGGTTGCACTTTGGTTGAGCTATTTCTCTATCTATCTCTGAGGAAGCTGTGGGATTTTTCACCTTAGGGTTTTCCCCACGGAAACTCTGTGTGTCTATTGTCTCTCATGCTTTTGCTTCTTGTGATGATTGACATGCTTGTTATGATTGATAGGCATTGATATACTGTACATGTTATTCTCTCAGTAAAGATCCTAGAGTATTGTGAATTAATGCTCAAAATTTAACATGGTATCAGAGCTAACCCGAGAAAAAGACATTGTGCAGTGACGAAAACTAGGGTTTATTGCTTATTGGGTTTCTCTCCACATATTTTGGAAAAGAAGTATAGTAGATTGACTCTACTCATCAAGGAGAATCTATCTGTCCAATCAGAATTCAATTCTGAGCATTTTCAGATTTGGCCCTAAAAATTAGGGTTTCCACAAAAATAGGAATTTATTAAATCTGAAGACATAGCTAGCAGCTCCTTGGAGAAATCAAAGTTTAGAGCTTTGGAATGATATTTTTGGTTGGATAAATCTCCGTGAAACTCAAACCCTAATTCAGGGTCCTCCCTAGTGAACCCGGGAAGACTAAAAGGCATTTCTGAAGGGTGAAACTTTTCAGATCTCAAATTCTGAATACACCAAGCTAATCAGATCATCAATGCTCATATTTCTATCATTTCAGAAAGTTGAAATTCACTTTTTGAATTTTTAGGGTTTTTCCCACAAACCCTAATACGGGACCAGATCCAGTTTTAAGCAAAGCAAGTGGTAAGACCTAAATCTCTTCTATTTCCATTTGAAGTACTCTTTAAGATGTCTCACCACACCAAGCTTGAGGATAAGCTTGAAGGGGCTGATAACTTCCGAGCCTGGAAGTATAGGATTGGGTTAATCGTGGAAGAAAATGAACTAGACTCCTACATCAGCTCTTAGGTCCCTATCCCGGAGGATGAAGAGGCTAAGGTATTGCATAAGAAGAACTTGGTCAAGGAAAAAGAGAATCATTGCTGATTCAATCAAAGACCATCTCACACCACATTTGTCATCTCTAAAGACACCCAAGGAGATGTTTGGCTCCCTGACCAAGTTATTTGAAGGGAATAACATAAATCAGAAGATGACTCTGCGGAATCAATTGAAAGGGTCAAGATGTTGAATGGAGAGACCATTCAATCTTACTTCTCTAGGGTCTCTAAGATCAAGGAACAACTTGAAGCTGTGGATGAGATAGTGGACACTGGTGAAGTTGTTATGACCACTCTGAATGGCCTACCTAGGTCATGGGACTCCTTTATTCAAGGAATCTGTGCAAGAAAGAAATTGATCTCTTTCAGTGGACTATGGGAGGAATGCTCTCAAGAAGAAGCTAGGCTTGTGGCACGAGAAGAGAAGATGGGGAATGAAGATCAAGCTCTCACAGATCACACCAAGGGAAGCAAGGTTAAGAGGGAGAAGTCTCATAACAAGAAACATTCTCACCCTTATCACAAGAAGAAAGATCTATCTCATGTTCGATGTTTCAAATGTAATGAGAAGGGACAGTTTGCTTCAGAATGTCCCAAGAACAAAAGGGACAGCAACAAAAACAACAACTTCAACAAGAAGAAGAAGGGCATCAAAAGGAGGTATCATGCTCATGCTGCTGAAGATGATGAACCTCCAAAGAAGAAGGCTAGAGCAAAAAGTGATAATGATGATTCATCAAGAGAATAAGAGTATGTTCTAATCTCTGCTCTCACAGGTACTATTTCTCATGGTTGTAATGATTGGCTTATTGATAGTGGTGCTTCCAAACACATGACTGGGTTTAAAGAATCTTTTGTAAATCTATCTGAACATGAATCACCCCATAAAGTGAAACTTGGGGATGACTATCAATACCCCATCAAAGGAAGTGGTGAAGCCTCCTACAACCTAGAATCTGCAAAATCCTTGAAGATGAAAGATGTGTTATTTGTACCTAGACTCAAGAAGAACTTACTCTCCAAGGCTCTGCATTGGATTCAAAAGGCATGAGGGTTTCATTTGTAGATGGCCAAGTCCTAATGTGGCCAAAGGGTAAAACTATTGATGATGCAGTCGTGATTGGAGAGCAAGAGGGAGGATTGTACAAATTGAGGGGACAACCTGAACATGCCATGGTACATGATTCCATGGAGCCAAGTGAACTTTGGCATAGACGACTTGCACATATGCACTATAGAGCATTACCAATTGCAAGTAAAGTTGTAGAAGGTATTCCTGAAATCAAGACCAAGCATGAAGGTGTTTGCAAAGGATGTGCAAAAGGAAAGAACATAAAGAAAGCATTTCCAAGCAGTGAAAGCAAGGCTAAAGGAATCTTGGAAATCATCCACTCAGATGTATGTGGTCCGATGTCATCCAGTTATTTGAGTGGGTATATTTGCTATGTCTCTTTCATTGATGACTTCTCCATGAAGACTTGGGTTTAGTTCTTGAAGAACAAAGATGAAGTATTTGATAAGTTCAAGGAATTCAAAACCTTCATGGTGATCCAAACTGATAAGAAGATCAAAACATTCAGATCTGAGAATGGTGGAGAATTCACCTCAGGTGACTTCAAGAAGCTTTGCAGTGATTCAGGGATTAAGAGGGAGTTGGCTGCTCCTTATAATCCACAACAGAATGGAGTTGCAGAAAGAAAAAACAGAACAATCATGGAAGCAGCAAGGGCAATGCTGCATGACCATGATCTACCTATGCATCTATGGGTAGAAGAAGCTAGGACAACTGTATATGTGCAGAACAGAACACCCCACAAGATATTGGACAACAAGACACCAGAAGAGGTCTTCTCTGGTAAGAAACCTGAAGTCATCCATCTTAGAATATTTGGTTGTCCAGTATATACTCATGTGCCAAAGGAAAAGAGGACTAAGCTAGATCCTTCAGGAAAGAAGGGTATCTTTGTGGGTTACAGTGAAAGCTCAAAGGCTTAGAGAATATACTTTCCAGGGTTCAAGAAGATTGATGTCAGCAAGGACGTAACATTTGATGAGAACTCAGCATTCGTCAAATCAAGGAAGACACTTGTTGAAGTTTACGAAGAACCTAAGGAAACTAGATTTCATGACACTACCATGACTGAAGGAATTCCATATGTTGATCGTGGAATTGAAGATCCACAACAACCAGTAGATCCACCCCGTGAGAATGACTCTCACAAGCGAAAACCTGCATGGGCTAGAGATCTCATTCAAGATGCAGAAAGAAATGGCATTCGAGAAGAAGAACACAGAGCAAAGAAGAGAACCAGATCACATACCAGCTATGTTGCTTTACTCTATGATATCATGAACAAAGAACGTTTCAATTATGAACAAGCAGCGGAAAAGAAAGAATGGAAGGATGCCATGATCGAAGAATACCAATAAATAATGAAGAATGATGTTTGGGATGTTTTCCCAAGACTTGAAGGGAAGTCTGTTGTGACTTCCAAATGGATCTACAAGATCAAGCATGCTGCAGATGGCAACATAGAGAAATACAAGGCAAGATTCGTAGCTCGTGGCTTCTCTCAGAAAGAGGGAATAGATTATGAAGAAAATTTTTCTCATCTATACAGGTACACTTCCATCAGATCATTACTTGCCCTGGCTGCAGCGATGAAATGGAAGATACACTAGATGGATGTCAAGACTGCTTTCTTGAATGGTGTATTAGAAGAGGAAGTGTATGTGGAGCAGCCACTTGGTTTTGAAACACATGACAGGGAGTCATATGTGTGCAGATTGAGAAAAGCCTTGTATGGCTTAAAACAATCTCTTAGAACTTGGTATGGTAGGATGGACAGTTTTCTATCTAGTTTGGGCTTTACCAAGAGTAAAGCGGATTCCAACCTTTACTACATGGTTGAGGAAGGAAATCCTGTGATTCTACTCCTGTATGTGGATGACCTATTTGTAACAAGAGATGATAGACTGATTGCTGATGCAAAGAGGAAGCTTGCTCCAGAGTTCGGTATGAAGGGCTTCGGGATGATGCACTATTTTTTAGGTATGGAGATGTGGCAGAGTGCAGATGGGATCTTCCTTGGACAAGGGAAGTATACAGTAGATATCATGAAGAGGTTTGGGATAATGGATTGCAAGGCCATGGCCACACTTATGGCATCGAACCTGAAGCTTCTATGTGATGCATCATCTGAGTCGGTTGATGTATCTATGTATCGTCAGATGATTGGGTCCTTGATGTACTTGACGAACACGAGATTGGATATTTTCTTTGCGGTGAACACATTGAGCCAGTTCCTGACGAATCCAAGGAGTGTTCACGAGGTTGTTGTAAAGCATATTCTGAGGTACCTGAAGGGTACAGTTAATTATGGGCTCAAGTATGAAGCGAATCAAAAGTTTAACCTGCAGGGTTATTTTGATTCATATTGGGCAGGCAGTGCTACAGATAGGAAGAGCACATCTGGGTGCTGCTTCAGTATGGGATCAGGTGTGATCTCTTGGTTTAGCAGGAAGTAGTCCTGCATAGCACTGAGTACAGTCGAGGCAGAGTATGTTGTAGCCTATTCGGCTAGTTGTGAGGCAGTATGGCTTCGGAAGCTACTGTCAGAGTTATTTGATCTCCCGCTGGAGACTACTGGTATTTTTTGTGACAACTAGAGTTGTGTGAAGCTGTTTGAGAACCTGATGTTCCACGACTGGTCGAAACACATTGAGATGAAATATCACTATATCAGGGATATGGTGCAGAGAGGAGCAGTGAAGCTCATGTATATTGTGACGGATGAGCAGATTGCAGATGTGCTGATGAAGCCACTAGCCGAAGTGAAGTTCGAATACTTTAGAGAGAGGCTTGGCATTCATCAGATCGATGACACTTCGAGGGAGAAGTGATGGACAGATTTGAAGAAGCCATTCCAAGCATGGTGGAAGGAGGATCTTTCACATGGCTATGGATGTAGTGTTGGATGATGAGCATTAGGATGATGTTCTAGTTTTTGCTCTATATGATCAGTTAGATCATTTATATGTATGTATGTACGCATCATGTCGGATGTTGGATATGATCAGTTGGATCATTTATATGTATGTATGTATGCATCATGTTGGATGCTGGATATGATCAGTTGGATCATTTATATGTATGTATGTATGTATGCATCATGTTGGATGCTGGATATGATCAGGTAGATCATGTATTTGTATATGTATCAGGTGGATACTTGTATGATCATGTAGATCATGTACTTATGTATGTATCAAGTGGATGCATTATGTATATCAGATGGATGCATTTATATGATCAGGTAGATCATGTATGATGATATGTATCAGGTAGATACTTTGTATGCATCAGATGGATGTACTGTTTTATTAGGATGATCACAGATGACGAGCTTTAGGATGTTGCTCCACATGATACGCATCAGGTTGATGGTTTGATGATGATCAGGTTGATCATGTGATGATGTACATTAGGATGATGTATGGTGAGTATCGATTTGATACTCTATGGCCGTGGACAGGTTGTGCAGGTAGCATAGAAAAGACCGTTTAAAAATCGGACAGGTAGAGCGGTGTGCTCGTAACATCCTGGGTTGCTCTATCGAGATCTAGACAGGTAGAGCGGTGTGCTCATAACATCCTGGGATTCTTTGAGTAGGTTTTGCTATAGGTAGCATAGAAAAGACCCTTTAAAATCCGGACATGTAGAGCGTTGTGCTCATAACATCCTAGGATGCTCTATCGAGACGCAGACAAGTAGAGCGGTGTGCTTGTAACATCCTGGGATTCTCTGAGTAGGTTTTTCTACAGTTTCGAATAGAAAAGATCCTTTAAAATCCGGAAAGGCTGAGCGGTGTGCTCTTAACATCCTGGGATGCTCTATCGAGATCCAGACAGGTGGAGTGGTGTGCTCGTAACATCCTGGGATGCTCTGAGTAGGTTTTGCGAAAGTTCACATAGAAAATATCCTTTAAAATCCAGAAAGGTATAGCAGTGTGCTCGTAACAACCTGGGATGCTCTATCGAGATCCAGACAGGTAGAGCGGTTTGCTCGTAACATCCTAGGATGCTTTGAGTAGGTTTTGTGAAGGTCAACATGTAAAAGAACCTATAGTCTGCGCTACGTTTTTTTTATGCACGTAATTAGTCTTGGGATCCACAGTATGGCCACTGATGATGAAGACCTACACGTGGTGGGACTACATCCAGTATGAAAAAGGACTGGCTCTATAGAACTTCCTATGAAGAGTAGATTCAGAGATTGATCGAGATAGCAGCAGCGACGATGATGATGATTTGAGGATGATGATTCGTTGATGATGATCCAGAGAATAAGACTTGTGCTAAATGATCTGTGTCGAGAAATACCTTCCTAGTTAAGAGGGAGTGTTGATTTATATGTAACTTTGGAATGTATTTCATCTATATATTTATTGTACTCCTATAGAGATGTATTATTCCTCTATACGGAAGTGTCGTCATTTGTATTAACAAGTGTCGCAAGTGTGTTAACTTGCCGATGGGTTATTAGACCACCTTGTAAGGGGTCGGCCCGGTATAATGCAATATGAAGTTATTGTACCTAGCTAGACAAGTCGGCCCCATAAGGTTATTGGGAAAACAAGACAACTATAAATAGAGGTCGATAGATCTCTATTTGGATCACTTCAGAACTCACACTTCCTTCACTCGAAAAGTGGCGCACATGTCATTAGGAGGATCAGCTGCTAAGAGGAGTCTATCTCTTATACTTTGGTTGTACTTTGGTTGAGCTATTGCTCTATCTATCTCTGAGGAAGTTATGGGGTTTTTCACCTTAGGGTTTTCCCCACGGAAACTCTATGTGTCTATTGTCTCTCATGCTTTTGCTTCTTGTGATGATTGACATGCTTGTTATGATTGATATGCATTGATATAATGTACATGTTATTCTCTCAGTAAATATCCTAGAGTATTGTGAATTAATGCTCAAAATTTAACACGACCAGGCGGATTTTCGACGACCACTGTTGCGAGAAGACTGACAGTCAATGCCAGGAAGACGAGTAGGAAGTTGTCGAATTATAGTCGACATGAAAAAGTTCTAAGTTAGACAAAGTCTAAACATCGACATCGACAGAAAAGGATGCTGACAAGGTGGAGCGGCGACACCGACGAAAGCGGCGAAGGCCAAGCGAGGAGGATGGGGCGGACTAGCATCCGTGGAGACTAAGTGAAGCCGACAAGTTACGTCAAGCACTGACGAAACACGAGATGGTCGACATGTCAAGAGGACGGTGATAAGACCGACCACTGTAGCAAAGTCAGAGAGGTGCATAATTCAAAGGCGACAGACTTGCAGTCCTTGAGGGTTGTTGGGGGAAGTTATGGCAGTTAAGAAGGTGGTTGAAACAAGAGCAAGTGTCACCATAGGAGGAGGTTTTGTAGAGTGGTCAGGGGCGCTGAAAACTACAGGATCTGTCTGGTCATATCTAAAGCGGCGGACAGAGAAGGACGTCTCGGGGAACGGAGTGGACCTCGAGAACAACATCAGAGCAGAGTAGAAGATTGGTGCAGAGGCACAGATGAAGGCACCGGTCATCGCTCTTTCATTCTTTCCTTCAGCAGAGAAGAGGGAGGAAGAGAGGGTCACACACAGGGAGAAACACACTATTTACTTAGAATATTGTAACAGGATGAAGGCCGACTTGTTTATTTGCTTTGTAGTTAAAACATTGTAATTTGATTCAAGTAATAGAAGCCAGCTTCTGGCATTCAGTTCACACCTAGTCCTTATGAGCGCATTTGTGTGTTGTTGTGTGTTATTGTTAAGCAAGGAGGTTATTCAGATGGATATCGGTGGCCACCTACCTATTCCACTAGCTAAAACAGTTTCCCATTTTGCCAATTTTCTAGTAATTTTTCTACAGTTTTTCGAGTCCCAAACTTCTAGGGCCGTTTTGAGGCCCAAAATGACTTTTTTGGGGAAATCTTGGTTTGACAGAGCCCATTTATATTAGGTTCCTCATCTAGTCCTCATATATTTCTTTCCAACGGGCTACCGAGCACCCCAAACGGAGATCGTATGCAAACGTTATGACCCCGGGAAGTTGACTATTCAACTAACCACCTTGGGGCCGCAAACTTTATGACGGTTCATCTTCTAGGGTTAGGTTTTTGGATGTTTGGTATTCTTTCCCTCATGCTTATGATAAATAGGCCCTTTCGGCCTCTCTTTGTAATCATCTTGGCACGAATGAGCACAGCGGACACATCTCTTCTCAGAGATAGCTACTACCATTCTAGCCGTTGTATTTACAGTCTGTTCTATTTCTGATATTTAATAGAATATGTGTTTACTGTATCGCTGTGTTTCTTGCCATATATCTGTGTATGTGAATATATATATCTGTATATGATTCTGTATATGCTATCTTTTGTTTCGTTCCCACACAAATCCAGATCAAGAGGTCCGACCAGACCCGCCCTTTGCCAATTGTTCTCCAATTGACCTTCAATTTGTCAATAAAATAGAGTTAGAGCTCATCATTTGGATTCATGTGCATATGAAGTATAAAACTGCATTTCATTTATTTGTGGGTTCAATTATCTATGTAATTGTATCACAATCTTACTCGGCTTGAAGTTTATTATTCTAGAGTATAAATGTTTCCTACCACCTATTGAAGAATTGTAGCATTGATCTAGTTCAGAACGAGCAAGAAGGCACTCTGAGATTAAATTATTTTTAAAAGATTAATTGAAAACTTTTTTATGTTTTGAGATAATTTGTTAAGTACATTGTTAGCACTCAATGTAAGTTGTAGACTAGATTAGAAGCATCCTTGGTATATATGCATTTTCATATTTTAGGTAATCAACATTTTGGAAATGTGATCATTGAAGTGTTAGGACATTGGAGTAGATTTCTTTTATGACTCTTCATAAAACAATATTTAATTATTTTAAAGGTGGAAATTCTTGTTGATGACTCCATATCAAAAAAATTGACTATACTAAACAAGCATTCTTGAAGGTGATGTAGGCAAACAATTCCTTTATGTGGTAAATAGGGTAACAGAGTCCAAGCATTTGATAGTAAGCTCAAGAAATTAAAACTAGGGAAGAAGTTCTTATCAAAAAATGGGACTGAATCCTATAAATGTACTAAGGTTCATGTTTACAAAGGTTAATAGAGATAAAACTAGAAGGTCGTGAAAATTACAATGGGAGTTCAATGAGCTTGCAACCTAACTAAAATTTGGCATGAATCCAAAATAATGAAGGCGGTGTAATTTATGAAGGGGGATGTTGCACCCCAATTAGATAGATAAATCAATTCTCAACTACAATGCAAATCCTCTAACCACACTACCGCACCTCACCCCAACTATGGATATCTTTAGGCAACAATGATAAATAAGGGTGTAAAGTTGAGACAAATGGCAAGGAGAAACCTCTTACAAGCGTATGTTTCACATTAGAAAGGAATTGGATTAAGAAGGTAGGGAAATTAATAAGGCTCATTTAAACCAATCCCAATGGCCAAATATATTTTCCCTAATAGTATATCTTACAGAAAATGAAGTTAAGATGGGAGACCTTGTCAATTAGTGAGTATTCCAAAACCTGCATTCCAATCGCACATTGATCAAAATATTGAATGAATTGCATATGGTGATTGAGATCAATTTTTAAGAAGCACGCTTGTTATTGTTGATGAATGCACTCATGTTGATTAAAATATTGTCTCAACAAATCCTACCCTCCAAGAAGAAGACATAGGCTCAATCCTTATCCTGTGTGCCTCTTGCATATAGCAATAAATATTATTGGATGGGAGAGCTACACCTATAGAGTGTGAGATGAATGTATAAGGTGGGGTGCAATGATAACTGAGGCACAAACACACACTACATACCACATTCATATATGTGTGGTATTTCAATACCATGTATTCCTCCGACTAAAAATTAGAACATAACCAAGCATGAAAAACATTGTAATATGAGCTTCAAATGCATAACCAAATCATCAAAATCCTGTTCATAGCAATTTGGGTCTTGTTTTTTTTTTTGAAAGAATGGTTATCTTGATATTTGGCTCCTTGATTTATGGTTTTTAGAGATCAAAACATAATAATACATTTTTGTTGGCTTTATTATGTCATGGTGAAACCGATCATCATGGGATGAATATGATGGTGGTTCTCCTTAGTTATGCATGTGTATTCAATGTCCTAGCTTCTTTAATGCAAATTTGCTAGGTTATAATTATATATAGTTTTAAACTTCAAGCTTAATTGTCCAGTCGCCTCTATAAATTTCTTTGGATTTTTCTCGGTTTCATGATGACAAACAATCATAGTGGCCACACCACTCACTAAATGGGTTGGAAAATGTTTAAACCACAAGTTGAGAGTTGCTTATGTGATTGGGCAGGGTTTAGGGATTTTGATGTTAATATTGAGTGGCTGGCCATGTTTTGGGCATAATTTACCTTGATGTGACTGTGCATTTTTTAGAGGAAAAAATTTCAAACAGATATCTATTTGTCAATTGAATTTAACAATCTTTGTACAGATCTAAAATGAGTTTTAATAAGTGTTGGTGTTTTTGCTCTTGGTTTTGAAAAATAATCATTCCACATAGTTGTTTCAATTTGGTGGCACCAATTTGGTATTTTTTAGAATGAATGTCTATTTTGACATTTTATGGTTTCGCTTAAGTATACATGTGTACATTCATTTTCCTTGATTGCTTGTTGGTTATAAATATGCTAGGTTATAATTAATGCAACTTTCAAATTGGAGCTTAATTGTCCATCGAGGTTGCAAATTTATTAGCAATATTTTTGAGTTTCAAGTAGGCAAATGACCATAGTTTCCACACCCAAGCTGAATTACTCAGGAGTGTATTGAAAAAAAATTCAAACCACATGTTGAGATAGGGTTTGGACATTGTTCTAGGTATTTCGATGTTAATATTGAGATGATATTCATGTTGTGGGGAACATGAAATACCTCAATGTGCATGTCCATTATTGTAAGGAAGTTTAATGTAGAAATATATGTTGATCCAGTCTATCATTTCAATATCCGTTCGATGGTTTTGCTCTTGGTTTTAAAAATTAGCCATTCTATGGAATGGGTTCAATTTTCAATTGTTATTGATTTCATTTATACATTTTTTCCTCAATGTAAATCAATTTTGATTTGGAATCTTCATTAATCTAGTTGAAGTTAATATTTGATTTGTATTAATATCTTTGAGTAAGAAAAAACATTTTGAGTATATACACTATACATGGTTTCACACTTGCATAAGAAATTCTAGCCATTTCCTTGATTGTAGATCCAATTGTCAAAATAGGATGTAATAATGTACATTAAACCTAAACGGACAAATTGGAAATATTTTTGAAATCATTTGAGATTGTTTTTTAACAAGCAATGCCCAAGCAAGAAAATAGAAATTAAATCATATAGAACCATTTAACCAATACAAATTATAGAACATGTCACCAGTGGGCCAAATCTAACCCATTTTTTATCCTTTGAAATTTCCTATTTTTACTAATAATCAGGTAAAGCAAAACAATTTGTTATACTTCTCAATGAGACAAAGTTTAGTTATTTCCCAATTTTCTTCTAAAATAAAAACATTTATGTGTTGCGAATCACAAATCATGATCCCACGGTCTATTGATAATATTGAGGCCATTTCATGGTGTATCTATCAAATAATGAAAAGTTATTTTATTTCCCAAAAGTGTGCTTCTCTATGTGAATTTTTCCAAAAGAGAAAATAATAAGACATTGGATTACAACATTCATGGAAAATAATATTGGCAAAATCCATAACCCGATCCTTGGATATTTTTACTTAATCATGTCAATTTTATTTGATGCTAGCTAAACTTATCTATGCAAATTTAAAAAAAAAAATGGAACTTGTAAGGAAATAGTTGTTTTTTATTTGAGTTGGTGTGATGTGTGATATCACTAGATTATGATTATGTTTATATTTATTTTCTCTTTTAACATGTTCAAATTTCTAATGCTTTACACAAATATTGTTATTTATGATAGACATAAGCATAATCCATATAAATTTTTTGAGGAGTAATTTCTTGTATCATTTAATATGGATGAAAGGGGTAAGTATATTTTTGTTCAAAAAACATATTTACAATATTTCTATGTTTGTGTTTATTTGGATCTCTCATTGTATCTCTCTATAAAGGTTTTTATATTGGGTCTACATATTGAATTCCCCTCTTTCATATACAAATGGGCCTTAGTGGAGGTTAATCACCATCACCATCATCATCTATGTATATCTATATTTAACTAATCTAATATATTATTATTATTATTTGTTTTATGTTTAATTTACAAATTTATTCTACAAGGTTATAAAAAGTCGTGCTGGTGTATCTTCAATAAGGTTTCTTATTGATATATCTTTACAAGAATTGTCTTTTAAGATTTAAAACATAAGAAATGCAAAAGTAATGTAAGTATTTGTGACCTCATTCTCACAAGGTTTTAATAAACATGTATTAGATGTGAAATCGCAAATGTAATGCCAAATTGACATAACAAAACCATGATAATATTTTGAGAGCTTCGATATTTACTTTGATATAATTCTAACTATGAGTCAGTCAAGCATCTCATGTGACAATCAACAATAGGATCAATTCCAAGGAGGTTCCTTGTCCCACAAAAGGGGGTCCCATACAACAAATTGTTGTCTGGCAAGATCTGATATTTCCATATTGTAATTTTACTCATTACTTTTTAATCAGCTTTTTATGTGTAAATATGTCATTACAACAGTTGATGTTGAAAAATCCAAATTAAGCATCCAAATTTCATGGGGGAGAAACAATATAGCTGTGCAACATTCTGTTTCGGTCTCAAAACATATGTCTTCAACCTCAAAAACAATATAGATGTGCAGCATTATCTTTTGGTCTCAAAACATATGTCTTCAACCTCCAGCAATATATGTAAAACACTTTAATATCTGAGATAATAGTTTAAGAAACTTGGATTTATTCGCCATGAATCAATTTCACCGCTGGAACTGAAGTCCACATATCACAAATCACACTCAAACACTTTATAGTCCACCTCAATATTTAAACTTTCATTCAACAACTGAGGAATAAACATCAGGCACAGATCGAATTGGCAGTTCAGCTTACATCAATGCAGCGATCATGACAATTAGTAGATATTAATGTAAGAAAATATCTGTGGATTGCTTGGATTTTTATCCACCCATCATCGATGAGAAGCTGTGAGATGAGAATTATAATTATTTAATGCCTTGCATTTCCACATCGAGATTACATGCCTTGTTTTCAATGAAAGTTGGCATTGGAACCGTATGTAGCATTTGGTTGCCAATTCTGTGGAATAGCGTTATTTATAATGAGCGTTTTCCCTGTAGAGAGAGTTGTAAGGCGAATGGAGAACGGAGCAAGTAAAGGGCCACTGCTCAAAGCCCAATTTGCACCCCATGTTTGTTGCATTGGTTGCCAAGAACTAGAGTTTGCTTGCAAACAATTGAAACACGATGCCGTTATACAAACTTGTAACCCATGCACATTACTAATTACAACAATTAGCAGTTTAACTCTGTAAAACATCCACCTGCATGAGATCGACTGCTCCTAGGTCGCCATCTCCATTTTCGTATTCAACAAGGACCCCGAACCAGTAAGCACTTGATCCTTCATTCACGTGGAAGGCAATATTCATTCCTTGATATTCACAAGGCACCCTGTATAACATTAAAGGTGCTCAATAAAAAGAAGCATTACAAAAGAAACGACTGGAAACCGTGTTTCAAATTCATCTACTAATCTGATCTGCAATCCACGATTGCTGAGTAAAAGATAAATACCTTTGAAACAAAACAGACACCACTCCAGCATTGAGCAGATCTGAAGATCTACCAGGATCAGATGCCATATCGCGGAAGGCAGTACCGCTGAGAACTAATTGTGCATCGCCAGATGATTGGTCTGTAATCACAACGGTCACTCCCGTTTCCGAACACAAACTATTACCTGTGCATTTCACCTGGTTACGCAGACACGAGAACTTATGAGTTGATTCCTTTTAGAGAGTTTTTTTTTATCAATAATCCATCTCCAACAACAATGCTCCAATTTCAGCGTACCTGATAGCATGATCCACAACCTTTTCCTCCTTTGAACAGATCTGGACTTGCTGAAGCCACTTTTGAGTCAAAAGGAAACTGTTTCACAAGACTACCATATCCGCATGCACCGCCTGTAGCAAATTGACAGTACAATTTCAGCTTCAATCATACGCTCATCCCAATATATTTCACTAACCGTTCTAATAATAATATAAACTGCGTATGTTAAATTTATCACACACTGAAGAGATTTCTAGCCATTACCTTCGCTTCCGGCGCCATCTGGACTGCCATTCCACCTTGCCGCGCCCGGCTGCCAACCTGCCTCCTCAACTGCGGCTGGATTGCGCTTGCTGACGCGCACGCCCTGTGCAGCCTCAGAGCATATCATGAAACATGCTCCCAGGGCTACCAAGTAACGCAAATAAAAATTCCATTTCATTTTGTATGAGGTAATACACCAAGCCACTAGAAAGCGATAGTATTGCAAGAAGGTGGACAAAGATCGATCCCACCCGGAAGAACTGCGGTTCTGCCTGCCTAACTCATTATGTCCGAATCTTATTCTGCCACTATATTTATACCTTTCGCGGTGCTGCAGTGTCTCAGTACACTAAAATCCTTGGTTCCATTACCGGGGAGATTTTTTTTCGATAAATCCGACTTATCCTCTCAAACTCCTCAATCTGAGTTCACCTTTCCAAGACCCTCTTCAATAGAAAACACCACCTGTGAATCTGACTTCACCTTTCGAAGAACCTCTTCAATTGAAAACACCACTTGTGAGATATACATTAGGGCATCTGTCGAGTTCAATAGACCCTCGATCCTCGTAAAGCCATGTTGGAATGATAAGATTGCATGCTTTTAGAAGAAATTGTTTTCACGATGTTTTAGCTGTACTCGTAGTGTAATAGGATTTTTTAAGTGAGTTTCGAAAATTTTGGATTCAATCATCTTCTTAAAATAGAAATAGAAGCCGTTCGATCAGAATTGATGTCTTTGGTGTAACGTGACTTATGCTTTAAGCTTTAATGAAAGAAAACAAAGTAGGTTAGGGTTATATGCTTTTTCAAAATTATATTTTGTTGGACAATCCACATGTGTAATTTCCACTTCTAGCCTATCCATTTATCATCCAATGAATTCAAGCAAGTCACGATGTTTCTCTATCTATTCTCAGTCATGGAAGGATATAGGGTCAAGAGAAAAATGGGCTTGCCTCCATCTGTTCTCGAGCAGGGAAGGATATAGGGTCAAGAAGAATAATGGGTGTCTAATGCACGGGTGGCTTCAACCAGGCAATGTTGTTAACCATCCACTTCTCTGACAACACACCATGAAGGACGCTTGTTTGTCCACTCTCCCTTCACATGCATGGGATGGCGCTAGTTAAACAATCGAATGTATAAGAAAATAACATTGTAGAGTTGTTTCATCGAAGCCGCTGCTACCCATATCAATATCCAAATCTTTTGAGCCTTGAAAATTAACAAAACGAATGTATATGTACACCAAATTTAGGTTTTAGATTGCATTTATCATTATCTTGACTCTGTTCATGTACCAGTAGATAATTCACCTACTGTTGTAATATGCAGTCCTTAAAACATTTTGAGTCTCGAATTAAGATACAACCAATGGCATAATCTATTTCATGCGTCGTCATGACCAATTGACATATACCTCTATGATGTTCCCATGTTGCTTCACGATGACGTGATCAAGATAATTCTTTTTGGAAAGCAATACAAAGTTCTTGTATTCAATTCTTTATTCTAGTGATTCATCTCATGATGGTATTTATTTCATAGAAATTTTTCATTTCATTTTCTCGTCCCCGAAGAGGATATCCGTAGTTTCCATTTACTTTTGTTCCTCGGTAGATATCTCTATAACTAACGTTATTATCAACCATGATGAAGAGCATAGGGCAGCGATAGGCACATATATTATCAATCGTAAAGAAATGGAGAGGAGAGGAGAGTAGAGGAAAGCCCTACTTCTATGTTTGTTTGTACGGATATGAGGGATCAGAAGTTGGGCTCACGTACAAGGGCTCCATAGCCAATGGAAGAATTTGTATCACTAAGGAGGAGAACATTATTGGTATCCCTAGTCAATGAAAACATTTGCATGGATTTCAACTCTCAATTTTAATCCCATGGACGAGGAACTTATCTCCTTCTATCTCAAGGGAAGACCAAATAATGGCCTCAAAGCAACAAATTTTGAGGTAATTCCCAACATCGACCTTTATAAGTTCGAGCACTTTTTCTTCATGTGATCTCTCTTTCTGATGACAGATTGAGTATGCCTTTGAAGTAGTTTCTCTTAGGGACTTGTCATCATCACTGATTAAATTAAATTTAAGAATTTTTTCTCGATTGTGGACAACAATTTATTTATTGTTCATCGTATCAATCAAAATCTTTGATTGGTTCTAGTTCATTGGACAAAATCTTCATCAAGAATGATCATGTCGAGGTTTCTCAATCGACCAGCCTTGAAACTCTCTCTAGACTTGCAAAAAAACACAACTTGAGTTTTCATGCACGATCATCGAAACAATACCTTGAATTTCATACTTCTAACAAGCTATTGGCCCCTCCACATAATGAAATTTATGAAGGGTAAATTTTATCAAACTTTCAGGGACAAAATAGATAATATGCTGAGGAGTATTTGTAATGCAACATAAATAGGCCACATCGGGAATATGAAGATTAAAAAGGACACTCTTCCATCAAAATATTCAAGGCTTCTACATCGCCGCAACTACAAATACATGCATACTTGGACCTCCTCTCACCCCAACAATTGATACATGGGGACTTGCACCTTACTCCACATGGAAAATTTTAGGGGTGAAACTTATCTGATGGGCTATTTTTCGACCTTTCATTCCAAAAATAGATTCGCCAATTTCCATTTTTTTCTAAAGCGCTTCACCCAACTTCCACAGGATTAATCTGTTTTACTCTAAACATCGACAAAATTTCCCATAAACTATATAAAATCTCTAGAAATTTGAATTTTTTAGAAAAATATTGCCAAATAATTTGTTGTTGGAAATTTTAAATTTTTTTAAAGATTCACCAAGGTTTCTACACCATGAGGACATTATGGATCCTTACCATTTTTCCTATACTCCAGCGACTGATACTTTCCTACAATATATTTGAAATGTAGTTGGTAGACTGAGACGTCACGATATTCATCACTGCACGACAACTTCAATTGATTTCATTTTAACCCATATCCAAAGAGGGAACACTTGTTTTTAATTGTTAACCCTCAAAATAATATGTCTAATCAATTTTCAATCTTGAAGAGAAAGAGCTTAGTCTTTCCTACACCAGTGCTTGTGTTTACCTAAATATTGGACAAAGTGCACACTATCACTAGGATTTACCAACCCAAGGTTTATTTGATGTTTGGGGTAAAAAAATAGTTTCTCGTTACCCACATAAATTCCCTACATTAAAAAACTGTACAATTAATCAATATTTTGTTTCCTAACTCCGTTATCGACGGGAAAAGATTCGTTATAAGGGAATAATCTTAGTCATTTTCTCTATATCAATGGAAAATATCTACTCACATAGCTTCCCTTTATGTTAATCCAACCGTTTTTCATTAAGAACCATAACTCACAAGCCTTAATGCGCATGACATCCATTGTGATCTTCTTCTCACCAGGTTTCCTTACCATCATGTTTATTTCCATTTATGAACTTATATGGTGTGTCAATTGTCTCTAAGGCTCTCCAATTGCATCTCTTTCAAGTTTTCACCACCATGCATCCTTACCATAATGCTTATTTCCATTTGTGAATAGTGTTGTGCTATCTATTTCTAAGGCTTCCTAGGTAGTTATTTCAGTTTTCACCTCCTACCACACATGAACCAATGGGATGCTCCAAAATCCAATGTATCATGTTTCATGGAGGATACAAACTAGAACCAATTAGAGACACCCATTGTGCAGCTATTGTGGAGTTCAAACACTTTTTTCATCCCTTCCAACCATAAATCGAATGGACAATTAACGCCGATGCGAGAATAGAACCACCTCCTATTATTACAACTCTTCGAATCGCGTGTATATATATACATACATACTCAATGATTGTAGAGTTAAAAGGTTGATGTTTTCAAAAGAAACTGGGAAATGAGTGAAATTTGTTTTAGTGATTATTAAGATCGTAAGGAATATGGTGCACGATCCCTCCAAAGGCTAAGAGAAGTGGAGAATTGATGCTCATCTTCTACATTCTCTATATCACTAATTTTTTCTATTTAATTGTAACACAACACACTCCTTTTTGTAAGACCCTTGTGCTCTAGTATTCCACCAACCACGTAAACCATTTTTGTGATGTATGTAGGTGTGTGGTCACTTATTCTAGAGATGGCACACATCATGGAGTATATTTCATATTTCTCCATATCAAGCCATCTTACTTCCCCCCCTTTAAATTAAACTAATATTGATTTGTGATTTATACAATAGAATTTATTTTTAGATATTTAAAGTTGAAATCTAAATGATTTAAAATAATTCATCCTCAACGGTTATCTCAAGTAGTCATGAGCTAGACGTCATATCTCTCTGACCAAAGTTGGGGAGTTCATGGATTAGACTCTCTCAGTACCCTCGGGGTTAGGCTCCGTAATTAGGCCCAATGGTCTACCCCGTTTAGAATCCATCAATAATGGGTAAGTACTCGGAGGGTTTTCCGCAAGGTTGTTCATTGGAACAAAACGATATAAAAATATTTTAGATTTTAGATTTAAAAACAATTTGTGTAAAAATTGCCGGTTAATAAGTTTAATATGCCGAAAATTTGCAAATGTTTCTACGGAATAACTACCTCTTTGTTTTGCTCAGATACTAAATTCGTATTTTCTTAGATCTTTCTTTAGGCTAAATTTAAAAATCTTTCTTTCTGTATCATGAAGTCCTTTAGGTTTTACAACCAACTCTAAAGAGGTTATATTATGCTCAATGTGAAGTCAAAAAATGAGGTTTTTAAGGATTTTCCTTCATCAAAAAATTATTTAAATACGTAATATAATAAATTATAAATCGTAACTCGATTCTTAAATTAATGTAGGTTTTATATTGATGATTGGCCTATATCAACCTCCTTTAACTATGTGAAAATGTGGGAAATGAGTTTAAGTAGAATTTTGATGAATGGTAAATGCTCCAAAAATCCATGACCACTCGTGGATTGATCTATTAATATGTCTACAATGTTGGGATGTCGACCTACAATGGTTTGACATTGATCATCAAAACCATGACTGAATTTAAAGTGTTATGAGATGGGGGAAAAAAGAATTTATGTGTGTTGAGGAAACACACTTAATTTTTCTCAATTTATTTTTTTATAATTTAGCAAATGGTATCTCGTAATGATGCATTACCATTCTTTCTTTCGTTTTCTAGGTTTTGTATGTTGTTAGAATGAGTAAATCCTACTTGTCTTATGTGATACTTGATCATACTAAAGGCAGACTGGCTGTCATTTTTTTTGTCATCGTAATGGAGATCTTGTCGCTGGATGAGAATTTTCCTTCTAAGTTTTAGGGCGTTTTTAGATTTAGTTGGATACGAGAGATTGTTTCCAACCAGTTAGATCCTATCTTGATGTGCTAATATATGATTGACTCTCAAAACATTTTTAGTGTGCTGAGATATGATACATTCCTAACAATTTGTTAGTGTGCTAATATAGTGAGTCTATCTTGAGGCATAGCTTGATCTATTTATATGAACTTTTTCATATATCATATGCGATTGCATCCTTAATTTTGAGTTGGAATTTTATATTCTTTGCATGAAAATCAACTAACAAAGTTGATAATCGAGTTGTATAAGTCGATTGAATTCAAAGGAAACAAACAGTGGATGCCTAGTCAACCGATCGATCGAAATAAGTTGTTTGGTCGAAGGAAAATGACTCGTCGATGTGAAGTCGATAGAACGACCAAAGATCAGCAGGAAATTGACCAAAGTTAACTGAGTCAAGTCGGATAAAACATAATAACTGATAGTAGTTAGGAAGTTGTGGATTTTCATAAATGTGAAGTTGGTTGTATTGCATATATAAATAATAAGCAATGGCTGTGAAGCATGATCATGGCATGGTGTAATGAAGTGTGATTTGTGGTATAGCAAGTCGCGTTTGTAAACATATTTTTTTGAGTGTTTGATTAATAAATGAGTGGAAGCTCACTAGTTTGTTTCTTTTCACCGAGGAGAGGGGTTTCTAGGGTAATTTTTGTGTAATGTGTTGATGATTTGTGTGCCATTGTCTTTTGTTTAGTGTGTATAACCACATGATTCAATTTGAAAAACTGTTGTAATCAGTATTTAGAACCAACATGTAGAAAACATGCTTAGAATTTCTCTACAGATGCAGCAAGCAATGAAACTTGAGGTCCACATGTGTCGCTTATGGTAGACATTGCTTATGTTACAAAAGAATTCGCCAAGATATTTCCATCATTGTGCCAAACAAGGGATAAAAATGAGTGGTAAGCAATGATCCTTGCATGAATTTTAGCATTCACATGCGTAACTTTATCTTGCAACCGATGCAAATAGGATCCAATGCATTCAAGCAAGTGATTACCATGTTTCCCAATGTATTCTCAAGCGGTAAGAAAACAGGGCAGAGGAGAGAAAAGGTTGGCTGATGTATGAGTGGCTTATGCATCGTAATGTTGTTAACCATCCTCTCCTCTGATATCACGCCATCAACAATTATTGTGTTTCAACTCATCCTTAACTTGCGAGGGATGGTAATAATCAAACATTTGGATATATAAGAAAATATTGTTGTGACATCACTTCATCGAATCAGCAACAAACCAGATGAGCCAAAGCCTTTTAGGTTTGAAAATTAACAAATCTACAGATTAACAATGGAATCAATCTATTCATGCACCATATTAAATTTTAAGAGTTATAAACATCTTCCATGGAATTCATCATTAGCTAAACTCAATACTTATAGCATTGGATAAATATCTTATTCATATAATTTTTAATCCTTAAAATGATGTGAACTTCAATGGTAGAGAAAATTAATCACTAGATCCATGTCATGTGCCATCTGTTGTTCCTGCTCATGTAGACTTATGCGATGATGCAAATGAGGTTTCGCAGTGATGCGATAAAATGAATTGGTTACACACAACAATGAAAAAACAAATTGCACTTGGACCAAACAACTAATACATCAGGACTTGCACCTTGTCCCAAGCACAGATACTTGCCCCTGAGAATTGGAACCGTGGTGGGTGAACTAATATGCCACCATATTCATCACTGAACCACGATTTATATTGGATTCATTTTAATGTTTTTGAACTGATAGGATACCATCTTCGTAATTGAACCACAAATATGATCATCTAATTCTATTAACGAAACTCACCCCTTCCTATGGATTCTATGGAAGAGTACTTTCCCTACCCCCACCACCCTCCATATTTTAACATGTGACCTCCAAGGAGGAAACATGTATTCTTAACCATTGGCTTCATATAATTATGTTGGATCAATTTTTAACCAGAATGTTAAAGATCATGCTATGCTCTCCATTACTCAAAGAGCATACCGAAATATTTGTCACAGTGAGCTCTATCACTTAGAGTTCCCATAGTTTGAGTATTTTGAGAATGAATGTTCCTTTTGAAATCTTGGTCCATGATTTATGGTTCTAAGAGTTCAAACATTTATAATCAATTCTTGTCATGTTTATTATGGCATGGAAAAACTACTCATAATTTGATGATTATGATGATATTTTGCTTAGGTTTCCCCACGCACACTACATCAAACTCACCAAATGTAAGGTTGGAAAATGTTTGCACTACAAGTTGAGAGTTTCTCTTGTGATTGGAAATGGTTTTGAGGATTTCCATGTTCATATTGAGATAATAGCCATTTTTTGGTCACGATGCAAAACCTTAATGTACATGCCCATTGTTCTTAGGAACAACGTTAAAAGAGGTCCCTTTTCAATTTATCACTCTTTATGTGGCTCTATACTAATTTTTAAGATTCTCTTTTCGGTTTCACTCTTGGTTTTTAAAAATAGACATTCCTTGGAGTGGTTTCTATTTGTTTTTTTTATTAGTTTCATGATCTATCTTGTCAAAACTCTTCTCCTCTTGTACTTGATATTATGGGCTTCGGTCTAGGATTTTGTGCAAGAGAAAATACATGCGGTTTTGCTATAAACTCAGACAATTCTAGTTGAAACGAGTTTCTATTTTTTCAACTTTATAACAAGTATTACTAGCATTCGATGGTTTTGTAAAGGGATTTCTAGAAAGATTTTATCTGGAGATACCTAGTTTTGAATTCATGATAAGGATTTTTTTTGCATTTTTTACAAGACAGGGAGTCTACATTTGTATTTGGTAACACAACAAATATATTGCTTTACTAAATTGATTAGGTTGTTGATGCAGGGGCATCAAAGCCCGAGAGAAAGAGTCGGGCATGATCGACAAAGGATGCCAAGAGGATGGTTGACGGCCTCTAGGATGAAGGGCGATAGTCGAGAGAAGGTGGTTGATTTGTGGGGTTTTCGACCAACTGAGGTCGATGGAAAACAATCAGGAAAAAGCAATGAAACGGTCGAAGGTGGTATGGACCAGATGAAGAAAACAGTCGAGAGTCGATAGCGATTGATGAGATAGTAGGAAGGACGAGAAGAACAATCGACAGCAGACAGTCGATGAGTATTGGTCGAGATGGAGGCCAGGGAGAGTGATAACATGAGTCACTTACTGAGGATGAATTCCTTCAGGCGGAAGAGTGGGATAGTGGTCAATGACCGACCAAGAGCAGACTTCGATCGAAGGACCAAGTTGCATCGGAGTCGAGGCTAGTCAAAGGACTAGGCGAGTCGGTGACAATGCCGACGTAAAGGATGTTGACTACAACAGAGTGGTCGAAGGATGAAAACGACGACGACCAAAAGGGATCAAAGGGATCGACGGTTGAGTCGCTGAGCTGGTTCGATGCAACAAGAAGACGACGTAGCATGGCGACGACTAAGTTACAGCCAAGTATGATATCAGCTATGGTTGGCAAAGAAAGAAGTCAATTCCAGTCGTTGGATCCAATGTGACTGAAGGAAAGCAAACGGAAATTGAAGTCACAGAAGAAATTTCGATAAGAGGATCGGCGTGGTTGACTGACTGCAAGAAGACAAGTCAAAGTATGGTTAGGTCAACGGAGTACAAACTGATCATAGGAGGATGAGTCCAAGATGATAGACAAGAGAAGGCCGACCTGTTGATGTATATGTAACTTAAGAATGTATTTCATCTATATATTTATTGTACTCCTATAGAGATGTATTATTCCTCTATACGGAAGTGTCATCATTTGTATTGACAAGTGTCGCAAGTGTGTTAACTTGCCGATGGGTTATTAGAACACCTTGTAAAGGGTTAGCCCGATATAATGTAATATGAAGTTATTGTACCTAGATAGACAAGTCGGCCCCATAAGGTTATTGGGAAAACAGGACAAGTATAAATAGAGATCGAGAGATCTCTATTTGGATCATTTCAGAACTCACACTTCCTTCACTCAGAAAGTGGCACACATGTGAGGGGGAGGATTAGCTGCTAAGAGGACTCTATCTCTTGTACTTTGGTTGAGCTATTTCTCTATCTATCTCTGAGGAAGTTGTGGGGTTTTTCACCTTAGGGTTTTCCCCACGGAAACTCTGTGTGTCTATTGTCTCTCATGCTTTTGCTTCTTGTGATGATTAACATGCTTGTTATGATTGATAGGCATTGATATACTATACATGTTATTCTCTCAGTAAAGATCCTAGAGTATTGTGAATTAATGCTCAAAATTTAACATGGTATCAGAGCTAACCCGAGAAGAAGACATTGTGTAGTGACGAAAACTAGGGTTTCTTGCTTATTGGGTTTCTCTCCATAGATTTCGGAAAAGCAGTATAGTATATTGACTCTACTCTTCAAGGAGAATCTATCTGTCCAATCAGAATTCAATTCTGATCATTTTTAGATTTGGCCCTAAACATTAGGGTTTCCACAAAAATAGGAATTTCTGAAATCTGAAGACATAGCTGGAAGCTCCTTGGAAAAATTGAAGTTTAGAGCTTTGGATCGAGATTTTTGGTTGGATAACTCTCCTGAAAACTCAAACCAAGCTGATCAGATCATCAATGCGTATCTTTCTATCATTTCAGAAAGGTGAAATTCACTTTTTGAATTTTTAGGGTTTTTCCGACAAACCCTAATCCGGGACCAGATCCAGTTTTCAGCAAAGCAAGTGGTAAGACCTAAATCTCTTCTATTTCCATTTGAAGTACTCTTTAAGATGTCTCACCACACCAAGCTTGAGGATAAGCTTGAAGGGGCTGATAACTTTCGAGGCTGGAAGTATAGGATTGCGTTAATCCTGGAAGAAAATGAATAGGAATCCTACATCAGCTCTGAGGTCCCTATCCCAGAGGATGAAGAGGCTAAGGTATTGCATAAGAAGAACTTCGTCAAGGCAAAGAGAATCATTGCTGATTCTATCAAAGACCATCTCATACCACATGTGTCATCTCTAAAGACACCCAAAGAGATGTTTGACTCCCTGACCAAGTTATTTGAAGGGAAGAACATAAATCAGAAGATGACTCTGCGGAATCAATTGAAAGGAATCAAGATGTTGAATGGAGAGACCATTCAATCTTACTTCTCCAAGGTCTCTAATATCAAGGAACAACTTGAAACTGTGGATGAGATAGTGGACAATGGTGAAGTTTTTATGACCACTCTGAATGGACTACCTAGGTCATGGGACTCCTTTATTCAAGGAATCTGTGCAAGAAAGAAATTGATCTCTTTCAGTGGACTATGGGAGGAATGCTCTCAAGAAGAATCTAGGCTTGTGGCACGAGAAGAAAAGATGGGGAATGAAGATCAAGCTCTCACAGCTCACACCAAGGGAAGCAAGGTTAAGAGGGAGAAGTCTCATAACAAGAAACATTCTCACCCTTATCACAACAAGAAAAATCTATCTCATGTTCGATGTTTCGAATGTAATGAGAAGGGACACTTTGCTTCAGGATGTCCCAAGAAAAAAAGGGACAACAACAAAAACAACAACTTCAAGAAGAAGAAGAAGGGCAGCAAAAGGAGGTATCATGCTCATGCTGCTGAAGATGATGAACCTCCAAAGAAGAAGGCTAGAGCAGAAAGTGATAATGATGATTCATCAAGCGAATAAAAGTATGTTCTAATCTCTGCTCTCACAGGTACTATATCTCATGGTTGTAATGATTGGCTTATTGACAGTGGTGCTTCCAAACACATGACTGGGTTTAAAGAATCTTTTGTAAATCTATCTGAACATGAATCACCCCATAAAGTGAAACTTGGGGATGACTATCAATACCCCATCAAAGGAAGTGGTGAAGCCTCCTACAACCTAGAATTTGGAAAATCCTTGAAGATGAAAGATGTGTTATTTGTACCTGGACTCAAGAAGAACTTTCTCTCCAAGGCTCTGCATTGGATGCAAAAGGCATGAGGGTTTCATTTGTAGATGGCCAAGTCCTAATGTGGCCAAAGGGTAAAACTATTGATGATGCAGTGGTGATTGGAGAGCAAGATGGAGGATTGTACAAATTGAGGGGACAACCTGTACATGCCATGGTACATGATTCCATGGAGCCAAGTGAACAATGGCATAGAAGACTTGCACATATGCACTACATAGCATTACCAATTGCAAGTAAAGCTGTAGAAGGTCTTCCTGAAATCAAGACCAAGCATGCAGGTGATTGCAAAGGATGTGCAAAAGGAAAGAACATAAAGAAAGCATTTCCAAGCAGTGAAAGCAAGGCTAAAGGAATCTTGGAAATCATCCACTCAGATGTATGTGGTCCGATGTTATCTAGTTATCTGAGTGGGTATATTTACTATGTCTCTTTCATTGATGACTTCTCCATGAAGACTTGGGTTTACTTCTTGAAGAACAAAGAAGAAGTATTTGATAAGTTCAAGGAATTGAAAACCTTGATGGAGAGCCAAACTGATAAGAAGATCAAAACATTAAGATTTGACAATGGTGTAGAATTCACCTCAGGTGACTTCAAGAAGCAATGCAGTGATTGAGGGATTAAGAGGGAGTTGACTGCTCCTTATAATCCACAACAGAATGGAGTTGCAGAAAGAAAAAACAGAACAATCATGGAAGCAGCAAGGGCAATGCTACATGACCAGGATCTACCTATGCATCTATGGGAAGAAGCAGCTAGGACAACTGTATATGTGCAGAACAGAACACCCCACAAGATATTGGACAACAAGACACCAGAACAGAACACCCCACAAGGTATATACTCATGTGCCAAAGGAAAAGAGGACTAAGCTAGATCCTTTAGGAAAGAAGGGTATCTTTGTGGGTTACAGTGAAAGCTCGAAGGCTTACAGAATATACTTTCCAGGGTTCAAGAAGATTGATGTTAGCAAGGACGTAACATTTGATGAAAACTCAGCATTCGTCAAATCAAGGAAGACACGTGTTGAAGTTTACGAAGAACCTAAGGAAACTAGATTTCAAGACACTACCATGACTGAAGCAATTCCATATCTTGATCGTGGAATTGAAGTTCTGAAACAACCAGTAGATCCACCCCGTGAGAATGACTCTCACAAGAGAAAACCTGCATGGGCTAGAGAGCTCATTCAAGATGCAGAAATAAATGGCATTCCAGAAGAAGAACATAGAGCAAAGAAGAGAACCAGATCACATACCAGCTATGTTGCTTTACTCTGTGATATCATGAACAAAGAACCTTCCAATTATGAACAAGCAGCGGAAAAGAAAGAATGGAAGGATGCCATGATCGAAGAATACCAATCAATAATGAAGAATGATGTTTGGGATGTTGTCCCAAGACCTGAAGGGAAGTCTGTTGTGACTTCCAAATGGATCTACGAGATCAAGCATGCTGCAGATGGCAGCATAGAGAAATACAAGCCAAGATTCGTAGCTCGTGGCTTCTCTCAGAAAGAGGGAATAGATTATGAAGAAACTTTTTCTCATGTATCCAGGTACACTTCCATCAGATCATTACTTTCCCTGGCTGCAGCGATGAAATGGAAGATACACCAGATGGATGTCAAGACTGCTTTCTTGAATGGTGTAGTTGAAGAGGAAGTGTATGTGGAGAAACCACTCGGTTTTGAAACACATGATAGGGAGTCATATTTGTGCAGATTGAAGAAAGCCTTAAGTGGCTTAAAACAAGCTCCTAGAACTTGGTATGGTAGGATGGACAGTTTTCTATCTAGTTTCGGCTTTACCAAGAGTAAAGCGGATTCCAACATTTACTACAAGGTTGAGGAAGGAAATCCTGTGATTCTACTCCTGTATGTGGATGACCTATTTGTAACAGGAGATGATAGACTGATTGCCGATACAAAGAGGAAGCTTGCTCCGGAGTTCGATATGAAGGGCTTGGGGATGATGCACTATTTTCTAGGTATGGAGATGTGGCAGAGTGCAGATGGGATCTTCCTTGGACAATGGAAGTATACAGTAGATATCATGAAGAGGTCCGGGATAATGGATTGCAAGGCCATGGCCACACCTATGGCATCGAACCTGAAGATTCTATGTGATGCTTCATCTGAGTCGGTTGATGTCTCTATGTATCGTCAGATGATTGGGTCCTTGATGTACCTGACGAACACGAGACGAGATATTTGCTTTGCGGTGAACACATTGAGCCAGTTCCTGATGAATCCAAGGAGAGTTCACCTGGTTGTTGTAAAGCATATTCTGAGGTACCTGAAGGTTACAGTTGATTATGGGCTGAAGTATGAAGTGAATCAAAAGTTTAACCTGCAGGGTTATGTTGATTCATATTGGGTAGGCAGTGCTGCAAATAGGAAGAGCACATCTGGGTGCTGCTTCAGTATGGGATCAGGTGTGATCTCTTGGTTTAGCAGGAAGCAGTCCTGCATAGCACTGAGTACAGTCGAGGCAGGGCATGTTGCAACCTCTTTGGCTAGTTGTGAGGCAGTATGGCTTCGAAAGCTACTGTCAGAGTTATTTGATCTCCCGTTGGAGACTACTGGTATCTTTTTTGATAACCAGAGTTGTGTAAAGCTGTCTGAGAACCCGATGTTCCACGACAGGTCGAAACACATTGAGATGAAATATCACTATATCAGGGATATGGTACAGAGAGGAGCAGTGAAGCTCCTATATATTGTGATGGATGAGCAGATTACAGATGTGTTGACGAAGCCACTAGCAAGAGTGAAGTTCGAATACTTTAGAGAGAGGATTGGCATTGTTCAGATCGACGACACTTCGAGGAAGAAGTGATGGACACATTTGTTGAAGCCATTCCAAGCATGGTGGAAGGAAGATCTTTCACATGGCTATGGATGTAGGCGTTGGATGATGAGAAGTAGGATGTTCTAGTTTCTGCTCTATATGATCAGTTAGATCATTTATATGTATGTATGTACGCATCATGTTGGATGTTGGATATGATCAGTTGGATCATTTATATGTATGTATGTATGCATCATGTTGGATGCTGGATATGATCAGTTGGATCATTTATATGTATGTATGTACGCATCATGTTGGATGCTGGATATGATCGGGTAGATCATGTATTTGTATATGTATCAGGTGGATACTTGTATGATCAGGTAGATCATGTACTTATGTATGTATCAAGTGGATGCATTATGTACATCAGATGGATACATTTGTATGATCAGGTAGATCATGTATGATGATATGTATCAGGTAGATACTTTGTATGCATCAGATGGATGTGTTGTTTTATCAGGATGATCACAGATGATGAGCTTTAGGATGTTGCTCCAGATGATACGCATCAGGTTGATGGTTTGATGATGATCAGGTTGATCCTGTGATGATGTACATTAGAATGATGTATGGTGAGTATTGGTTTGATACTCTGTGGCCGTGGACAGGTTGTGCAAGTAGCATAGAAAAGACCCTTTAAAAACTGGACAGGTAGAGCGGTGTGCTCGTAACATCCTGGGTTGCTCTATCGAGATCCAGACAGGTAGAGCGGTGTACTCATAACATCTTGGGATTCTCTGAGTAGGGTTTTCTACAGGTAGCATACAAAAGACCCTTTAAAATCCAGACAGGTAGAGCGGTGTGCTCGTAAAATCCTAGGATGCTCTATCAAGATCCATACAGGTAGAGCGGTGTGCTCGTAACATCCTGGGATTCTCTGAGTAGTTTTTTCTACAGTTTCGCATAGAAAAGATCCTTTAAAATCTGGAAAGGTTGAGCGGTGTGCTCGTAACATCCTGGGATGCTCTATCGAGATCCAGACAGGTAGAGCAATGTGCTCGTAACATCCTGGGATGCTCTGAGTAGGTTTTGCGAAAGTTCACATAGAAAATATCCTTTAAAATACGGACAGGTAGAGCAGTGTGCCCGTAACAGCCTAGGATGCTCTATCGAGATCCAGACAGGTAGAGCGGTTTTCTCGTAACATCCTGGGATGCTTTGAGTAGGTTTTGTGAAGGTCAACATGTAAAAGAACGTATAGTCTGCGCTAGGTTTTGTTGACACACGTAATCGGTCCTAGGATCCACAGTATGGCCACTGATGATGAAGACCTACAGGTGGTGGGCCTACATCCAGTATGAAAAAGGACTAGCTCTGTAGAACTTCCTATGACGAGTAGATTCACATATTGATCAAGATAGCAGCAGCGACGATGACGATGATTCGAGGATGATGATTCGCTGATGATGATCCAGAGAAGAAGACTTGTGCTAGATGATCTGTGTCGAGAAATACCTTCCTAGTTAAGAGGGAGTGTTGATGTATATGTAACTTCGGAATGTATTTCATCTATATATTTATTGTACTCCTATAGAGATGTATTATTCCTCTATACGGAAGTGTCGTCATTTGTATTGACAAGTGTCGCAAGTGTGTTAACTTGACGATGGGTTATTAGACCACCTTGTAAGGGCTCGACCCGGTATAATGCAATATGAAGTTATTGTACCTAGCTAGACAAGTCAGCCCCATAAGGTTATTGGGAAAACAAGACAAGTATAAATAGAGATCGAGAGATCTCTATTTGGATCATTTCAGAACTCACACTTCCTTCACTCGGAAAGTGGCACACATGTGAGTAGGGGGATCAGCCGCTAAGAGGAGTCTATCTCTTATAATTTGGTTGTACTTTTGTTGAGCTATTGCTCTATCTATCTCTAAGGAAGTTGTGGGGTTTTTCACCTTAGGGTTTTCCCCACAGAAACTCTGTGTGTCTATTGTCTCTCATGATTTTGCTTCTTGTGATGATTGACATGCTTGTTATGATTGATATGCATTGATATATTGTACATGTTATTCTCTCAGTAAATATCCTATAGTATTTTGAATTAATGCTCAAAATTTAACACGACCAGGGGGATTTTCGATGACCACTGGTGCGAGAAGACTAACAGTCAAAGCCAGGAAGTCGAGCAGGAAGTTGTCGAATTATAGTCGACATGAAAAAATTTCTAAGTTAGACAAAGTCTAAACATCGACATCGATAGAAAAGGAAGCTGACAAGGTGGAGCGGCGACACCGACGAAAGCGGCGAAGGCCAAGCAAGGAGGATGGGGCGGACTAGCATCCATGGAGACTAAGTGAAGCCGACAAGTTACATCGAGCACTGACAAAACACGGGATGGTCGACATGTCAAGAGGACGGTGATAAGACTGACCACTGTAGCAAAGTCAGAGAGGTGCATAATTCAAAGGCGACAGACCTGCAGTCCTTAAGGGTTGTTGGGGGAACTTAAGGCAGTTAAGAAGGTGGTTGAAACTAGGGCAAGTGTCACCATAGGAGGAGGTTTTGCAGAGTGGTCAGGGGCGTTGACAATTATAGGATCCATCTGGTCATATCTAAAGAGGTGGACAGAGAAGGACATCTCGGGGAACGGAGTGGACCTTGAGAACAACATCAGAGTAGAGTAGAAGACTGGTGCAGAGGCACAGATGAAGGCACCGGTCATCGCTCTTTCATTCTTTCCTTCAGAAGAGAAGAGGGACGAAGAGAGGGTCACACACAGGGAGAAACACACTATTTACTTAGAATATTGTAACAAGATGAAGGCCGACTTGTTTATTTGCTTTGTAGTTAAAACATTGTAATTTGATTCAAGAAATAGAAGCCAGCTTCTAGCATTCAGTTCACACCTAGTCCTTGTGAGAGCATTTGTGTGTTGTTGTGTGTTATTGTTAAGCAAGGAGGTTATCCAGATGGATATCGGTGGCCATCTACCTATTCCACAGGCTCAAAACAGTTTCCCATTTTGCCAATTTTCTAGTAATTTTTCTACAGTTTTTCGAGTCCCAAACTTCTGGGGCCGTTTTGAGGCCCTAAATGACTTTTTTGGGGAAATATTGGTTCAACGAAGCCCCTTTATTTTAGGGTCCATAGCATAGTTCTCATATAGTTATTTCCAACGGGATACCGAGCGACCCAAACAGAGATCGTATGCAAAAGTTATGACCCCGGGAAGTTGACTATTCAACTAACCACCTTGGGGCCGCAAACTTTATGACGGTTCATCTTCTAGGGTTAGGTTTTTGGATGTTTGGGATTCTTTCCCTCATGCTTATGATAAATAGGCCCTTTTGACCTCTCTTTGTAATTATCTTGGCACGAATGAGCACAGCGGCCACATCTCTTCTCAGAGATAGCTACTACCATTCTAGCCGTTGTATTTACAGTCTGTTCTATTTCTGATATTTAATAGAATATGTGTTTACTGTATCGTTGTGTTTCTTGCCATATATCTGTGTATGTGAATATATATATCTGTATATCATTCTGTATATGCTATCTTTTCTTTCGTTCCCACACAAATCCGGATCAGTAGGTCCGACCAGACCCGCCCTTTGCCAATTGTTCTCCAATTGACCTTAAATTTTTCAATAAAATAGAGTTAGAGCTCATCATTTGGATTCATGTGCACATGAAGTATAAAACTGCATTTCATTTATTTGTAGGTTCAATTATCTATGTAATTGTATCACAATCTTACTCGGCTTGAAGTTTATTATTCTCGAGTATAAATGTTTCCTACCACCTATTAAAGAATTGTAGCATTGATCTAGTTCACAACGAGCAAGAAGGCACTCTGAGATTAAATTATTTTTAAAAGATTAATTGAAAACTTTTTTATGTTTTGAGATAATTTGTTAAGTACATTGTTAGCACTCAATGTAAGTTGTAGACTAGATTAGAAGCATCCTTGGTGTATATGCATTTTCATATTTTAGGTAATCAACATTTTGGAAATGTGATCATTGAAATGTTAGGACATTGGAGTAGATTTCTTTTATGACTCTTCATAAAACAATATTTAATTATTTTAAAGGTGGAAATTCTTGTTGATTCCTCCATATCAAAAAAATTCACTATACTAAACAATCATTCTTTAAGGTGATGCAGGCAAACAATTCCTTTATGTGGTAAATAGGGTAACAGAGTCCAAGCATTTGATAGTAAGCTCAAGAAATTAAAACTAGGGAAGAAGTTCTTATCAAAAAATGGGACTGAATCCTATAAATGTACTAAGGTTCATGTTTACAAAGGTTAATAGAGATCAAACTAGAAGGTCGTGAAAATTACAATGGGAGTTCAATGAGCTTGCAACCTAACTAAAATTTGGCATGAATCCAAAATAATGAAGGCGGTGTAATTTATGAAGGGGGATGTTGCACCCCAATTAGATAGATAAATCAATTCTCAACTACAATGCAAATCCTCTAACCACACTACCGAACCTCACCCCAACTATGGATATCTTTAGGCAACAATGATAAATAAGGGTGTAAAGTTGAGACAAATGGCAAGGAGAAACCTCTTACAACCGTATGTTTCACATTAGAAAGGAATTGGATTAAGAAGGTAGGGAAATTAATAAGGCTCATTTAAACCAATCCCAATGGCCAAATATATTTTCCCTAATAGTATATCTTACAGAAAATGAAGTTAAGATGGGAGAACTTGTCAATTAGTGAGTATTCCAAAACCTGCATTCCAATCGCACATTGATCAAAATATTGAATGAATTGCATATGGTGATTGAGATCAAGTTTTAAGAAGCACGCTTCTTATGGTTGATGAATCCACTCATGTTGATTAAAATATTGTCTCAACAAATCCTACCCTCCAAGAAGAAGACATAGGCTCAATCCTTATCCTGTGTGCCTCTTGCATATAGCAATAAATCTTATTGGATGGGAGAGCTACACCTATAGAGTGTGGGATGAATGTATAAGGTGGGGTGCAATGATAACTAAGGCACAAACACACACTACATACCACATTCATATATGTGTGGTATTTCAATACCATGTATTCCTCCGACTAAAAATTAGAACATAACCAAGCATGAAAAACATTGTAATATGAGCTTCAAATGCATAACCAAATCATCAAAATCCTGCTCATAGCAATTTGGGTCTTGGTTTTTTTATGAAAGAATGGTTATCTTGATATTTGGCTGGCCATGTTTTGGGCATAATTTACCTTGATGTGACTGTGCATTATTGAGAGGAAAAAATTTCAAAGAGATATCTATTTGTCAATTGAATTTAACAATCTTTGTACAGATCTAAAATGAGTTTTAATAAGTGTTGGTGTTTTTGCTCTTGGTTTTGAAAAATAATCATTCCACATAGTTGTTTCAATTTGGTGGCACCAATTTGGTATTTTTTAGAATGAATGTCTATTTTGACATTTTATGGTTTCGCTTAATTATACATGTGTACATTCATTTTCCTTGATTGCTTGTTGGCTATAAATATGCTAGGTTATAATTAATGCAACTTTCAAATTGGAGCTTAATTGTCCATCGAGGTTGCAAATTTTTTAGCAATATTTTTGAGTTTCAAGTAGGCAAATGACCATAGTTTCCACACCCAAGCTGAATTACTCATGAGTGTATTGAAAAAAAATTCAAACAACATGTTGAGATAGGGTTTGGACATTGTTCTAGGTATTTCGATGTTAATATTGAGATGATATTCATGTTGTGGGGAACATGAAATACCTCAATGTGCATGTCCATTATTGTAAGGAAGTTTAATGTAGAAATATATGTTGATCCAGTCTATCATTTCAATATCCGTTCGATGGTTTTGCTCTTGGTTTCAAAAATTAGCCATTCTATCGAATGGGTTCAATTTTCAATTGTTATTGATTTCATTTATACATTTTTTCCTCAATGTAAATCAATTTTGATTTGGAATCTTCATTAATCTAGTTGAAGTTAATATTTGATTTGTATTAATATCTTTGAGTAAGAAAAAACATTTTGAGTATATACACTATACATGGTTTCACACTTGCATAAGAAATTCTAGCCATTTCCTTGATTGTAGATCCAATTGTCAAAATAGGATGTAATAATGTACATTAAACCTAAACGGACAAATTGGAAATATTTTTGAAATCATTTGAGATTGTTTTTTAAGAAGCAATGCCCAAGCAAGAAAATAGAAATTAAATCATATAGAACCATTTAACCAATACAAATTATAGAACATGTCACCAGTGGGCCAAATCTAACCCATTTTTTATCCTTTGAAATTTCCTATTTTTACTAATAATCAGGTAAAGCAAAACAATTTGTTATACTTCTCAATGAGACAAAGTTTAGTTATTTCCCAATTTTCTTCTAAAATAAAAACATTTATGTGTTGCGAATCACAAATCATGATCCCACTGTCTATTCATAATATTGAGGCAATTTCTTGGTGTATCTATCAAATAATGAAAAGTTATTTTATTTCCCAAAAGTGTGCTTCTCTATGTGAATTTTTCCAAAATAATATTAGCAAAAGCCATAACCCGATCCTTGGATATTTTTACTTAATCATGTCAATTTTATTTGATGCTGGCTAAACTTATCTATGCAATTTTTTTTTCAAAAATCGAACTTGTCAGAAAATAGTTGTTTTTTACTTGAGGTGGTGTGATGTGTGATATCACTAGATTATGATTATGTTTATATTTATTTTCTCTTTTACCATGTTCAAATTTCTAATGCTTTACACAAATATTGTTATTTATGATAGACAGAAGCATTATCCATATAAAGTTTTTGAGGAGTAATTTCTTGTATCATTTAATATGGATGAAAGGGGTAAGTATATTGTTGTTCAAAAAACATATTTACAATATTTCTATGTTTGTGTTTATCTGGATCTCTCATTGTATCTCTCTATAACGGTTTTTATATTGGGTCTACATATTGAATTCCCCTCTTTCATATACAAATGGGCCTTAGTGGAGGTTAATCATCATCACCATCATCATCTATGTATATCTATATTTAACTAATCTAATATATTATTATTATTATTTGTTTTATGTTTAATTTACAAATTTATTCTACAAGGTTATAAAAAGTCGTGCTGGTGTATCTTCAATAAGGTTTCTTATTGATATATCTTTACAAGAATTGTCTTTTAAGATTTAAAACATAAGAAATGCAAAAGTAATGTAAGTATTTGTGACCTCATTCTCACAAGGTTTTAATACAGATGTATTAGATGTGAAATCGCAAATGTAATGCCAAATTGACATAACAAAACCATGATAATATTTTGAGAGCTTCGATATTTACTTTGATATAATTCTAACTATGAGTCAGTCAAACATCTCATGTGACAATCAACAATAGGATCAATTCCAAGGAGGTTCCTTGTCCCACAAAAGGGGATCCCATACACCAAATTGTTGTTGGCAAGATCTAATATTTCCATATTGTGATTTTACTCATTACTTTTTAATTTGCTTTTTATGTGTAAATATGTCATTACAACATTTGATGTTGAAAAATCCAAATTAAGCATCCAAATTTCATGGGAGAGAAACAATATAGCTGTGGAACATTCTGTTTCGGTCTCAAAACATATGTCTTCAACCTCAAAAACAATATAGATGTGCAGCATTCTGTTTTGGTCTCAAAACATATGTCTTCAACCTCCAGCAATATATGTAAAACACTTTAATATGTGAGATAATAGTTTAAGAAACTTGGATTTATTCGCCATGAATCAATTTCACCGCTGGAACTGAAGTCCACATATCACAAATCACACTCAAACACTTTATAGTCCACCTCAATATTTAAACTTTCATTCAACAACTGAGCAATAAACATCAGTCACAGATCGAATTGGCAGTTCAGCTTACATCAATGCAGCGATCATGACAATTGCTTGGATTTTTATCCACCCATCATCGATGAGAAGCTGTGAGATGAGAATTATAATTATTTAATGCCTTGCATTTCCACATCGAGATTACATGCCTTGTTTTCAATGAAAGTTGGCATTGGAACCGTATGTAGCATTTGGTTGCCAATTCTGTGGAATAGCGTTATTTATAATGAGCGTTTTCCCTGTAGAGAGAGTTGTAAGGCGAATGGAGAACGGAGCAAGTAAAGGGCCACTGCTCAAAGCCCAATTTGCACCCCATGTTTGTTGCATTGGTTGCCAAGAACTAGAGTTTGCCTGCAAAGAATTGAAACACGATGCCGTTATACAAACTTGTAACCCATGCACATTACTAATTACAACAATTAGCAGTTTAACTCTGTAAAACATCCACCTGCATGAGATCGACTGCTCCTAGGTCGCCATCTCCATTTTCGTATTCAACAAGGACCCCGAACCAGTAAGCACTTGACCCTTCATTCACGTGGAAGGCAATATTCATTCCTTGATATTCACAGGGCACCCTGTATAACATTAAAGGTCCTCAATAAAAAGAAGCATTACAAAAGAAACGACTGGAAACCGTGTTTCAAATTCATCTACTAATCTGATCTGCAATCCACGATTGCTGAGTAAAAGATAAATACCTTTGAAACAAAACAGACACCACTCCAGCATTGAGCAGATCTGAAGATCTACCAGGATCAGATGCCATATCGCGGAAGGCAGTACCGCTGAGAACTAATTGTGCATCGCCAGATGATTGGTCTGTAATCACAACGGTCACTCCCGTTTCCGAACACAAACTATTACCTGTGCATTTCACCTGGTTACGCAGACACGAGAACTTATGAGTTGATTCCTTTTAGAGAGTTTTTTTTATCAATAATCCATCTCCAACAACAATGCTCCAATTTCAGCGTACCTGATAGCATGATCCACAACCTTTTCCTCCTTTAAACAGATCTGGACTTGCTGAAGCCACTTTTGAGTCAAAAGGAAACTGTTTCACAAGACTACCATATCCGCATGCACCGCCTGTAGCAAATTGACAGTACAATTTCAGCTTCAATCATACGCTCATCCCAATATATTTCACTAACCGTTCTAATAATAATATAAACTGCGTATGTTAAATTTATCACACACTGAAGAGATTTCCAGCCATTACGTTCGCTTCCGGCGCCATCTGGACTGCCATTCCACCTTGCCGCGCCCGGCTGCCAACCTGCCTCCTCAACTGCGGCTGGATTGCGCTTGCTGACGCGCACGCCCCGTGCAGCCTCAGAGGATATCATGAAACATGCTCCCAGGGCTACCAAGTAACGCAAAGAGGAGTCTATCTCTTATACTTTGGTTGAGCTTGTAAATATTTTTGAAATCATTTGAAATCATTTGAGATTGTTTTTTAACAAGCAATGCCCAAGCAAGAAAATAGAAATTAAATCATATAGAACCATTCAACCAATACAAATTATAGAACATGTCACCGGTGGGCCAAATCTAACCCATTTTTTATCCTTTGAAATTTCCTATTTTTACTAATAATTAGGTAAAGCAAAACAATTTGTTATACTTCTCAATGAGACAAAGTTTAGTTATTTCCCAATTTTCTTCTAAAATAAAAACATTTATGTGTTGCAAATCACAAATCATGATCCCACGGTCTCATAATATTGAGGCCATTTGATGGTGTATCTATCAAATAATGAAAAGTTATTTTATTTCCCAAAAGTGTGCTTCTCTATGTGAATTTTTCCAAAAGAGAAAATAATAAGACATTGGATTACAACATTCATGGAAAATAATATTAGCAAAAGCCATAACCCGATCCTTGGATATTTTTACTTAATCATGTCAATTTTATTTGATGCTGGCTAAACTTATCTATGCAAATTTTGTTAAAAAAATGGAACTTGTCAGAAAATAGTTGTTTTTTACTTGAGGTGGTGTGATGTGTGATATCACTAGATTATGATTATGTTTATATTTATTTTCTCTTTTACCATGTTCAAATTTCTAATGCTTTAGGGTGTGTGCAAGAAGATGAGGGTCACTTTAGATGCAATGCTACTTTTTTCAAATCTCGTTCATGATACCTAAAACATAACGCGTTTCTGATATTTAGCACCTGCCATTGTAAGACCCGAGCCTAACATGTCATTGGACATGTAGGCTAGGTAACCATAACGCGTACGCGTTATGTAGTTACAAAATGCGTACGCGTTATGTAGTTACAAAACGCGTACACGTTATGTAGTTACAAATCGCGTACGCGATATGTAAAACTAAAAATGAATTTAAATACATAGTCCCGACGATTGTCGACCACCCGCGACACTCACGCATCAGAAACGCGAATAGAGGCGAAATTGACCCTGGACGAGGACGGTTTGTGGCCCACTCAAGTATCCATGTTGCTTGATTTAGCTGGAGGGGAGAAAAATTCACCGGTGCATTGTCATCTAATCAGGTAATTCATTCACCCATACCATTTTTTTATGATTTTTTAACCCAAATTACTATTTTTTTATTGTTTAAAACAACCTAGTTTTGTAATATTGATAAAATTGGGAATAACCCAATTTCTAATTAAATTCACACCTCCCTCAACCAAGACTAGTGAATAATTAAAATGAAACCCTTTTCAAAAACTCAAAAATTCACAATCCAACCAAAAATTGAAAAAAATAAAACTCCCCCTTTCTACAATGTATTCATCTAAGTCACCCGACACGAGTGTCCCCACCAGGCTTCAAATTTGAAGCCTTCAGGCCACTTCAAATTTTACCCACACGTCATAGAAGGCCACTTCAAATTTTACCATGCAAAAAAAATTTAATTTCATGGTAAGCCCTTCAATAATTAAATTAACCACTATTGTTTAAAATTGCAACAGAAGGGTAGCTTCAAATTTCACCCATCAACAATTTTTAGTGGGAAATTGGGAATGTGGCTACTAGCTAGGTGACTTGGGAGTGGGACTCGGTTACTCTCCAATATGCACGTGTTCGATCATCCATGGATCATGGACCATTGGGCCTCTAATAATATCATTGAGCAACTTACGTGGACGGGCTTACATTGAGTAGCCCATGGCTTGAACGCTTCGAAGTTCTCGTGTTTGTAGCGAGCGCTTACGTGTTTAACACATTTAATGGCATCAACAAAATTATTAAACCTGGAAGGTGGCTCATACGTGTTGTTGCTAGCGGGATTACCAAGTTACAAGTTATCACATACCAATTCGTGAATGCTGACTCCGTGAGTTAATTGAGTATTCAATGTATAATATATTATGTTAATGTGCCCCCACGAATTTGGCATTTCAGACAAAATCCACAATCCATAAACTTCTTGTAATGTTGCAGGTTGTTGCTCCTACCCGTGGCCCCTACCTATAGCCCTGTGTTTTCTTTGTTGTATCAAGTTAATCCTACTGTCTACGGCTCCCAGCCTCACACCCTGTGTTTTCTTTGTTGTATCAAGTCAATCCTGCAGCTCCCGAGTTCCACCTTTTGTTTTCTTTGTTGTATCAAGTCAATGCTCGAATTCCATGCTTCCATGGCTCTGACCATCAATATATAATATTGCATGAATAGAAACAAGCTTTTTCTTATACCCCTATTCCACTGTGGTTGAGCTACTTCCAAGTTCTACCTACCCTAGCTCCTCTAGTCCTCCAGGATAGTTTGCGGAGCGAAGCTGGCAATGCCAGCCTGCCATAAACATATTTAAAGAAATTCATTTTCTTTGAGGAGCTCAACTTCAAGGCTGACTAGATTTTTGACATCCTATGAATTTACAGGTCTGCTATATCCACTGAAAAATAAAGCCTCTCAACTTTACGTCAGTAAACATTGAAATTTTGATGTACTATTACATTTTCAAATGAAAAGAATAACTTATTATTAATAAAAAAATCAAATCATATTAATATATTAATGAATTTGAATTTAGCTTCCCAATATTAAAATAAATTATACATTTTAAATGATCCACAACCAAATATTATCCTAAGAAGGAAATGGAAAAAAAGGAATTTCCTCAACACAACATGCTATTTCTTTATGATGATGCTTTTACGTTTATGATTACCAACCTTGGAATCAGGTTTGGTTATCCGAAGGTGTAATATCTTCTAAGCTAAGTCAATAGGTAGGGATGTTGGTATTGATATAATTATGACAAAGTTTTATAAAGGATTAGGAACAAGTCCGTTGGCTTGTAGATGACATATTTATGGATAAAAAGCTTGTTGTTATGAGATAATGACATCATGCCTCAAAAACATGTCCCATACAATCTAATGTTAATGGGCGCTCTACATAGAAATTGGAATGTCAACATTTGTGAGTACAATAAATATGTTGATGATTTTGGCCTACTACAACTTTAATATATTGAGTGGATTGATAACCTTCACAATTATATAAGAGATTGTAGCTATGACTAGGAGGAGAGTTAACAATGCAACAAAATCAAGTAATCGAATTTTGTGCATAAAATGAACATAAGACTCCCACCAAATTTCACTGAATCTACGTCTTAACAAAAGAACTCATCATTTCATGGGATTCCACCCCATCAATCCTTTTAACAGTAATGTCCATAACAGTTGATACAACCCTAGCGCGAGAAAAATCAATCGAGCTACGCATGACAATACTTGAAACCAGACTTTTTGAACTCCCTATTACGTCATAGGAATCAATACTACTTTCTCCACAACATGTGGCACCCTCAATATCTTCTATCACCGCAATTTACATTTGATAAAAAACTTGTTCCCAAATAGTAATTACCCCATTCTTTGCTCTAAAAAGGCCTCGGTTAACCTAGAATCCAATCCATGCAACATGAACACATCCATATATACACATAGAATAAATATTAATAAATTTCTCATAGCCCTTCAATAGTGTTCAATATCTCATAGCCCTTCATAGTGAAATGGGACCCAACCCTTCAAATTTGATCCCTCGTCCCCACTAGACACGGTCACCCCCAGAATTATGACACGTAGGACACAGTGACCCCCGGATTAATATATTTTTAAAATATATTAAAATTTAAAAATATAGACATATAGATCCAATAAAATTTAACATTTACAATTACAAATATTCAATAGAAATTACATTTACAATTACAAATATGAAATATTCAATAGAAATTAGATCATTCACAAATCACAACACATTTGTCATTCACAATCACAAAACACAATGAGACATTGAGACACATAGATGCAAACTCATCACTGCCCTGATCCTCCTCCTCCATGCCTGAATCAACAAACTCATCACTGCCCTGATCCTCCTCCTCCTCCTCTCTGCCAATCTGACTAACTTACTTTTTCATTGTCAAATGTTTAATTTTAAGTTTTAAATGTATGTAAGTGAATGCCATTAAATTTCTTATGTGAGTTTGATTTAATACATGTTCAATTTTGAAGAGACGCCATTATATACCATGTATATGTTTCTAATGATTTTCGTATTAATGTCTTTATTGCAGTTGCGGCTATGGATACCAATGCCGAGATATCGATTGAACTTGCCCAATTGAGGGGCATAAGTGCAGCTTTTAGTGGTGGTGACAGGATTCACCGTTCACTTGCATCAAACTTGGATGCAATTGTGGACACTATTTCACAATCTACGAATGTTCTATATGATATTGCATCTTACAGAGAAAGAAAAAGACAACAATATGCTGATGGGCTAGATTACAATGCAGTAAAAAAGTTGAAAATATCCAAAGAGATTATATTTGCATTGTTTAGGGACCCTCAGACGGGGGAAATCCCAAATGCAAGCAAGCCGCATATCTCCATTGAGTGGTGCATGTTTCAACCCTTTGTTGATAAATGGATGGACAGATGGTACATGGTTTTTGATATGCCACCACACAACAACAGGGAAATTCCCTTATATTTCCTTCGAAAGATGTACGCAGAGTTCGTGTTGCATAAACACATTAACTATTTTGACATCTTACAGTTTCAGGGGATCGGTGGAGGGATGCCCCAAAACCGACCGAATGCCAGGCTTCGAGACCAGGATCGCCCTATCCCTGCACCTCGTAGGCAGTTGCCTGGGCCAGATGTCCCACCAGCACATCGCATTATTCCGCAGACACGAGATGCATTTTTGAGTTTGGCACAGGAGGTTGTTCACCATGGCACGATGGTTCAACATATGGGTGAGGAAGGGACATCTGTCCCTGGTGTGGTACATACACCAGCTCGTCACCATGCAGGACCATCAGCTAGTGCAGGACCATCAGGACCATCCACTAGTGCAGGACCATCAGGACCATCCACTAGTGCAGGACCATCGACACATCCCCATCCTAGTACTGATCCTCACGAGTGCACATCATGTGGTCGTCCCTGCTATGGTATTGCCTCAGATGTTTCCTTCAGTGGGTTTTTGAGAGAGGTATGTTGATGGTTAATTGTAATAAATTCTTCATTTATTTTCGTCTTTGTACACATATATATAGTTTGATCTAATATATTAATTTTGTGAACTTGCAGTTGATGCTTTATGCCGGCAGTGACGCCCCAGAGCCGGATGTTCCAGACTCTACAGGGGGGCATGATGCTACCCATTCGGTAGGCCCATATTATATGCCACCTATTGCCATATCTCACACCGAGGTAAACATTTTAAAATTTCAGTTTTTTAATACTTGTTAATTTGTTAATTTCCACATACTTTACATTTTAGTTCATTAATGCTATCTACGGTCTAATATTTACAATTATTAAACTTGCAGATGGCAGATCCTTCACTGGGGCAAGGTAATGTGGAGGTAGTACCCATGGTCATACCGTCCCCTGAAACATCTAGGCTCCAGGTAAACAATTAAAAATGACATTTTTTAAATACATGTTTGTTTGTTGAATCATGCATGTCTAACTACATGAACACTTGCTGACTGTAGGCACCATCCGAGACATCTAGCCCATTGCCTGGATTTGTATCTCCCTCCAGGCCATTCGTGAACAAGGGTCGTGTGTATGTGAGGCGTTCTACTCCTAGAAAGACTCCATCTTCCCATGACCATGGGCTTACTCACACCATGGTAATGTATATCCTTCGATGATATTTGTTGTTTAACTTGAAATCCAGTGCATAAATCGTTTTTGTTAATGTTTGAATTGCATGTTTATTGCGTCAGGAACCCGAGTTGTCTACTGAGAACCTCGCATCGATGGTTGATGCAGCAGTTAGTGCTGCATCTGCAATGGCGACTGATCACACACAGGTATGTAACTATTTCAACATTATCTTTACATAGTTTATTATTGTTGGACCTATTTTTTATTCATGCATTTCTAACTATTTCAACATTTTTTCATTGTAGCCACCACCAGCAGGAGCAGTGCCTGGCCCCCCTGGTTCGACCATCCTGGATGTTCAACCGATGGCTCCATCTGCTACACAAGCAACGCAATCTCCTTTGTAAGTTGAGGTGAGATGTCCTTCAGTGACCAAGTGTTTCATGCACTTTCCATGCACCAGTTGATAATTGTTGAGATAATGTATTAGTGTACATAGTTAGTTGAATTTAACAATTGATATTTAATTTGCAGGATCCAGGGATGCACATTGATCCTAGGGATGTGCCTAGAGGATCAACGTCGGGAAAGAACAAGAGGAAACTTGAGTTTTGATAGTTTTGGATAGTTTTGGACACATGTGCTTTTGGATACTTTTGTATATATATGTACTTTTCAATACATTTAGTTTTGGAGACATGTACATTGACTTTATTGTGCATGTACTTTTGGAGACATGTACATTGACTTCATTGGATACATGTACTTTTAGATACTTTTGGATATACATGTACTTTTGGAGACATGCACTTTTGGATACTTTTGGATATACATGTACTTTTGGAGACATGCACTTTTGGATATATATGTACTTTTGGATACATGTACTTGTGTCAATCTAATGTGTTGATTTGTGTGGATTATCTATTACTCATGAATGCACTATGTCAAAAGAACAAACTATTATATTCAAAGGTTTCAACGAATTCACTACATGCATGCACTAATTGGTATCTAATTAAAATTTGTGATTTTGGATGATCATTACAAGTTATGTCAAAGTTCTTGCTCGTGTAATTTAATCAAACTAAATGCAATACAATGTTTTCAAGGTTTCAACGAACTCACTCATGCACACCCATTGCCATCAACTACCAATGAAAGTCTAACATTATGAGGTTCTTCTTTAAAAATGGGTAATATTTCCTTGGTGATCGTAAATTGAGAACCATTTGTAGCCACTCATATAATACCATCTTCACTTATCTTTGTACATGATAATCCATATAATGTGCTATGTTTTTTAACCTAAACAATCATAAAAAACCTAGAATTATAGGGATATGACAAAGAACCTTATGGGGCACCTTATATATTACCTAATTAGTTCAATATCTATTGATCTCAAATTCATGGCATTTTAAATTTGTTGCATGCTATCCATAATATATCATTTGATCATAATTAGGACATGCATCAATTGTTATATACTCCTTTCTTGTATCTTTCATAAGGGCACACAATTCTCAATATGTGCAAGGTAAAGTATTTGATGGTTATAGGAAAATATTACCTAACAATCTATAAGAAAAAATCAATTTATGTACTAAATAATGGATATCGCAATGTAGTTATTACAATCACAAAAAATATTAAAAACTTATATTTATCATTAGAGTTATTGTGTATACATTAGAATCTTTGTCATACCATTGTTTGAAATGTCATTCAATACCTTCAATTTTATCAACATCAAATTAGTAGACAAAGTGACTCATCTTTGATCTCTTGTATAGGCCTTTGTGTGCCTTATCAATAAGATGTACATCATGAATATTATCATAGGTCTCATACATAGGTGCATCCTCATCCATGCAAACAAAGGTGTCATGGATCAACCTATTATCCCTTTATTCTCAATAATATTAGTATCATTATCTTCCATAGGATCAAATTCAACTCCATCACCCCCATTATTGTTACTCTAAATTGCAGCCTTAGGAGTTTTGATCATGTGTTTTTGTCTCTTTAGGAGTTTTGAAATATTATACTCTTTCAAAAATAATATGGAAGTTCAAATATTTAAAAGTGGCTTAAATTATAAAATGGGCGGAAATTCACCAAGTGTCCCTGAACGATATTTTCATGCGACTTGCAACTCGACATAACTCGGAAATCGGACATCAACCCAACGAACCGTCGACTCCGTTGGTCTTTTGGCGTGCGATTACCTCTAGGGGGGCCTCTCCCTCATCTCCCCATTACCCAGCGGCTTCATTGTGCATTCATTTCGTAAAGTAGGTTTTTGCTCAGTGTAATTGCATGCAATCTCGCATTGGTGGGTCAACTCTGCAAAAACATCCCCCGAGCCAGTGTTGGCAGTGTTCCCATGTCAGCATTTCCCACACACACTTGCGGGAGCCAACGGCACGCAATCTTCCTGCTCCGTTTGCTTTTTGGCTCCCGGATGGAAATTCACCAAGTGTCCCTGAACGACATTTTCATGCGACTTGCAACTCGACATAACTCGGAAATCGGAGGTCGGACCGACGAACCGTCGACTCCGTTGGTCTCCTGGCGTGCGATTACCTCTAGGGGGTCCTCTCCCTCATCTCCCCATGGCCCAGCAGCTTCATTGTGCATTCATTTCGTAAAATAGGGTTTTGCTCAGTTTAATTGCATGCAATCTCGCATTGGTGGGTCAACTCTGCAAAAACCTCCCCCGAGCCAGTGTTGGCAGTGTTCCCACGTCGGCATTGCCCACACACACTTGTAGGAGCCGACGGCACGCAATATTCCTGCTCCGTTTGCTTTTTGGCTCCCGGACGGAAATTCACCAAGTGTCCCTGAACGACATTTTCATGCGCCTTGCAACTCTACATAACTCGGAAACCGGACGTCGGACCGACGAACCGTCAACTCCGTTGGTCTCTTGCCGTGCGATTACCTCTAGGGGGCCCTCTCCCTCGTCTCCCCATGGCCCAGCGGCTTCATTGTGCATTCATTTCGTAAACTAGGGTTTTTCTCAGTGTAATTGCATGCAATCTCGCATTGGTGGGTCAACTCTGCAAAAACCTCCCTCGAGCCAGTGTTGGCAGTGTTCTCACATCGGCATTTCCCACACACACTTGCAGGAGCCAACGACACGCAATCTTCCTGTTCCGTTTGCTTTTTGGCTCCCGGACGGAAATTCACCAAGTGTCCCTGAACGACATTTTCATGCGACTTGCAACTCGACATAACTTAGAAACCGGACGTCGGACCGACGAACCGTCAACTCCGTTGGTCTCCTGGCGTGCGATTACCTCTAGGGGGCCCTCTCCCTCGTCTCCCCATGGCCCAACGGCTTCATTGTGCATTCATTTCGTAAACTAGGGTTTTGCTCAGTCTAATTGCATGCAATCTCGCATTGGTGGGTCAAATCTGCAAAAACCTCCCCCGAGCCAGTGTTGGCAGTGTTCCCACGTCGGCATTGCCCACACACACTTGCAAGAGCCAACGTCACGCAATCTTCCTGCTCCGTTTTCTTTTTGGCTCCCGGACGGAAATTCACCAAGTGTCCCTGAACGACATTTTGATGCGACTTGCAACTCGACATAACTCGAAAACCGGACGTCGGACCGATGAACTGTCGACTCCGTTGGTCTCCTGGCATGCGATTACCTCTAGGGGGCCCTCTCCCTCGTCTCCCCATGGCCCAGCGGCTTCATTGTGCATTCATTTCGTAAACTAGGGTTTTGCTCAATGTAATTGCATGCAATCTCGCATTAGTGGGTCAACTCTGCAAAAACCTCCCCTGAGCCAGTGTTGGCAGTGTTCCCACATCGACATTTCCCACACACACTTGCAGGAGCCAACGGCACGCAATCTTCCTGCTCCGTTTGCTTTTTGGCTCCCGGACGGAAATTCACCAAGTGTCCCTGAACGACATTTTCATGCCACTTGTAACTCGACATAACTCGGAAACCGGACATCGGACCGATGAACCATCGACTCCGTTGGTCTCCTGGCATGCGATTACCTCTAGGGGGCCCTCTCTCTCGTCTCCCCATGGCCCAGCAGCTTCATTGTGCATTTCATTTCGTAAACTAGGGTTTTGCTCAGTGTAATTGCATGCAATCTCGCATTGGTGGGTCAAATCTGCAAAAACCTACCCCAAGCCAGTGTTGGCAGTGTCCCACGTCGGCATTGCCCACACACACTTGCAGGAGCCAACGGCACGCAATATTCCTGCTCCGTTTCCTTTTTGGCTCCCGGACGGAAATTCACCAAGTGTCCCTGAATGACATTTTCATGCGACTTGCAACTCGACATAACTTGGAAATCGGACGTCGGACCGACGAACCGTCGACTCCGTTGGTCTCCTGGCGTGCGATTACCTCTAGGGGGCCCTCTCCCTCGTCTCCCCATGGCCCAGTGGCTTCATTGTGCATTCATTTCGTAAACTAGGGTTTTGCTCAGTGTAATTGCATGCAATCTCACATTGGTGGGTCAACTATGCAAAAACCTCCCCCGAGCCAGTGTTGGCAGTGTTCCCATGTCGGCATTGCTCACACACACTTGCAGGAGTCAATGGCACGCAATCTTCCTGCTTCGTTTGCTTTTTGGCTCCCAGACGGAAATTCACCATGTGTCCCTGAACGACATTTTCATGCGACTTGCAACTCGACATAACTCGGAAACCGGATGTCGGACCGACGAACCGTCAACTCCATTGGTCTCCTGGCATGCGATTACCTCGAGGGGGCCCTCTCCCTCATCTCCCCATGGCCCAGTGGCTTCATTGTGCAATAATTTCGTAAACTAGGGTTTTGCTCAGTGTGGGAGTGTGCAATTTTTGCTCACGGGGGTCCAATTTGGAAAATCATCCACCGGGCAAGTATGGCTAGTGTTCCTAGCCCGAACCTGTCTAGACACACCTGCAGGACTCCCCGGAACCCGGTTTTGTTGCATGGTTGGAGTTCTATGCCCCCGGTAGGTATCCAGCAGGTGTCCCTGAAGGCCTTCTGGTAGTGAGACGGGACGAGCCATAGAATGAAGACCGTGGCTCGGATCGACGAACCGTTGACTCCGTTGGATTCAGCACATCGGGATAGTGCCAGGGGTGCCCCTCCCCTCCTACCCGGTGCCCCATGTGTCACCTTGCAGGTCCATCTTAGAAACTAGGGTTTTGCTCAGTGTGGGAGTGTGCAATTTTTGCACACGGGGGTCAACTTTGGAAAATCATCCACCAGGCAAGTATGGCTAGTGTTCCTAGCCCGAACCTGTCTAGACACACCTGCAAGACTCCTCGGAACCTAGTTTTGTTGCATGGTTGGAGTTCTATGCCCCTGGTAGGTATCCAGCAGGTGTCCCTGAAGGCCTTCTGGTAGTGAGACGGGACGAGCCATAGAATGAAGACCGTGGCTCGGATCGACGAACCGTCGACTCCGTTGGATTCAGCACACCGGGATAGTGCAAGGGGTGACCCTCCCCTCCTACCCGGTGGCCCATGTGTCACCTTGCAGGTCCATCTTGGAAACTAGGGTTTTGCTCAGTGTGGGAGTGTGCAATTTTTGCACATGGGGGTCAACTTTGGAAAATCATCCACCGGGAAAGTATGGCTAGTGTTCCTAGCCCGAACCTGTCTAGACACACCTGCAGGTCTCCCCAGAACCCAGTTTTGTTGCATGGTTGAAATTCTATGCCCCTGGTAGGTATCCAGTAGGTGTCCCTGAAGGCCTTCTGGTAGTGAGATAGGACGAGCCATAGAACGAAGACCGTGGCTCGGATCGACGAACCGTCGACTCCGTTGGATTCATCACACCGGGATAGTGCCATGGGTGCCCCTACCCTCCTACCCGGTGGCCCATGTGTCACCTTGCAGGTCCATCTTGGAAACTAGGGTTTTGCTCAGTGTGGGAGTGTGCAATTTTTGCACACGGTGGTCAACTTTGGAAAACCATCCACCGAGCGGGTATTGCTAGTGTTCCTAACCCGAACCTGCTAGACACTTTGGAAACTAGGGTTTTGCAGGTCCATGATGATGATGATGGTGATGATGATGAAGATGTTGATGATGATGGCTTGGTCTAAGGTGGTGCTCTCAAGTAGCTAATTCATTAAGAAATATTTAACAAGACATTAATTAAATTTAATATAAGTGTATTGTTTAATATAGTGAGCATGAATTGAATTAATTTTGTTGGGTGAAGCCAATAACCAACATGATGAACATAATATAATTTTAGGGTTTACTGATCATATGTAAAAAATGGCATATTCATAAACTTGACATACAAGAGAACTTTTGGCATATTTATAAACAACGTAAACGTAAATTTGGCATATCAAGAACGCAAAATTGACATATTCATATGAAACATACATGTGAAAATTGAGCATATATCAATATTCAATTACAAATAGTATAAATAGTATAGTATTAAAAGTATGTAACGTACCTCATCATGCTTGATCCCACCTATTATCATACAACCAAGCCCTCCGGATCATCTCTTATACTGATGGTCTCCATTAGTCTCTCGTGCTCTGTATCCGGTAAGAAATAGCGTACCTTCGATGTATTTCGACTAGGCATTGTTCGTACCTGAAGGTTTGTGCCAATGATTAAGTTGGTAAAGTGATACACACTTGTACCTGGTTTGTAATCCCTGTAAACATATCCACCCTTCTTTCTTCCATTGCTGTCCCGTGTCAATTATTCACCTTTAACAACCATAGACCCAGTTGGAAAGTGGTTGTTTTCATCGTTAGTCATGGACACAATGAGGGTTTGCTTTCCATCTATACAGCGTGCCAACCAGTATTCATCACCCCATTCAGTATCTTTTGGGGAAACCACTGCGTATATGTGCCCTGCATTATATGATTATAGGTATATGATCAAAATATTTTTCGTGCGATACAAGGCCATTAATGTGCATTTGAAGACTACGTAAACAAACAAAAAATGTTAATGAAATGCATCATACCGGGTTGTACAAGGTCTCAGACATGATCAAAATCTGCAGAAATAGATGATTGGTCTTCTTCCAACGGAGTTAACTCAACAATTCCACGCTGATCAAGTGGAAGTGATATGCAATCCCATCCATCAACCCAATCCAATGATTCACACCCATCCCAGTCACCATCACAACAAGGTGGGAAAAAACAAGTGAGTTTTCTGGTCCAAATTTCAAATACTAGGTTATCAGAGCTTTGAACCGAATGAAAGCCATGAGTCCCAAGCACAGTCTTGCATTCCCATGCATGTGAACGATCTATGTCTACCACCTCCCAAAAAAATCTCTCCACATGTCTCTTTCTTGTGGATTCTACTCACATAGTTGATTCCTCTCCCATTACTGATGTGCACCACCTGACTATAGATTGAGCATTTAGAATAGTAGATTCTGTAGATACTTTCAATTCCTCTCTTCGTAGGGATGTTTTGACACATGCTCCGGCTCCATCATGCTCTCCTTTACCATGCCCAGTCTCAAAATAGTTCCACATATGTGGCACTTTGTAGTTTTTATGCAATGAACACAACCACTGAAATATGCGTGCAGTTTTGAACTAACTAGCACACCCATCAGACCAAATCCAGTGTCGATCCATCTATATGTTCCTTCCCTTCAAGTGATCATAGAACATGATGAAGCAATGACGTACATAGTGGAAGTCGTGGCACCTATCATCACTTATGTAGAAGTGATATTCCTTCATAATTTCTCTTTGCTCTTCAGTGCTATTTGGGCCATGCCTATATGTGATATGGACCATCAAGGAAACCTGCTCAGAGTGATAATACTGACTTTGGATCTCATTTTGAGGTTGCAGAGTGTAGTTCTCAGCAAAATCAACAACTGAAAGTATAGTACCAAGGGGAAATGTATCTCTGCATATTCTAAACTTCTCATCCTGCCATCATGCCACGTGGACATGCTGAACATATTGATGTGTCTTTTCAATAAATTCCTTGATGAAGTCACTAACTTGTACCTGGTGACACAAAATGATCTCAATGTCAGTTTTTTGTTGTAAGTAAGGATTGAAATGTAACCATTACAACATAATTTTATAGATATAAATGCATACCTGAGATGTCACCAATTGTATTTTTTTGCTTTCTTTCCCTGGGACTATTTCATAGTTTATATATTTGAAACTTTTCATGTCTGTAACCATTTTCCCAAATTCACTGTCTCCATTCTCGTGCATACATTGGCTCAATAATGCCATTCCAGCACAGTTGGAGAATGTTCCATCCAAACAAGATTTTGCATAGTATGTTTGCCCCTCGGGCCTATTGCACATGATGCTATGAATGAATTCTCTTGATGAAGTTGGTGGTATTGTCATGGAGCAATCCTGCACAATGTTAGTATGCAACACACGACGAATGTACAAAAATGTTTCATAGTAATATTCATATTCTACATGGTATCTACAACAACAAGTGTTACGAAGAGTATTTATTCTAACATACCATGGCTTACATTTCTCAAAAGATCTTTGCCCCAAGTTCAATTGTCTATGCTCAATCTTAAATTTCTCGTAAAGCTCTGTCTGTGTTATATCAAGAAGATGCTTAGTATGTGGTTCACGATCCTTTGAACCCCTTCTTAGTTTTAGTACATCCTTTCGGTTTGAAGAAGGCCTTGTGTGATCATGCCAAAAACTGTGCACTAGTCCCTTTACTGCATCAACTAGCTTCATGTCACGACGTGGCAACCGACCAACAAAGGCCCAAAAATCTGTCTGATCGGTTGTGTCAAGATGTTCTCTTCTAATAGAATACCTACGGAGGGTTTTTACATTCAAATTAACTAGTTCGGATGTAGGCCTGAGAATACGAAGGGCCCTAGTGTTCTTGTCTGCAATTGATTGTGACAACACACGACAAGCAGCATTGCGGTCCTTTGAACGTGTGTTCTTACCAATTTTACCAAATGCATCTACTAGGATTTTAACTATATGAGAACTTGGTTCAGAATTCTTTATCATCTTTATCCCTAACTTTTTCCTAACAACATTCATGCTCCTATATTTTAACAATGATAAAAATAATCTACATTTATCTCCATCACATTTAGAAACAAAATATTTATCAAGTATCTGTTGAGTTTGATAAGCAATACTACGTTTAGATAGCGTACCTTCAATGGAATTCATAAGTCTTTCATCAACTTGTATATGCTTCGGAGTTCTTCGACGTGTGCTTGCTAATGGAGGTAAGGTGGTTGGAATTGTACCATGTAGCACATCACCAAGATGCTCTGGTGTTTTAGTAGTAGCTTGGTGTCCTTCATTCTCTTCCTGGTAGTTGGATGGTGGAAGTCCAACATCCTCATCCATGGTCTGTGGAAGTCCAACATCCCCTTGTGGAAGTCCAACATCCTCATCGATGGTGTGGATAACATTCTCTTCTTCAACAGTAGGAAAAATGTCCAACGTCTCTCTGACTTCATTGCTTGTATAACCACATCCGGATAGCAAATTGGGTGTTTCTTCGTGAGCTTCATCTTGAGATGGTAACTTATCACTTTGACTTGAAGTGGGAATTGAAACATCCCCTAATGAGCACCTACGTTTTGCTTCTTGATTACTTCCATGGGGTGCTTGTTCAATAACTATTGTGGAAATTGAAGGTCCCTCTTGTCGTGGATTAATAGGATGAACCGTGGTATCCTCTACAATTGGATTTGGATTAGTTTCCAAAGAAAGCCTCCGATTCATCATGTATATTCTTTTCTTTTCTTTCTCTTCTTCAATGACTTCTTGAGGTCTCTTCTTCCTTGTTGATTTGTTTACTTGGTTACGTGCATTCCCCATCACCACAATGATCAATTCAATATAGTTTGTTTTTGTTGATCCTCAATTACAAGCTCTTCAATAATAAGCAAATGGAAGTTCTTCCTTGTTGGTCTTGAAGCTTGATATCTTATCTTGTGTGCTCCTCAAATATAGGCAAAATGAATCTTTCAAAGGCCTTATCTTTGGTGTTCTTCAATTGGAGATTCTTCAAGCTTGCTAATTATTTTCTTCAAATATGGCCATATAACCCAACACCACAGTGAGCAACCATGAAAGATGTTCTCAATGTTGCACCTGCATAAAAAAAAATGATGGAGTTGGTGTAGAATGTGAAAATTTTCAGACGCGGGCTCGTGCTGTTCGAAAAATCACGGGATTGTTGTTTTCGTTCGGATAGAGTGAAGTTGCTCTCGGACAGCAACAGTCCATTATTTCTGGAGTTACAAAACGTGCCTGCGTTATGGAAGTACAAAACGCGTGCGCGATATGTAGTGAAAAAACACGAACGCGATATAGTCAAGCACAATAAATAGGTTAGGTGCACGGCTAGGGCAACGAACAAAATCAAAGAAAACTAATAATTTATATGGTTGCATACAAAACAAATGTTTTGTATGGTTTAATACCCCCTGGCTCTCTCCCAATAATCCCTAGATACCCCCTATCTCTTTCTAAATATCTGTCCCTCATTCTCCGTACATCCCTCCCTACATGTTTCTTTCATGTTTCTTTCTCTCCCTTCAGCCATGTCTCTACCACCCCACTCTCCATCTCTCCACCTTCTCTTTATCTTCGTCATTATCCCTCCCTATAGCACTCTCTCCCTTCTTCTCCCTTAATCACTAACCCTCTACGCCTTTATCCCTCCCCCCTGCCCTCTCTGTCTTACCTTGTTCCTAGAGCCCCTCCCCCATAAAGGCCTTTAGACCCTCTTCTAAACATTAATCCCTAAGTGCATAAGTGCACAAGATGATGATGAGGAGGAGGGTGATGACAATGAAGATGATCATGATGTAGATGAAGATGATAAAGACGATGAGGAGGAGGAGGGTGATGACAATGAAGATGATCATGATACAGATGAAGATGATAAATATGATAATGTTGATGAAGATGATGGTGATGATGATGAAGATGTTGATGATCATGGTGATGAAGATGTTGATGATGGTGGTGATGATGATGATAATGATAAAGATGATGGTGGCATGATGGAGATGTTGATCTGATGAGGAAGATCATGATGATGATGGTGATGATGGTGATGATGATGAAGATGTTGATGAGGACGATGATGGAGATGAAGATGATGATGATGAAGAAGATGATGATGATGGAGATGTTGTGTTGATGGGGAACCTAGAGATGACAATGATGATGAAGATGGTGATGGTGATGGTGATGGTGATGGTGATGACGATGAAGATTTTGATGATGATGCTGATGGCGATGATGATGAAGATGTTGACGATGATGGTGATGGTGATGTTTAGATGATGATCATGATGATGTTCAGAAGATCATGATGGTGATGATGGTGATGATGCTGGAGAAAATGACAATGATGGATATGTTGATGAGGAACCTGCAGATGCCAATGATGATGATGATGGAGATGTTGATGAGGAACCTACATATGCCAATGATGATGGTGATGACGATGAAGATGTTGATGATGATGGTGCTGGTAATGATGATGATGATGATGAAGATGAAGATGATGGTGACATGATGGAGATGTTGATCTGATGAGGAAGATGATGATAATGATGATGGTGATGATGATGAAGATGTTGATGACGATGATGACAGTGATGAAGATGATGATGATGAAGAAGATGATGATGATGGAGATGTGTTGATGGGGAACCTAGAGATGACAATGATGATGAAGATGGTGACGGTGATGACGATGAAGATTTTGATGATGATGCTGATGGCGATGATGATGAAGATGTCGACGATGATGGTGATGGTGATGTTTAGATGATGATCATGATGATGTTCAGAAGATCATGATGGTGATGATGGTGATGATGATGGAGAAAATGACGATGATGGATATGTTGATGAGGAACTTGCAGATGCCAATGATGACGATGATGGAGATGTTGATGAGGAACCTACAGATGCCAATGATGATGGTGATGACGATGAAGATGTTGATGATGATGGTGCTGGTAATGATGATGATGATGATGATGATGATGATGAAGATGAAGATGATGGTGACATGATGGAGATGTTGATCTGATGAGGAAGATGATGATGATGATGATGGTGATGATGATGAAGATGTTGATGACGATGATGATGGTGATGAAGATGATGATGATGAAGAAGATGACGATGATGATGGTGATGAAGATGATGACGATGAAGAAGATGACGATGATGGATATGTGTTGATGGGGAACCTAGAGATGACAATGATGATGAAGATGGTGATGGTGATGACGATGAAGATTTGATGATGATGCTGATGCTGCTGCTGCTGCTGATGATGATGATGAAGATGTTGACGATGATGGTGATGGTGATGTTTAGATGGTGATGATGATGATGATGATGATGGAGATGTTGATGAGGAAGGGGGAGATGACAATGATGATGAAGATGTTTATGGTCATGAAGATGATGATGATGGTGATGGTGATGATGATGGAGATGTTGAAGATGATGGAGATGGCGATGAAGATGCTGATGATGATGATGATGGTGAAGATGATGAAGAAGATGATGATGATGAAGATGTTGACCTGATGATGATGAGGATGATGATTATGGTGATGATGATGCAGATGTTGATGCTGATGATGATGGTGATGAAGATGATGATGATGGAGATGTTGATGAGGAACCTACAAATGCCAATGATGATGATGATGATGGTGATGACAATGAAGATGTTGATGATGATGGTGATGGTAATGATGATGAAGATGATGATGATGATGGTGATGGTGATGGTGATGTTTAGATGATGATGATGATGATGAAGAAGATGATGGTGACATGATGGATATGTTGATCTGATTCAAGGAAGATGATGATGATGATGATGATGGTGATGATGATGAAGATGTTGATGATGATGATGATGGTGATGAAGATGATGATGATGAAGAAGATGATGATGATGGAGATGTTGATGTTGATGGGGAACCTAGAGATGACAATGATGAGGAATATGGTGATGGTGATGGTGATGGTGATGACGATGAAGATTTTGATGATGATGGTGATGGTGATGATGATGAAGATGTTGATGATGATGGTGATGGTGATGTTTAGATGATGATCATGATGATGTTCAGAAGATGATGATAATGATGATGGAGATGTTGATTTGATGAGGAATATGATGATGATGATGATGATGGTGATGATGATGAAGATGTTGATGATGACGATGATGGTCATGAAGATGATGATGATGAAGAATATGATGCTGATGGAGAATATGATGCTCACAACTCCCTCTAGTCTCTCTCTCCCCAACCATCAATCTCTCTCTCTCTCTCTCTCTCTCTCAAACACACACACATTATGTCACTTTCCATTCTCAAACCCATCCCCCCTCCATCCATATCTATCTCCAACTTTCTCCCTCCATCCCTCACCCTACCTTCTCTCCCTCCCTCTCTCATCGCCTGTCTCTCACCTTCTATCCCTCCCTCATCTTTCCCTCAACCTATCCCAATCTCTCCATCACTCCCTCTCTCTCCATCGCCGCCACTCTCTGCATGTCTCCCACCAACACTTTCTGTCCCTCCCTTCCTATCTCTTATTTCGTTCTATCCCCATCTATCTCTCACTCCCTCCAAATCCATTCCTCCCCATTGTCCCTCTCCCTCCCTCGCTCTATGTCTCTCCCCCCCTTGTATTCTTTATTTCTCTCTCACATCCCCCTTGCCTCCATCCATTCCCCCTTGTCACTCAAGTCTCACTTTCAACTTCTAACCCTATACCTCTTCAGAACCTATTATACTCCTAATAGTGCTCTCAAGCTCCACTTCCCTTCACCCCCTGTAGCCCATCATGTTCTCATTCCCTTCATCTCTCCCCACTGAAGCTTCCAACATCCTTCTAAGCCCTTGACCCTTTCCCACTCCTATTAAATATTAACCATAGATTCCCTTGACCCTTCCCCACCCCTTCTCAAATATTAAACAAAAATTCCCTTGACTTCCACATCCCCTCTTTCTCAAGTATTAAACATGTATTTTATGATTTGAATAACGCGAGCATGTTTTGTAACTATATAACGTGTACGTGGTATGTAGTTATATAACACGTATGTGTTAAGTATTTATATAACATGCACTCGTTATTTAGTTATATAACGCGTACGCGTTATTTACATCTAAAAGCGCGGAAATATTTTTGAATTTAAACAGGCCGAGTCACATGCTCACATGTCAACAATAATCCTATGTGTATGCTTTGGAGTTTGCTTCGGTAATTCCAAACCTGTGCTATGTTAATGAAAAACCAAAGCTAATTGGGTATTTCTTCCAGTTTCTGGAGAAGCCTGTGCTTAGCCACTCGTTACAATATGCTACACAGAGTCATTTTTGATGAAATCTTAGACACAAATAGCATTTTTTCTGCAGATTCCAAATATGTAACTTTTATTTTGAAATATTAATTTTTCCTATTTTCTTTCAATTTCTTTTCTGTCCTACCTCCTTAACTCGTGAAACACACTGTTAGTGTTTCTTCCATAACTTTTTCAATTCTCAATCATTTCAAAAAAAATTGTATGGTGCACAAGAGGACACTAACCTCCATGTTCTATGAAAAACCCATTTCAAGATTTTTGCATTAAGACCTTCAAAGGCTCTACCCACAAAAGAGGTACTATTTTCGAGGTTAGATCACTTAGACAATTATAAAAAAATTAAAAAAATACTAATTTAATTTTTGAAAAATAATGGCGCACAAGTGCTATGTGTTCTCTACATGCATGCCAATTTTTGTAGCTTGATTCCATCATTTAGGCCCTCAAAGGCTCTACCCACAAAAACATATACCTTATCATTTGCCTGAAAAATAAAAAGTGTGTGTTAGGAAATATGAAACTTGACATAGCTATGCAAATTTTCAATACATAAAAGTTATATATTCAGAAACGTGATTCAATTTCCTACATTTCATCTTTTTTATTCAATGCAAGATATTTTCCGTAAGTAAATAAAAAAATCCAAGTAAGTTGAGGGATGCCTGCTTTTTCAGTTTTCTATTGCATCTAACGTGCCAAAAGTGACCCTCATTAGCATGCACTGACCCTTTACACAAATATTTCTATTTATGATAGACATAAGCATAATCCATATAAAGTTTTTGAGGAGTAATTTCTTGTATCATTTAATATGGATGAAAGGGGTAAGTATATTTTTGTTCAAAAAACATATTTACAATATTTCTACGTTTGTGTTTATCTGGATCTCTCATTGTATCTCTCTATAACGGTTTTTATATTGGGTCTACATATTGAATTCCCCTCTTTCATATACAAATGGGCCTTAGTGGAGGTTAATCATCATCACCATCATCATCTATGTATATCTATATTTAACTAATCTAATATATTATTATTATTATTTGTTTTATGTTTAATTTACAAATTTATTCTACAAGGTTATAAAAAGTCGTGCTAGTGTATCTTCAATAAGGTTTCTTATTGATATATCTTTACAAGAATTGTCTTTTAAGATTTAAAACATAAGAAATGCAAAAGTAATGTAAGTATTTGTGACCTCATTCTCACAAGGTTTTAATACACATGTATTAGATGTGAAATCGCAAATGTAATGCCAAATTGACATAACAAAACCATGATAATATTTTGAGAGCTTCGATATTTACTCTGATATAATTCTAACTATGAGTCAGTCAAGCATCTCATGTCACAATCAACAATAGGATCAATTTCAAGGAGGTTCCTTGTCCCACAAAAGGGGCTCCCATACACCAAATTGTTGTCTGGCAAGATCTGATATTTCCATATTGGGATTTTACTCATTACTTTTTAATTTGCTTTTTATGTGTAAATATGTCATTACAACATTTGATGTTGAAAAATCCAAATTAAGCATCCAAATTTCATGGGGGAGAAACAATATAGCTGTGCAACATTCTGTTTCGGTCTCAAAACATATGTCTTCAACCTCAAAAACAATATAGATGTGCAGCATTCTGTTTTGGTCTCAAAACATATGTCTTCAACCTCCAGCAATATATGTAAAACACTTTAATATGTGAGATAATAGTTTAAGAAACTTGGATTTATTCGCCATGAATCAATTTCACCGCTGGAACTGAAGTCCACATATCACAAATCACACTCAAACACTTTATAGTCCACCTCAATATTTAAACTTTCATTCAACAACTGAGCAATAAACATCAGTCACAGATCGAATTGGTAGTTCAGCTTACATCAATGCAGCGATCATGACAATTAGTAGATATTAATGTAAGAAAATATCTGTGGATTGCTTGGATTTTTATCCACCCATCATCGATGAGAAGCTGTGAGATGAGAATTATAATTATTTAATGCCTTGCATTTCCACATCGAGATTACACACCCCATGTTTGTTGCATTGGTTGCCAAGAACTAGAGTTTGCCTGCAAAGAATTGAAACACGATGCCGTTATACAAACTTGTAACCCATGCACATTACTAATTACAACAATTAGCAGTTTAACTCTGTAAAACATCCACCTGCATGAGATCGACTGCTCCTAGGTCGCCATCTCCATTTTCGTATTCAACAAGGACCCCGAACCAGTAAGCACTTGACCCTTCATTCACGTGGAAGGCAATATTCATTCCTTGATATTCACAGGGCACCCTGTATAACATTAAAGGTCCTCAATAAAAAGAAGCATTACAAAAGAAACGACTGGAAACCGTGTTTCAAATTCATCTACTAATCTGATCTGCAATCCAGGATTGCTGAGTAAAAGATAAATACCTTTGAAACAAAACAGACACCACTCCAGCATTGAGCAGATCTGAAGATCTACCAGGATCAGATGCCATATCGCGGAAGGCAGTACCGCTGAGAACTAATTGTGCATCGCCAGATGATTGGTCTGTAATCACAACGGTCACTCCCGTTTCCGAACACAAACTATTACCTATGCATTTCATCTGGTTACGCAGACACGAGAACTTATGAGTTGATTCCTTTTAGAGAGTTTTTTTTATCAATAATCCATCTCCAACAACAATGCTCCAATTTCAGCGTACCTGATAGCATGATCCACAACCTTTTCCTCCTTTGAACAGATCTGGACTTGCTGAAGCCACTTTTGAGTCAAAAGGAAACTGTTTCACAAGACTACCATATCCGCATGCACCGCCTGTAGCAAATTGACAGTACAATTTCAGCTTCAATCATACGCTCATCCCTATATATTTCACTAACCGTTCTAATAATAATATAAACTGCGTATGTTAAATTTATCACACACTGAAGAGATTTCCAGCCATTACCTTCGCTTCCGGCTCCATCTGGACTGCCATTCCACATTGCCGCGCCCGGCTGCCAACCTGCCTCCTCAACTGCGGCTGGATTGCGCTTGCTGACGCGCACGCCCTGTGCAGCCTCAGAGCATATCATGAAACATGCTCCCAGGGCTACCAAGTAACGCAAATAAAAATTCCATTTCATTTTGTATGAGGTAATACACCAAGCCACTTTATTTATACCTTTCGCGGTTCTGCAGTGTCTCAGTACACTAAAATCCTTGGTTCCATTACCGGGCAGATTATTTTTAGATAAATCCGACTTATCCTCTCAAACTCCTCAATCTGAGTTCACCTTTCCAAGACCCTCTTCAATAGAAAACACCACTTGTGAATCTGAATTCAACTTTCGAAGAACCTCTTCAATTGAAAACACCACTTGTGAGATATACATTAGGGCATCTCTCGAGTTCAATAGACCCTCGATCCTCGTAAAGCCACGATGTATTAGCTGTACTCGTATTGTAATAGGATTTTTTAAGTGAGTTTCGAAAATTTTGGATTCAATCATCTTCTTAAAATAGAAATAGAAGCCGTTCGATCAGAATTGATGTCTTTGGTGTAACGTGACTTATGCTTTAAGCTTTAATCGAAGAAAACAAAGTAGGTTAGGGTTATATGCTTTTTCAAAATTATATTTTGTTGGATTTAGTGTTTTTTTTTGGTGGGGGGGGGTTGGATTTAGTGTTTTCAATGGTTGTAAGCGTATCTGTTAGTATCTAGAACCTTGGTTTCCTCTTTGTTGAGTGTATTTAGGATAAGACATTTCCAACATTCTAACATGCTAAGGATCAAAACGACTTGCATGAGCTTCTCATGAATTGGACCATCCACATGTGTAATTCCACTTCTAGCCTATCCATTTATCATCCAATGAATTCAAGCAAGTCACGATGTTTCTCTATCTATTCTCAGTCATGGAAGGATATAGGGTCAAGAGAAAAATGGACTTGCCTCCATCTGTTCTCGGGCAGGGAAGGATATAGGGTCAAGAAGAATAATGGGTGTCTAATGCACGGGTGGCTTCAACCAGGCAGTGTTGTTAACCATCCACTTCTCTGACAACACACCATGAAGGACGCTTGTTGGTCCACTCTCCCTTCACATGCATGGGATGGTGCTAGTTAAACAATCGAATGTATAAGAAAATAACATTGCAGAGTTGTTTCATCGAAGCCGTTGCTACCCATATCAATATCCAAATATTTTGAGCCTTGAAAATTAACAAAACAAATGTATATGCACACCAAATTTAGGTTTTAGATTGCATTTATCATTATCTTGACTCTGTGCATGTACCAGTAGATAATTCACCTACTGTTGTAATATGCAGTCCTTAAAACATTTTGAGTCTCGAATTAAGATACAACCAATGGCATAATCTATGTCATGCGTCGTCATGACCAATTCACATATACCTCTATGATGTTCCCATGTTGCTTCACTATGACGTGATCAAGATAATTCTTTTTGGAAAGCAATATAAAGTTCTTGTATTCAATTCTTTATTCTAGTGATTCATCTCATGATGGTATTTATTTCATAGAAATTTTTCATTTCATTTTCTTGTCCCCAAAGAGGATATCCATAGTTTCCATTTACTTTTGTTCCTCGGTAGATATCTCTATAACTATCGTTATTATCAACCATGACGAAGAGCATAGGGCAGCGATAGGCACATATATTATCAATCGTAAAGAAATGGAGAGGAGAGGAGAGTAGAGGAAAGCCCTACTTCTATGTTTGTTTGTACGTATATCAGGGATCAGAAGTTGGGCTCACCTACAAGGGCTCCATAGCCAATGGAAGAATTTGTATCACTAAGGAGGAGAACATTATTGGTATCCCTAGTCCATGAAAACATTTGCATGGATTTCAACTTTCAATTTTAATCCCATGGACGAGGAACTTATCCCCTTCTATCTCAAGGGAAGACCAAATAATGGCCTCAAAGCAACAAATTTTGAGGTAATTCCCAACATCGACCTTTATAAGTTCGAGCACTTTTTCTTCATGTGATCTCTCTTTCTGATGACAGATTGAGTATGCTTTTAAAGTAGTTTCTCTTAGGGACTTGTCATCATGACTGATTAAATTAAATTTAAGAATTTTTTCTCGATTGTGGACAACAATTTATTTATTGTTCATCGTATCAATCAAAATATTTGATTGGTTCTAGTTCATTTGAGAAAATCTTCATCAAGAATGATCATGTCGAGGTTTCTCAATCGACCAGCCTTGAAACTCTCTCTAGACTTGCAAAAATACACAACTTGAGTTTTCATGCACGATCATCGAAACAATACCTTGAATTTCATACTTCTAACAAGCTATTGGCCCCTCCACATAATGAAATTTATGAAGGGTAAATTTTATCAAACTTTCAAGGACAAAATAGATAATATGGTGAGGAGTATTTGTAATGCAACATAAATAGGCCACATCGGAAATATGAAGATTAAAAAGGACACTCTTCCATCAAAATATTCAAGGCTTCCACATAGCCGCAACTACAAATACATGCATACTTGGACCTCCTCTCACCCCAACAATTGGTAGATGGGGACTTGCACCTTACTCCACATGGAAAATTTTAGGGGTGAAACTTATCCGATGGGCTATTTTTCGACCTTTCATTCCAAAAATAGATTCGCCAATTTACATTTTTTTCTAAAGCGCTTCACCCAACTTCCACAGGATTAATTTGTTTTACTCTAAACATCGACAAAATTTCCCATAAACTATATAAAATCTCTAGAAATTTGAATTTTTTAGAAAAATATTGCCAAATATTTTGTGGTTGGAAATTTTAATTTTTTTTTAAGATTCACCAAGGTTTCTACACCACGAGGAAATTATGGATCCTTACCATTTTTCCTATACTCCAGCGACTAATACTTTCCTACAATATATTTGAAATGTAGTGGGTAGACTGAGATGTCACGATATTCATCACTGCACGACAACTTCAATTGATTTCATTTTAACCCATATCCAAAGAGGGAACACTTGTTTTTAATTGTTAACCCTCAAAATAATATGTCTAATCAATTTTCAATCTTGAAAAGGAAGAGCTTAGTCTTTCCTACACTAGTGCTTGTGTTTACCTAAATATTGGACAAAGTGCACACTATCACTAGGAGTTACCAACCCAAGGTTTATTTGATGTTTGGGGTAAAAAAATAGTTTCTCGTTACCCACATAAATTCCCTACATTAAAAAACTGCACAATTAATCAATATTTTCTTTCCTAATTCCGTTATCAACGGGAAAAGATTCGTTATAAGGGAATAATCTTAGTCATTTTCTCTATATCAATGGAAAATATCTACTCACATAGCTTCCCTTTATGTTAATCCAACCGTTTTTCATTAAGAACCGTAACTCACAAGCCTTAATGCGCATGACATCCATTGTGATCTTCTTCTCACCAGGTTTCCTTACCATAATGTTTATTTCCATTTATGAACTTATATGGTGTGTCAATTGTCTCTAAGGCTCTCCAATTGCATCTCTTTCAACTTTTCACCACCATGCATCCTTACCATAATGTTTATTTCCATTTGTGAATAGTGTTGTGCTAGCTATTTCTAAGGCTTCCTATGTAGTTATTTCAGTTTTCACCTCCTACCACACATGAACCAATGGGATGCTCCAAAATCCAATGTATCATGTTTCATGGAGGATACAAACAGAAACCAATTAAAGACACCCATTGTGCAGCTATTGTGGAGTTCAAACACTTTTTTCATCCCTTCCAACCATAAATCGAGTGGACAATTAACGTTGATGCGAGAATAGAACCACCTCCTATTATTACAACTCTTCGAATCGCGTGTATATATATACATACATACTCAATGACTGTAGAGTTAAAAGGTTGATGTTTTCAAAAGAAACTGGGAAATGAGTGAAATTTGTTTTAGTGATTATTAAGATCGTAAGGAATATGGTGCACGATCCATCCAAAGGCTAAGAGAAGTGGAGAATTGATGCTCATCTTCTACGTTCTCTATATCACTAATTTTTTCCATTCTATTGTAACACAACACACTCCTTTTTGTAAGACCCTTGTGCTCTAGTATTCCACCAACCACGTAAACCATTTTTGTGATGTATGTAGGTGTGTGGTCACTTATTCTAGAGATGGCACACATCATGGAGTATATTTCATATTTCTCCATATCAAGCCATCTTACTTCCCCCCCTTTAAATTAAACTAATATTGATTTGTGATTTATATAATAGAATTTATTTTTAGATATTTAAAGTTGAAATCTAAATGATTTAAAATAATTCAGCCTCAACGGTTATCTCAAGTAGTCATGAGCTAGACGTCAGATCTCTCTGACCAAATTTGGGGAGTTCATGGATTAGACTCTCTCAGTACCCTCGGGGTTAGGCTCCGTAATTAGGCCCAATGATCTACCTCGTTTCCAATCCATCAATAACGGGTAAGTACTCGGAGGGTTTTCCGCAAGGTTGTTCATTCGAACAAAATGATATAAAAATATTTTAGATTTTAGATTTAAAAACAATTTGTGTAAAAATTGCTGGTTAATAAGTGTAATATGCCGAAAATTTGCAAATGTTTCTACGGAATAACTACCTCTTTGTTTTGCTCTGATACTAAATTCGTATTTTCTTAGATCTTTCTTTAGGCTAAATTTAAAAATCTTTCTTTCTGTATCATGAAGTCCTTTAGGTTTTACAACCAACTCTAAAGAGGTTATATTATGCTCAATGTGAAGTCAAAAAATGAGGCTTTTAAGGATTTTCCTTCATCAAAAAATTATTTAAATACGTAATATAATAAATTATAAATCGTAACTCGATTCTTAAATTAATATAGGTTTTATATTGATGATTGGCCTATATCAACCTCCTTTAACTATGTGAAAATGTGGGAAATGAGTTTAAGTAGAATTTTGATGAATGGTAAATGCTCCAAAAATCCATGACCACTCGTGGATTGATCTATTAATATGTCTACAATGTTGGGATGTTGACCTACAATGGTTTGACATTGATCATCAAAACCATGACTGAATTTAAAGTGTTATGAGATGGGGGAAAAAAGAATTTATGTGTGTTGAGGAAACACATTTAATTTTTCTCAATTTATTTTTTTATAATTTAGCAAATGGTATCTCGTAATGATGCATTACCATTCTTTCTTTCGTTTTCTAGGTTCTGTATGTTGTTGGAATGAGTAAATCCTACTAGTCTTATGTGATACTTGATCATACTAAAGGTAGACTGGTTGTCATTTTTTTTGTCATCGTAATGGAGATCTTGTCCCTGGATGAGAATTTTCCTTCTAAGTTTTAGGGCGTTTTTAGATTTAGTTGGATATGAGAGATTGTTTCCAACCAATTAGATCCTATCTTGATGTGCTAATATATGATTGACTCTCAAAACATTTTTAGTGTGCTAAGATATGATACATTCCTAACAATTTGTTAGTGTGCTAAGATAGTGAGTCTATCTTGATGCATAGCTTGATATATTTATATGAACTTTTTCATATATCATATGCGATTGCATCCTTAATTTTGAGTTGGAATTTTATATTCTTTGCATGAAAATCAACTAACAAAGTTGATAATCGAGTTGTATAAGTCGATTGAATTCAGAGGAAACAAACGGTGGATGCCTGGTCAACCGATCGATCGAAATAAGTTGTTTGGTCAAAGGAAAATAACTCGTTGATGTGAAGTCGATAGAACGACCAAAGATCGGCAGGAAATTGACCAAAGTTAACCGAGTCAAGTCGGATACAACATAATAACTGATAGTAGTTAGGAAGTTGTGGATTTTCCTAAATGTGAAGTTGGTTGTATTGCATATATAAATAATAAGCAATGGCTGCGGAGCATGATCATGGCATGGTGTAATGAAGTGTGATTTGTGGTATAGCAAGTCGCGTTTGTAAACACATTTTTTTGAGTGTTTGATTAATAAATGAGTGGAAGCTCACTAGTTTGTTTCTTTTCACCGAGGAGAGGGGTTTCTAGGGTAATTTTTGTGTAATGTGTTGATGATTTGTGTGCCATTGTCTTTTGTTTAATGTGTATAACCACATGATTCAGTTTGAAAACCTGTTGTAATCAGTATTTAGAACCAACATGTAGAAAACATGCTTAGCATTTCTCTACAGATGCAACAAGCATTGAACCTTGAGGTCCACATGTGTCGCTTATGGTAGACATTGCTTATGTTACAAAAGAATTCGCCAAGATATTTCCATCATTGTGCCCAACAAGGGATAAAAATGAGTGGTAAGCAATGATCCTTGCATGAATTTTAGCATTCACATGCGTAACTTTATCTTGGAACCGATGCAAATAGGATCCAATGCATTCAAGCAAGTGATTAGCATGTTTCCCAATGTATTCTCAAGCGGTAAGAACACAGGGAAGAGGAGAGAAAAGGTTGGCTGATGTATCAGTGGCTTATGCATCGTAATGTTGTTAACCATCCTCTCCTCTGATATCACACCATCAGCAATTATTGTGTTTCAACTCATCCTTAACTTGCGAGGCATATTAATAATCAAACTTTTTGATATATAAGAAAATATTGTTGTGACATCACTTCATCGAATCAGCAACAAACCAGATGAGCCAAAGCCTTTTAGGTTTGAAAATTAACAAATCTACAGATTAACAATGCAATCAATCTATTCATGCACCAAATTAAATTTTAAGAGTTATAAACATCTTCCATGGAATTCATCATTAGCTAAACTCAATACTTATAGCACTGGATAAATATCTTATTCATATAATTTTTAATCCTTAAAACAATGTGAACTTCAATCGTAGAGAAAATTAATCACTAGATCCATGTCATGTGCCAGTTGTTGTTCCTGCTCAGGTAGACTTATGCCATGATGCAAATGAGGTTTCGCAGTGATGCGATAAAATGAATTGGTTACACACAACAATGAAAAAAAAAATGCACTTGGACCAAACAACTAATACATCAGGACTTGCACCTTGTCCCAAGCACAGATACTTGCCCCTGAGAATTGGAACCGTGGTGGGTGAACTAATATGCCACCATATTCATCACTGAACCACGATTTATATTGGATTCATTTTAATGTTTTTGAACTGATAGGATACCATCTTTGTAATTGAACCACAAATCTCATCATCTAATTCTAATAACAAAACTCACCCCTTCCTATGGATTCTATGGAAGAGTACTTTCCCTACCCCCACCACCCTCCAAATTTTAACATGTGACCTCCAAGGAGGAAACATGTATTCTTAACCATTAGCTCCATATAATTATGTTGAATCAATTTTCATCCAGAATGTTAAAGATCATGCTATGCTCTCCATTACTCAAAGAGCATACCGAAATATTTGTCACAATGAGTTCTATCACTTAGAGTTCCCATAGCTTGAGTATTTTGAGAATGAATGTTCCTTTTGAAATCTTGGTCCATGATTTATGGTTCTAAGAGTTCAAACATTTATAATCAATTCTTGTCATGTTTATTATGGCATGGAAAAACTACTCATAATTTGATGATTATGATGATCTTTTGCTTAGGTTTCCCCACGCACACTACATCAAACTCACCAAATGTAAGGTTGGAAAATGTTTGCACTACAAGTTGAGAGTTTCTCTTGTGATTGGAAATGGTTTTGAGGATTTCCATGTTCATATTGAGATAATAGCCATTTTTTGGTCACGATGCAAAACCTTAATGTACATGCCCATTGTTCTTAGGAACAACGTTAAAAGAGGTCCCTTTCAATTTAACAGTCTTTATGTGGCTCTATGCTAATTTTTAAGATTCTCTTTTCGGTTTCACTCTTGGTTTTTAAAAATAGACATTCCTTGGAGTGGTTTCTATTTGTTTTTTTTATTAGTTTCACGATCTATCTTGTCAAAACTCTTCTCCTCTTGTACTTGTTATTATGGGCTTCGGTCTAGGCTTGTGTGCAAGAGAAAATACATGCGGTTTTGCTATAAACTCAGACAATTCTAGTTGAAACGAATTTCTATTTTTCAACTTTATAACAAGTATTACTAGCATTCGATGTTTTTGTAAAGGGATTTCTAGAAAGATTTTATCTGGAGATACCTAGTTTTGAATTCATGATAAGGATTTTTTTTGCATTTTTTACAAGACATCGAGTCTACATTTGTATTTGGTAACACAACAAATATATTGCTTTACTAAATTGATTAGGTTGTTGATGCAGGGGCATCAAAGCCTGAGAGAAACAGTCGGGGATGATCGACAAAGGATGCCCAGAGGACGGTCGACGACCTCTAGGATGAAGGGTGATAGTCGACAGAAGGTGGTTGATTTGTGGGGTTTCTGAGCAACTGAGGTCGATGGAAAACAATCAGGAAAAAGCAATGAAACGGTCGAAGGTGGTATGGACCGGATGAAGAAAACATTCAGGAGTCGACAGCGATCGATGAGATAGTAGGAAGGCCGAGAAGAACAACCGACAGCAGACAGTCGATGAGTATTGGTCGAGATGGAGGCCAGGGAGACTGATAACGTGAGTCACTTACTGAGGATGAATTCCTTCAGGCAGAAGAGTGGGATAGTGGTCAATGACCGACCAAGTGCAGACTTCGGTCGAAGGACCAAGTTGCATCGGAGTCGAGGCTAGTCAGAGGACTAGGTGAGTCGGTGACAATGCCGACGTAAAGGATGTTGACTACAACAGAGTGGTCGAAGGATGAAAACGACGACGACCAAAAGGGATCAGAGGGATCGACGGTTGAGTCACTAAGCTGGTTCGATGCAAGAAGAAGATGACGTAGCATGGCGATGACTAAGTTACAGCGAAGTATGAGATCAGCTACGGTTGACAGAGAAAGAAGTCAATTCCAGTCGTTGGATCCAATGTGACTGAAGGAAAGGCGACGGAAATTGAAGTCGCAGAAGAAATTTCGATAAGAGGATCGGCATGGTTGACTGACTGCAAGAAGACAAGTCAAAGTATGGATAGGTCGACAGAGTACCAACTGATCATAGGAGGACAAGTCCAAGATGATAGACAAGAGAAGGCCGACCTGTTGATGTATATGTAACTTCGGAATGTATTTCATCTATATATTTATTGTACTCCTATAGAGATGTATTATTCCTCTATACGGAAGTGTCATCATTTGTATTGACAAGTGTTGCAAGTGTGTTAACCTGTCGATGGGTTATTAGAACACCTTGTAAGGGGTCAGCCCGATATAATGTAATATGAAGTTATTGTAACTAGATAGACAAGTCGGCCCCATAAGGTTATTGGGAAAACAAGACAAGTATAAATAGAGATTGGGAGATCTCTATTTGGATCACTTCAGAACTCACACTTCCTTCACTCAGAAAGTGGCGCACATGTGAGGGGGAGGATTAGTTGCTAAGAGGAGTCTATCTCTTGTACTTTTGTTGAGCTATTTCTCTATCTATCTCTGAGGAAGCTGTGGGGTTTTTCACCTTAGGGTTTTCCCCACGGAAACTCTGTGTGTCTATTGTCTCTCATGCTTTTGCTTCTTGTGATGATTAACATGCTTGTTATGATTGATAGGCATTGATATACTATACATGTTATCCTATCAGTAAAGATCCTAGAGTATTGTGAATTAATGCTCAAAATTTAACATGGTATCAGAGCTAACCCGAAAAGAAGACATTGTGCAATGACGAAAACTAGGGTTTCTTGCTTATTGGGTTTCTCTTCACAGATTTTGGAAAAGCAATATAGTAGATTGACTCTACTCATCAAGGAGAATCTAGCTGTCCAATCAGAATTCAATTCTGAGCATTTTTAGATTTGGCCCTAAAAATTAGGGTTTCCACAAAAATAGGAATTTCTGAAATCTGAAGACATAGATGGAAGCTCCTTGGAAAAATCGAAGTTTAGAGATTTGGATCGAGATTTTTGGTTGGATAAATCTCTAGGAAACTCAAACCCTAATTCAGGGTCCTCCCTAGTGAACCCAGGAAGACTAAAAGGCATTTCTTGAGGGTGAAGCTTTGAATATCTCAAATTCTGAATACACCAAGCTGATCATATCATCAATGCGTATCTTTCTACCATTTCAGAAAGGTGAAATTCACTTTTTGAATTTTTAGGGTTTTTCTGACAAACCCTAATACGGGACCAGATCTAGTTTTCAGCAAAGCAAGTGGTAAGACCTAAATCTATTCTATTTCCATTTGAAGTACTCTTTAAGATGTCTCACCACACCAAGCTTGAGGATAAGCTTGAAGGGGCTGATAACTTTCGAGCCTGGAAGTATAGGATTGGGTTAATCCTAGAAGAAAATGAACTGGACTCCTACATCAGCTCTGAGGTCCTTATCCCAGAGGATGAAGAGGCTAAGGTATTGCATAAGAAGAACTTGGTTAAGGCAAAGAGAATCATTGTTGATTCTATCAAAGACCATCTCATACCACATGTGTCATCTCTAAAGACACCCAAAGAGATGTTTGACTCCCTGACCAAGTTATTTGAAGGGAAGAACATAAATCAGAAGATGACTCTGCGGAATCAATTGAAAGGGATCAAGATGTTGAATGGAGAGACTATTCAATCTTACTTCTCCAAGGTCTCTAATATCAAGGAACAACTTGAAGTTGTGGATGAGATAGTGGACAATGGTGAAGTTGTTATGACCACTCTGAATGGCCTACCTAGGTCATGGGACTCCTTTATTCAAGGAATCTGTGCAAGAAAGAAATTGATCTCTTTCAGTGGACTATGGGAGGAATGCTCTCAAGAAGAAGCTAGGCTTGTGGCATGAGAAGAAAAGATGGGGAATGAAGATCAAGCTCTCACAGCTCACACCAAGGGAAGCAAGGTTAAGAGGGAGAAGTTTCATAACAAGAAACATTCTCACCCTTATCTCATGTTCAATGTTTCGAATGTAATGAGAAGGGACACTTTGCTTCAGGATGTCCCAAGAACAAAAGGGACAACAACAAAAACAACAACTTCAACAAGAAGAAGAAGGGCAGCAAAAGGAGGTATCATGCTCATAATGCTGAAGATGATGAACCTCCAAAGAAGAAGGCTAGAGCAAAAAGTGATAATGATGATTCATCAAGCGAATAAGAGTATGTTCTAATCTCTGCTCTCACAGGTACTATTTCTCATGGTTGTAATGATTGGCTTATTGACAGTGGTGCTTCCAAACACATGACTGGTTTTAAAGAATCTTTTGTAAATCTATCTGAACATGAATCACCCCATAAAGTGAAACTTGGGGATGACTATCAATACCCCATCAAAGGAAGTGGTGAAGCCTCCTACAACCTAGAATCTGGAAAATCCTTGAAGATGAAAGATATGTTATTTGTACCTGGACTCAAGAAGAACTTACTCTCCAAGGCTCTGCATTGGATGCAAAATGCATGAGGGTTGCATTTGTAGATGGCCAAGTCCTAATGTGGCCAAAGGGTAAAACTATTGATGATGCAGTGGTGATTGGAGAGCAAGAGGGAGGATTGTACAAATTGAGGGGACAACGTGAACATGCCATGGTACATGATTCCATGGAGCCAAGTGAACTTTCGCATAGAAGACTTGTACATATGCACTACAGAGCATTACCAATTGCAAGTAAAGCTGTAGAAGTTCTTCCTGAAATCAAGACCAAGCATGAAGGTGTTTGCAAAGGATGTGCAAAAGGAAAGAACATAAAGAAAGCATTTCCAAGCAGTGAAAGCAAGGCTAAAGGAATCTTGGAAATCATCCACTCAGATGTATGTGGTCCGATGTCATCTAGTTATCTGAGTGGGTATATATACTATGTCTCTTTCATTGATGACTTCTCCATGAAGACTTGGGTTTACTTCTTGAAGAACAAAGACGAAGTATTTGATAAGTTCAAGGAATTCAAAACCTCTATGGAGAGCCAAACTCATAAGAAGATCAAAACTTTCAGATCTTATAATGGTGGAGAATCCATCTTAGGTGACTTCAAGAAGCTATGCAGTGATTCAGGGATTAAGAGGGAGTTGACTGCTCCTTATAATCCACAACAGAATGGAGTTGCAGAAAGAAAAAACAGAACAATCATGGAAGCAGCAAGGGCAATGCTACATGACCAGGATCTACCTATGCATCTATGGGAAGAAGCAGCTAGGACAACTGTATATGTGCAGAACAGAACACCCCACAAGATATTGGACAACAAGACACTAGAAGAGGTCTTCTCTAGTAAGAAACTTGAAGTCATCCATCTCAGAATATTTGGTTGTCTAGTATATACTCATGTGCCAAAGGAAAAGAGGACTAAGCTAGATCCTTCAGGAAAGAAGGGTATCTTTGTGGGTTACAGTGAAAGCTCGAAGGATTACAGAATATACTTTCCAGGGTTCAAGAAGATTGATGTCAGCAAGGACGTAACATTTGATGAAAACTCAGCATTCGTCAAATCAAGGAAGACACGTGTTGAAGTTTACGAAGAACCCAAGGAAACTAGATTTCAAGACACTACCATGACTGAAGCAATTCCATATGTTGATCATGGAATTGAAGATCCGCAACAACCAGTAGATCCACCCTGTGAGAATGACTCTCACAAGAGAAAACCTGCATGGGCTAGAGAGCTCATTCAAGATGCAGAAATAAATGGCATTCCAGAAGAAGAACACAGAGCAAAGAAGAGAACTAGATCACATACCAGCTATGTTGCTTTACTCTGTGATATCATGAACAAAGAACCTTCCAATTATGAACAAGCAGCAGAAAAGGAAGAATGGAAGGATGCCATGATCGAAGAATACCAATCAATAATGAAGAATGATGTTTGGGATGTTGTCCCAAGACCTGAAGGGAAGTCTGTTGTGACTTCCAAATGGATCTACGAGATCAAGCATGCTGCAGATGGCAGCATAGAGAAATACAAGGCAAGATTCGTAGCTCGTGGATTCTCTCAGAAAGAGGGAATAGATTATGAAGAAACTTTTTCTCATGTATCCAGGTACACTTCCATCAAATCATTACTTGCCCTGGCTGCAGCGATGAAATGGAAGATACACCAGATGGATGTCAAGACTACTTTCTTGAATGGTGTAGTTGAAGAGGAAGTGTATGTGGAGCAGCCACTCGGTTTTGAAACACATGACAGGGAGTCATATGTGTGCAGATTGAAGAAAGCCTTGTATGCCTTAAAACAAGCCCCTAGAACTTGGTATGGTAGGATGGATAGTTTTCTATTTAGTTTAGGCTTTACCAAGAGTAAAGCGGATTCCAACCTTTACTACAAGGTTGAGGAAAGAAATACTGTGATTCTACTCCTGTATGTGGATGACCTATTTGTAACAGGAGATGATAGACTGATTGCCGATGCAAAGAGGAAGCTTGCTCTGGAGTTCGATATGAAGGGCTTGGGGATGATGCACTGTTTTCTAGGTATGGAGATGTGGCAGAGTGCAGATGGGATCTTCCTTGGACAAGGGAAGTATACAGTACATATCATGAAGAGGTCTGGGATAATGGATTGCAAGGCCATGGCCACACCTATGGCATTGAACCTGAAGCTTCTATGTGATGCTTCATCTGAGTCGGTTGATGTCTCTATGTATCGTCAGATGATTGGGTCCTTGATGTACCTGACAAACACGAGACTAGATATTTGCTTTGCGGTGAACACATTGAGCCAGTTCCTAAGGAATCCAAGGAGTGTTCACCTGGTTGTTGTAAAGCATATTCTGAGGTACCTGAAGGGACAGTTGATTATGGGCTCAAGTATGAAGCGAATCAAAAGTTTAACCTGCAGGGTTATGTTGATTCATATTGGGAAGGCATTGCTGCAAATAGGAAGAGCACATCTGGGTGCTGCTTTAGTATGGGATCAGGTGTGATCTCTTGGTTTAGCAGGAAGCAGTCCTGCATAGCACTGAGTACAGTCGAGGCAGAGCATGTTGCAGCCTGTTCCGCTAGGGTTGAGGCAGTATGGCTTCGGAAGCTACTATCAGAATTATTTGATCTCCCCCTGGAGACTACTGGTATCTTTTGTGACAACTAGAGTTGTGTGAAGCTGTCTGAGAACCCGATGTTCCACGACAGGTCGAAACACATTGAGATGAAATATCACTATATCAGGGATATGGTGCAGAGAGGAGCAGTGAAGCTCCTATATATTGGGACGGATGAGCAGATTGCAGATGTGCTGACGAAGCCACTAGCCAGAGTGAAGTTCGAATACTTTAGAGAGAGGCTTGGCATTCTTCAAATCGACGACAATTCGAGAAAGAAGTGATGGACACATTTGCTGAAGCCATTCCAAGAATGGTGGAAGGAGGATCTTTCACATGGCTATGGATGTAGGCGTTGGATGATGAGAATTAGGATGTTCTAGTTTCTGCTCTATATGATCAGTTAGATAATTTATATGTATGTATGTACACATCATGTTGGATGTTGGATATGATCATTTGGATCATTTATATGTATGTATGTATGCATCATGTTGAATGCTGGATATGATCAGTTGGATCATTTATATGTATGTATGTACGCATTATGTTGGATGCTGGATATGATCAGGTAGATCATTTATTTGTATATGTATCAGGTGGATACTTGTATGATCACGTAGATCATGTACTTATGTATGTATCAAGTGGATGCATTATGTATATCAGATGGATGCATTTGTATGATCAGGTAGATCATTTATGATGATATGTATCAGGTAGATACTTTGTATGCATCAGATGGATGTGTTGTTTTATCAGGATGATCACAAATGACGAGCTTTAGGATGTTGCTCCAGATGATACGCATCATGTTGATGGTTTGATGATGATCAAGTTGATCATGTGATGATGTACATTAGGATGATGTATGGTGAGTATCGGTTTGATACTCTGTGGCCGTGGACAGGTTGTGCAGGTAGCATAGAAAAGATCCTTTAAAAACCGGTTAGGTAGAGTGGTGTGCTCGTAACATCCTGGGTTGATCTATCGAGATCCAGACAGGTAGAGCGGTGTGCTCATAACATCCTTGGATTCTCTGAGTAGTTTTTTCTATAGGTAGCATAGAAAAGACCCTTTAAAATTTGGATAGGTAGAGCGGTGTGCTCGTAACATCCTAGGATGCTCTATCGAGATCCAGACAGGTAGAGCGGTGTGCTCGTAACATCCTGGGATTCTCTGAGTAGTTTTTTCTACAGTTTCGCATAGAAAAGATCCTTTAAAATGATGAAAGGTTGAGCGTTGTGCTCATAACATCCTGGGATGCTCTATCGAGATCTAGACAGGTAGAGCGGTGTGCTCGTAACATCCTGGGATGCTCTGAGTAGGTTTTGTGAAAGTTCACATAGAAAATATCCTTTAAAATCCAGACAGGTAGAGCGGTGTGCTCGTAACATCCTAGGATGCTCTGAGTAGGTTTTGTGAAGGTCAACATGTAAAAGAACCTATAGTCTGCGCTAGGTTTTGTTGACGCACGTAATCAGTCCTGGGATCCATAGTATGGCCACTGATGATGAAGACCTACAGGTGGTGGGCCTACATCCAGTATGAGAAAGGACTAGCTCTGTAGAACTTCCTATGACGATTAGATTCAGAGATTGATCGAGAGAGCAGTAGCGACGATGACAATGATTCGAGGATGATGATTCGCTGATGATGATCCAGAGAAGAAGACTTGTGCTAGATGATCTGTGTCGAGAAATACCTTCCTAGTTAAGAGGGAGTGTTGATGTATATGTAACTTCGGAATGTATTTCATCTATATATTTATTGTACTCCTATAGAGATGTATTATTCCTCTATACGGAAGTGTCGTCATTTGTATTGACAAGTGTCGCAAGTGTGTTAACTTGCCGATGGGTTATTAGACCACCTTGTAAGGGGTCGGCTCGGTATAATGCAATATGAAGTTATTGTACCTAGCTAGACAAGTCGGCCGCATAAGGTTATTGGGAAAACAAGACAAGTATAAATAGAGATCGAGAGATCTCTATTTGGATCACTTCAGAACTCACACTTCCTTCACTCGGAAAGTGGCACACATGTGAGTAGGAGGATCAGCTGCTAAGAGGAGTCTATCTCTTATACTTTGGTTGTACTTTGGTTGAGCTATTGCTCTATCTATCTTTGAGGAAGTTGTGGGGTTTTTCACCTTAGGGTTTTCCCCACGAAAACTCTGTGTGTCTATTGTCTCTCATGCTTTTGCTTCTTGTGATGATTGACATGCTTGTTATGATTGATATGCATTGATATACTGTACATGTTATTCTCTCAGTAAATATCCTAGAGTATTGTGAATTAATGCTCAAAATTTAACAAGACCAGGGGGATTTTCGACGACCACTGGTGCGAGAAGATTGACAGTCAAAGCCAGGAAGTCGAGCAGGAAGTTGTCGAATTATAGTCGACATGAAAAAATTTCTAAGTTAGACAAAGTCTAAACATCGACATCGACAGAAAAGGAAGCTGACAAGGTGGAGCGGCGACACCGACGAAAGCGGCGAAGGCTAAGCGAGGAGGATGGGGTGGACTAGCATCCGTGGAGACTAAGTGAAGCTGACAAGTTACGTCGAGCATTGACGAAACACGGGATGGTCGACTGGTCAAGAGGATGGTGATAAGACTGACCACTGTAGCAAAGTCAGAGACGTGCATAATTCAAAGGCGATAGACCTGCAGTCCTTGAGGGTTGTTGGGGGAAGTTATGGCAGTTAAGAAGGTGGTTGAAACCAGAGCAAGCGTCACCATAGGAGGAGGTTTTGCAGAGTGGTCAGGGGCGCTGAAAACTACAGGATCCATCTGGTCAGATCTAAAGCAGCGGACAGAGAAGGACATCTCGGGGAACGGAGTGGACCTCGAGAACAACATCAGAGCAGAGTAGAAGACTGGTGCAGAGGCACAGATGAAGGCACTGGTCATCGCTCTTTCATTCTTGCATTCAGCAGAGATGAGGGAGGAAGAGAGGGTCACACACAGGGAGAAACACACTATTTACTTAGAATATTGTAACAGGATGAAGGCCGACTTGTTTATTTGCTTTGTAGTTAAAACATTGTAATTTGATTCAAGTAATAGAAGCCAGCTTCTGGCATTCAGTTCACACCTAGACCTTGTGAGCGCATTTGTGTGTTGTTGTGTGTTATTGTTAAGCAAGGAGGTTATCCAGATGGATATCGGTGGCCACCTACCTATTCCACTGGCTCAAAACAGTTTCCCATTTTGCCAATTTTCTAGTAATTTTTCTACAGTTTTTCGAGTCCCAAACTTCTGGGGCCGTTTCGAGGCCCAAAATGACTTTTTTGGGGAAATCTTGGTTCGACAGAGCCTATTTATTTTAGGTTCCTCAACATAGTCCTCATGTAGTTCTTTCCAACAGGCTACCAAGCGACCCAAACGGAGATCGTATGCAAAAGTTATGACCCCGGGAAGTTGACTATTCAACTAACCACCTTGGGGCCGCAAACTTTATCACGGTTCATCTTCTAGGGTTAGGTTTTTGGATGTTTGGGATTCTTTCCCTCATGATTATGATAAATAGGCCCTTTCGACCTCTCTTTGTAATCATCTTGGCACGAATGAGCACAACGGCCACATCTCTTCTCAGAGATAGCTACTACCATTCTTGCCGTTGTATTTACAGTCTGTTCTATTTTTGATATTTAATAGAATATGTGTTTACTGTATCGCTGTGTTTCTTGCCATATATCTGTGTATGTGAATATATATATCTGTATATGATATCTTTTGTTTCGTTCCCAAACAAATCCGGATCAGGAGGTCCGACCAGACCCGCCCTTTGCCAATTGTTCTCCAATTGTCCTTCAATTTGTCAATAAAATAGTGTTAGAGCTCATCATTTGGATTCTTGTGCACATGAAGTATAAAACTGCATTTCATTTATTTGTAGGTTCAATTATCTATGTAATTGTATCACAATCTTACTCGGCTTGAAGTTTATTATTCTCGAGTATAAATGTTTCCTACCACCTATTGAAGAATTGTAGCATTGATCTAGTTCAGAACGAGCAAGAAGGCACTCTAAGATTAAATTATTTTTAAAAGATTAATTGAAAACTTTTTTATGTTTTGAGATAATTTGTTAAGTACATTGTTAGCACTCAATGTAAGTTGTAGACTAGATTAGAAGCATCCTTGGTATATATGCATTTTCATATTTTAGGTAATCAACATTTTGGAAATGTGATCATTTAAGTGTTAGGACATTGGAGTAGATTTCTTTTATGACTCTTCATAAAACAATATTTAATTATTTTAAAGGTGGAAATTCTTGTTGATGCCTCCATATCAAAAAAATTGACTATACTAAACAATCATTCTTTAAGGTGATGTAGGCAAACAATTCCTTTATGTGGTAAATAAGGTAACAGAGTCCAAGCATTTGATAGTAAGCTCAAGAAATTAAAACTAGGAAAGAAGTTCTTATCAAAAAATGGGATTGAATCCTATAAATGTACTAAGGTTCATGTTTACAAAGGTTAATAGAGATCAAACTAGAAGGTCGTGAAAATTACAATGGGATTTCAATGAGCTTGCAACCTAACTAAAATTTGGCATCAATCCAAAATAATGAAGGCGGTGTAATTTATGAAGGGGGATGTTGCTCCCTAATTAGATAGATAAATCAATTCTCAACTACAATGCAAATCCTCTAACCACACTACCGCACCTCACCCCAACTATGGATATCTTTAGGAAACAATGATAAATAAGGGTGTAAAGTTGAGACAAATGGCAAGGAGAAACCTCTTACAAGCGTATGTAAAACATTAGAAAGGAATTGGATTAAAAAGGTATGGAAATTAATAAGGCTCATTAAAACCAATCCCAATGGCCAAATATATTTTCCCTAATAGTATATCTTACAGAAAATGAAGTTAAGATGGGAGACCTTGTCAATTAGTGAGTATTCCAAAACCTGCATTCCAATCGCACATTGATCAAAATATTGAATGAATTGCATATGGTGATTGAGATCAAGTTTTAAGAAGCACGCTTGTTATTGTTGATGAATGCACTCATGTTGATTAAATTATTGTCTCAACAAATCCTACCCTCCAAGAAGAAGACATAGGCTCAATCCTTATCCTGTGTGCCTCTTGCATATAGCAGTAAATCTTATTGGATGGGAAAGCTACACCTATAGAGTGTGGGATGAATGTATAAGGTGGGGTGCAATGATAACCGAGGAACAAACACACACTACATACCACATTCATATGTGTGTGGTATTTCAATACCATGTATTCCTCCGACTAAAAATTAGAACATAACCAAGCATGAAAAACATTGTAATATGAGCTTCAAATGCATAACCAAATCATCAAAATCTTGCTCATAGCAATTTGGGGCTTGGTTTTTTTATGAAAGAATGGTTATGTTGATATTTGGCTCCTTGATTTATGGTTTTTAGAGATCAAAACATAATAATACATTTTTGTTGGCTTTATTATGTCATGGTGAAACCGATCGTCATGGGATGAATATGATGGTGGTTCTCCTTAGTTATGCATGTGTATTCAATGTCCTAGCTTCTTTAATGCAAATTTGCTAGGTTATAATTATATATAGTTTTAAACTTCAAGCTTAATTGTCCAGTCGCCTCTATAAATTTCTTTGGATTTTTCTCGGTTTCATGATGACAAACAATCATAGTGGCCACACCACTCACTAAATGGGTTGGAAAATGTTTAAACCACAAGTTGAGAGTTGCTTATGTGATTGGGCAGGGTTTAGGGATTTTGATGTTAATATTGAGTGGCTGGCCATGTTTTGGGCATAATTTACCTTGATGTGACTGTGCATTATTGAGAGGAAAAAATTTCAAAGAGATATCTACTTGTCAATTGAATTTAACAATCTTTGTACAGATCTAAAATGAGTTTTAATAAGTGTTGGTGTTTTTGCTCTTGGTTTTGAAAAATAATCATTCCACATAGTTGATTCAATTTGGTGGCACCAATTTGGTATTTTTTAGAATGAATGTCTATTTTGACATTTTATGGTTTCGCTTAAGTATACATGTGTACATTCGTTTTCCTTGATTGCTTATTGGCTATAAATATGCTAGGTTATAATTAACGCAACTTTCAAATTGGAGCTTAATTGTCCATCGAGGTTTCAAATTTATTAGCAATATTTCTGAGTTTCAAGTAGGCAAATGACCATAGTTTCCACACCCAAGCTGAATTACTCATGAGTGTATTGAAAAAAAATTCAAACCACATTTTGAGATAGGGTTTGGACATTGTTCTAGGTATTTCGATGTTAATATTGAGATGATATTCATGTTGTGGGGAACATGAAATACCTCAATGTGCATGTCCATTATTGTAAGGAAGTTTAATGTAGAAATATATGTTGATCCAGTCTATCATTTCAATATCCGTTCGATGGTTTTGCTCTTGGTTTAAAAAATTAGCCATTCTATCGAATGGGTTCAATTTTCAATTGTTATTGATTTCATTTATACATTTTTTCCTCAATGTAAATCAATTTTGATTTGGAATCTTCATTAATCTAGTCGAAGTTAATATTTGATTTGTATTAATATCTTTGAGTAAGAAAAAACATCTTGAGTATATACACTATACATGGTTTCACACTTGCATAAGAAATTCTATCCATTTCCTTGATTGTAGATCCAATTGTCAAAATAGGATGTAATAATGTATATTAAACCTAAACGGACAAATTGGAAATATTTTTGAAATCATTTGAGATTGTTTTTTAACAAGCAATGCCCAAGCAAGAAAATAGAAATTAAATCATATAGAACCATTTAACCAATACAAATTATAGAACATGTCACCAGTGGGCCAAATCTAACCCATTTTTTATCCTTTGAAATTTCCTATTTTTACTAATAATCAGGTAAAGCAAAACAATTTGTTATACTTCTCAATGAGACAAATTTAGTTATTTCCCAATTTTCTTCTAAAATAAAAACATTTATGTGTTGCGAATCACAAATCATGATCCCATGGTCTATTCATAATATTGAGGCCATTTCATGGTGTATCTATCAAATAATGAAAAGTTATTTTATTTCCCAAAAGTGTGCTTCTCTATGTGATTTTTTCCATAAGAGAAAATAATAAGACATTGGATTACAACATTCATGGAAAATAATATTAGCAAAAGCCATAACCTGATCCTTGGATATTTTTACTTAATCATGTAAATTTTATTTGATGCTGGCTAAACTTATCTATGCAAATTTTAAAAAAAAAATGGAACTTGCAAGAAAATAGTTGTTTTTTACTTGAGGTGGTGTGATGTGTGATATCACTAGATTATGATTATGTTTATATTTATTTTCTCTTTTACCATGTTCAAATTTCTAATGCTTTACACAAATATTGTTATTTATGATAGACAGAAGCATAATCCATATAAAGTTTTTGAGGAGTAATTTCTTGTATCATTTAATATGGATGAAAGGGGTAAGTATATTTTTGTTCAAAAAACATATTTACAATATTTCTATGTGTGTGTTTATCTGGATCTCTCATTGTATCTCTCTATAACTGTTTTTATATTGGGTCTACATACTGAATTTCCCTCTTTCATATACAAATGGGCCTTAGTGGAGTTTAATCATCATCACCATCATCATCTATGTATATCTATATTTAACTAATCTAATATATTATTATTATTATTTATTTTATGTTTAATTTACAAATTTATTCTACAAGGTTATAAAAAGTCGTGCTGGTGTATCTTCAATAAGGTTTCTTATTGATATATCTTTACAAAGAATTGTCTTTTAAGATTTAAAACATAAGAAATGACAAAGTAATGTAAGTATTTGTGGCCTCATTCTCACAAGGTTTTAATACACATGTATTAGATGTGAAATCGCAAATGTAATGCTAAATTGACATAACAAAACCATGATAATATTTTGAGAGCTTCGATATTTACTTTGATATAATTCTAACTATGATTCAGTCAAGCATCTCATGTGACAATCAACAATAGGATCAATTCCAAGGAGGTTCCTTGTCCCACAAAAGGGGGTCCCATACACCAAATTGTTGTCTGGCAAGATCTGATATTTCCATATTGTGATTTTACTCATTACTTTTTAATTTGCTTTTTATGTGTAAATATGTCATTACAACATTTGATGTTGAAAAATCCAAATTAAGCATCCAAATTTCATGGGGGAGAAACAATATAGCTGTGCAACATTCTGTTTCGGTCTCAAAACATATGTCTTCAACCTCAAAAACAATATAGATGTGCAGCATTCTGTTTTGGTCTCAAAACATATGTCTTCAACCTCCAGATATATATGTAAAACACTTTAATATGTGAGATAATAGTTTAAGAAACTTGGATTTATTCGCCATGAATCAATTTCACCGCTGGAACTGAAGTCCACATATCACAAATCACACTCAAACACTTTATAGTCCACCTCAATATTTAAACTTTCATTCAACAACTGAGCAATAAACATCAGTCACAGATCGAATTGGCAGTTCAGCTTACATCAATGCAGCGATCATGACAATTAGTAGATATTAATGTAAGAAAATATCTGTGCATTGCTTGGATTTTTATCCACCCATCATTGATGAGAAGCTGTGAGATGAGAATTATAATTATTTAATGCCTTGCATTTCCACATCGAGATTACATGCCTTGCTTTCAATGAAAGTTGGCATTGGAACCGTATGTAGCATTTGGTTGCCAATTCTGTGGAATAGCGTTATTTATAATGAGCGTTTTCCCTGTAGAGAGAGTTGTAAGACGAATGGAGAACGGAGGAAGTAAAGGGCCACTGCTCAAAGCCCAATTTGCACCCCATGTTTGTTGCATTGGTTGCCAAGAACTAGAGTTTGCCTGCAAAGAATTGAAACACGATGCCGTTATACAAGCTTGTAACCCATGTGTTGTGGGGAAAATGCACCTATAGTTCAGGGGAGAAACTACCAACTTACGGTGATAAAGATAGACTTACAAGCATTCTGCAAGTACAACAAATAAATGAAGAGATTAGGGTTTAGAGATGTAGGAACCTCATTCAGAAGGTTGATCCTAGCTTTGATTCCCTCGCTCTTCAATGCTTATCCAGTGTCGCAATGTCCAGACCTGCAAAACAACTTGATACCTTTCTCAAATACATTTGACTACATATATAATACTGATATTCATAATAGAAAGAGACATCAGACTATAATCGAATTGTAATCAAATATAAGACACATCAATAGGTCATATTTGGAAAGAGAAGAACGTCTGATCTTTATTAATGAATGAAAGCAAGTACATAAAGTTATACCTTCTTTCAAGCTTGGCACTTCACGAAACCTAGATTCAAGGTCTCCTGCTTCCGTTCTCCAAGGATCCCAGCCTCTAAGCAATTGTACTAGGGTTTACCAAAACTGAAGCACAAGAGAGGGGGATGAGGGTCTCCATTCCTCCAGCATAACTTTGCAATTGGGCTTGCTCCTTTTACATGACCCTTCTACCCTCCTTATATAGTCAATGAGGAAGAGGAAAAGAAGTTACAACCACTCAAGAAGTTTCCCAACCAACTTAACTTACTCGAATTTCGAGATTTTGACCAAAACAAGAGTGTACCCTACTCTACAGTATACAAAGTCGCGTACATATGGCAATGGGCGCTACTTTAAATGAGACAAAGTCGCGTACACACGCTACTATTATAACAGTAGAGTCGCGCTCATAGTGAAAAATGGCCAAAAACAGGCTTTTCTGCTCATTTTCAGGAGATAGTTTGGTCTGGAAAAATGTTCCTAAGGGTCATATACATCAAATGGGTCAAGAATGAGGTAATTTCAACCATTTTTAGTGTCCCAAATGACTCCTCCATCCACAATTGTCCTGTTGTGTGACTGAACTTGATCTCAAGAAGTGTCGTCATGCGACCAAGGGAAACAAGTGTCGTCACGGACGGAGAGGTGTCATTTCAAGCTATAACAGATGCCCCCTAATGTATGAGGTCAGAGGGAGTACGGGAAACGATGGCCGAAATACATTATAAAAAATAAAAAAGAGTTGAATCGTGGAGGAACGGAGAAACCAAGAATCATAGGCTCAAATGAAGTACCTGAAAGCAAAGGCAAAGTCAGACAAACGTATCCATGGGGTAACTGTCCATGTTCAAATGGTGGAACATGATCTCCAAGAGGATACAATAATGATCCAAAATACTGATGCATATATCATGGCCACTAAAATACAAGCGTGGATCCATGAGGAACATAAGTGTAAACATAGCCACATAAATACAAGGTGGATCTATGTCAAAACTGGAGAACATAGCCATAGAGAACAAGCTGGATCTATGTCTCATCAAGAGCCAAAAGGAGTGGGGCTCAGTCTTGCGCAACTTGGGCGATAACATAAATGAGGTGATGCTATCGAGGATCCCAAGGTCTTCATCCAAAAACAACCCAAGGTACAAACCTATCCATGCGAATAAATGAGCTGTTGTCGAACATGGGAGGTATCGTTTGATTACCGGTCATTGATGTATACCGTTAACAAATGCGAGGGTGTCCACCAATAATGAAAATGGAACCCAAGGTACCTAGTACATTCAAGCAAGTGCGAATAGATGGTCTTTCCGTCGAACACTTGAAGAATCCATCGGATAGGAGACATTGATGTATTCCCATCTATCCAATAGCGAGGGAAACTGCCACTAATGACTGCAATCCCCAAGGTACTAACCGAAACTCTAAACTTCATTCCCAGAGCACAATGAGTTGAAGTCGATGGGAAGAAGTCCGTTGGAAGGGAGGCCTTAATGCATCCTCCATCATCCAACATGAGGGACACTCAAAAGTTATGAGCTTATTTGGAGTAGGACTGAACACATGATGAAACAGACTGACACCAAGGAATGGCCGACACATGAGGTCAAGGCAACTGCAGAATGGCCGACACAGGTTATATCCTTGAACAGTGAGCACGACACAAGAGTGACATAGGCAGCTTTGAACACAAAGGGACCACGATGCAAGTCTGCAATGTAGGAGACATTAACAGATTCTCCATATGAGTGGAAGACTAACCAAATGGAGGAGTAGGAACTCTGAGATCAAGTTTACCCTAAGGCCAATGCTAGAACCCAACTTGTTTGATAGACTCAAAACAGGTGCTTTGTTCAAGGAGATAGTTGACTTGCTGCCATCATATTGAAAGATATTTTAACATTCTTCCCTTCCCTTTCCTTTGTCATTTTTTAACGAGCTTGACAAAGAACTAAAGCATGCTCGACGGTATTTTCATATTTAAGGAGTCTGAAAAACCTAGAAGAAAACTCCATACACCTATCCGTGGATTTTATATCGAGCCCGGATTGGTCTGTGCTCGACGGTGTTTTCTTGCTTATAGAGTTGAAAAACTTAAACAGTCCTCTATACACCTATCCGTGGATTTCACATCGAGCCCGAGTAGGTATATGCTCGCTTGGTGTTTTCACATTTCGAGAGTCTGAAAACCCTAAAGACGACTCCAAAGGTCCTTTTTCGTAAAGTTAGTCTCCTTCCCCGAAAAAGTGTAAAATGATGGAAAAAGAACTCTTCTAGCGCATACAAGAGTATACCTAGAGTATACCTTTTCCGTAAATTATCCACCAAGACCCGGAAAAGGGGTAATTCTATACCTAAGTGGATGTCGGTTCAGTTATTTTAACGAGCCCGAAAAGACAACTATGCTCGGCAAACTTTTCCTATTTAAGGAGTCTGAAAAGGGCTTAAAAGAACTCCATAGGGATCTTTTCCGTAAAGGTTTAACGAGTCTGGAAAAGTAAACTCATGACCTCCTTACTGTTTTTAACGAGCTCAAAGGAGATAGGAAAATGCTCACAACTTCCTTACTGTTTTTAACGAGCTCGAAGTGAAGATGAAAGAAATGCTCATAACCTACTTACTGTTTTTAACGAGCTCGAAGTGAAGGTAGAAGAATGCTCGTAGCCTCCTTACTGTTTTTAACGAGCTCGAAGGAAAGGTGGAAGACTGCTCGTAACCTACTTACTGTTTTTAACGAGCTCGAAGTGAAGGCAGAAGAATGCTCGAAATGGGAAGAGACGAGTGTCAGGGACATGCAAAACTAGCTCCAAGCGCATGGAACAAAGCTATGCCTAATGCAAGGAACATGGGCAAGATAAGGACACTCAGGGTGTGTCTCCTCCAGGTAAAAGGTGTCAAATTGAAAAGGCAAAATGATACAGGGCTTAGCGGAAATGAGATCAGAGATGGAGGCTTATACAACGGGCTAAAAGCGTGGAAGCCGGCTTCAGGCTCATTAGCGCAAGCAGGATCATAATAGATGCATATGCAATTTGAACACAAAGATGGGAACCTTATCAGGGATGGCCAGAAATATATGAGGAAGAAAGATATGAGGCTTCTTCTCAAAGTCATGGTGAATCTAAAAAGGCTCCCGAACCTATGAGAAAAACTCAGCATGGGCACCAGAATGGCATAAGGGTGCTGACTAGGATGACCCATGTTAGGTAGGTTCTGCTGTCGGACTGGTGCACAATGCATAAAGAGATGGCTATCACACCAATATCCAACAGGTTCGACCCTATGGCGAATTCGGATGGCAAAAGGTTCAAATGCAACATAACAGCGGGGAAGCCTAAACCTATATGCAAGGTTCTGAATATACCTGACATGGTCGCACAAGGTGTCGAAAAGGACCAGTAAGCAAGTATACATCCAGCTAAGAATCCTGTCTCCAAGAAACATTAGTACCGGGATCATATCTAAAACATATGTAAAGGAAGACCCGATACAAGTCACTGTGGTAGAAATACTTTCAACTTCACTATCATCAACAGCAGGCATAAACAAAGCAGAGTTTTCAAATGAAGACTCTATGGTACCCAAGCCCGAGGACTTACAATCAACAAGATCAACTTCAGGATGAAGATCAAAGTTGAAGGACATGATGGAATTTGCAGAAACAAATTCATCATCATGGGAGTTGAAAATTCTAGAAGCAGAATCAAACTCAGCAGTAACACCGATTTGCGGATCTACAGGAGAGTCCAAAGACTCAACAGTAGGAAGATCAGACTTTAAGGTCAAACCGGGGTTGGACATTACTGCGACTGGATCAACATCCAAATGAATGGCAGACTGTACTATAGACTCTAGGAAAACTTCATCGGAAGGAAGTATATCATCCCAGATAGAACACATATCTAAACATTCAGATGGAGGTGTCACTTGGTCAAAAGCTGGGACCAAGTCCCGAGAAGGTAAGCATGAACTCAGAGACTTCTTCTCAGTAGCATTTGAACTCAAGGAACAATATGCCACATAAGGCTCATGTGACATAGTAGTGCCTAATGACGAGGGATCAGACTGGTCTACAGTTGGGTAATAAGGAGGATCAACGAATGCAAGCTGGTCGATGGTGACAATGTTTTCGTTATGAGGGAAATGCATCACACGAAAAAGCGTAGACACCACAGCATGCATAGCATAAACGTAATCACGCCCGAGGATCATATCAAAGTCCATAGGGTCCTTTAAAACCATAAAATCAACTAAGACTGTTTTTCCACCCAAGGTAACAGGTGCCTGACGGAGGAATCCGATCGGTTCACTAGGTCTTCTATCAAAGGTCAACGGCCAATTAGCAGCTGGAAAAACATTAGGGAATCCCAAATCTCTCCAAGCATAAGCGGATAAGATACTAACAGAAGCACCTTCATCAACAATACATCGATCAACCGTATGGTTCCAGATATCAACCTTTATCTGAAAAGGTGTCGAAGAAGGAAGACGAGGCTCGGCTAGACTATTCCAATCAAAGGAAACAATCCTAGGGCTTGGTAGGGGTTCACATAGCACAGATGAAGTGCCCCCTTTTTCAGAAATATCCAAACTGGTAATGCAGAAGACTTCAGTAGTATGTGCATCAATCTCTAAAGGACTGATGGGATCGGTCGAAGATTGCATCGATTCAATCACTTCACTCTCCGAAGGAAGAGTGGGGTCGACCAAAGATTGCATTGGTTCAACCACTTTATCAACCAAAGGTTGATCTGACTGCAGGGAATCTATAGACAACTCAGGAACAGAGGTTCCTTCAGACATGGACCACACTCTTCGTGCCTCTGGAATGGCAGGGCATCGGTGAGTAAGGTGATCTCCCTTACAAAGTTTACAAGGGAACTTTGGTTTCCGTCCTATAGGTTTAGACTCCTTTACAACGTCAGTACTCTCAGCATGACTAACATTGGCTGATAGCTTGCCCCCAGCATGACTCACAGAGGCTGGTTGCTCAGAAGCAGAAGACTTTTGAACTAAGGACCACACTTTTTGCACTTCTGGAAGTACAGGGCACAAGTAAGTAAGGTGGTCTCCCTCGCAAAACTTACAAGGGAACTTAAGCTTCTGTTTGTTGGGTTTGTCGACAATGTCAACTCCCTCAGCATGACTTGCAGTGGCTGATCTGGTGTCTCCAGTATGACTCACAGGAACTGGTGACTTGTCATTAATATGACTAGCAGTGATCAATGACGTGTCCTCAACATGACTGACAGTGGTTGAAGACAAACTTTCAGTATGATTTTCAGTGACTAAAATTTTTCTCCCAGCATGACCTCCTGAGGCTGGGTGGGTGCCCCCTGCATGATCTGCAAAGGCAGGGTGCTTGCCCCCTTGTTTTGGCATCTTCTTCCTATTCTTCCCCCGTCTATTCCTTTTAGACTGCTGGTTACTAGTATTGCTACTTTCGCCACATGAGGTAGAAGGAGGAGGAGAAGATGTTACTGGCAAAGGAGGCACAGGGTTCTGATGCTCTTGATTTGAGGTGCTCACAAAAGAAGCGTCAGGAGCATGCAAGGCATTCGGAGTGGAAAACAACCAAACTGGCAGCCCAATAGTGAATCCAGGAAGATTCAGAGTAGCCATTAAGGGAGCACCAATGTTTCCAATGAATGGAACAGCACCAGGATCCCCCGGAACAGGGGTACCTTGATTGGCACTCGCCGGAATGCTAGACATAGTTTCTCGCTCAAATGAACAAGAAGTTCTCTAAGGCAAACTAAAAACAAGTAGCACAAAGAGCACACCACTAAAAAAAGGTCCTAAGTAAATCAAACCAGGCAAACAGATGCCTTCCGGAGAAGAGTCTGGGATGATGAGGGCCCAGAACAGATCAACGAAGGATGAAGGACAGTTACCCGGGGTCCACAATACAATGACTAAGGGTGCAAGCGCTGGAATCACCCAACCGCCCTCCCAAAGACCTGCAAGGGATTTCCTCCCACATCTGTCCTAGGTACAACAGATATACCCTCCGCTGTCACCTGTGTATGAACCTAGAGTCTGATACTAAGGATACCACAACACCGAAAACTCCTGGGGGAACAGTCACCGGTCGAATCAGAAAGCGTGGGCAGGGTAGCCAAGCCCGAAACTCGAAAGAGTCCCCAATACGCAATCCGATCCTGGCGTATGCTCGAACAGAAGGTAGGAGGGGTATTCCCACAAACTGATCTCACATTGACCTACTGCATATGCTCCCAGGCAAATTTTGAGTGAGGTGGGTTTGCCTAATGATAGTCTCACTACGATTTTTGCGCAATGTGTGATCTTGGGTGGTTTAAGGTGTTTTAAACCCAAGATCCTAACCAAGACTAGTTGGTGTAGTGTAACCTAGAAAAGAAAATGTTGCTAGTTCATTTTATTAGAGTTCATTTTAAAGGTTACTTGATTACTCAAAAAGGTAGTGGGTGTGTGAGAGTGGTTATAATAGAAATAGAGTACTAAAAATGAAATATTTACCACCAAACAAATCTTTTTCTTTTCAATGCAAGTCTTAAAATTCTGATTTAGAATGCATGTGCAAATGCAATTTTTTAATCTTTTGAATGCAAAAAAGGTAAAAATAAAGTCTAAATGTAAAAAATTAAACTCAAAACTTAAGAATGCAGCTACTCAAGCAACTAGGTATGCAAAAGAAAACTTGTTCTTTTTGATGCAAAGCACTCTAAAATCTTTTAAGCCACTTGCAAGGTACTCTATTTAGAAAATGAATCAAAATTCTTTATGCTTTTCAAAGGTAAGAAACAAAAACTGAAACTAACCTACTATCAAAGCAAAGCAAAGAAACTTTCAGGTTCTCTTTATGAAGCAGTAAAAGCTACCTTATATGACTTTCAAATTCTTATTGATGTAAGCATGCCAAACATTGGGAAAAGAGTACAAAAACTACTTTTAGACCCAAACGAAGCGAATGACCTACAAAGAAGTATGGTTTGGTAAAGTCAGGTCTGCACGTAAACAATGCAAACAAGGTCTTGAACAACAGCCAAAACACTTGAGCTTTCACTACAAAAGAAAAACTAAAAGCATAAGGGAGGACAAGAAACCAACCTAAAAGAGAAATTTCACTCAAATAGATACAAACAGGGTCAAAAAGACTCAAGAGGTTTCAAATCCAGTGGAAATGGGGCAAGCAAGTTCAATCAAACTCCAATTAGGGTACAAAACACCAAACAGGTCCACAACCCCCCAACTTAAGTCAACAAACCCCAAAACTTTCCAAACAAACCCAAATTGATCAAAAGAGGTTCAAATCATGAATGTAGGATCAATACAAGGATGGGAGACCACCTACAGGGGTTTAACACAGACCTAAGGTCATCAGGGACCCCCAAAAATGCAGCCACAGCCCCCAGATTTGGGTCCACAACCCAAAAACGCAAAAATTTCAAACCCAGATTTTGAGCGCTACTGTATATGAAGGAAACTAGCGCTCATAGCAGTATGGGCGCTACTGTGTATGAAGGAAAATAGCGCTCATAGTAGTATGGGCGCTACTGTGTGGTACAAACAGTAGCGTACAAAAAAAAAAGTCTAAAAAACGGGGTTAAAACCCCCAAACTGGGTCCACAAAGGTTTGCAAGGGCTGGGAAGGGTCTGTAAAAAGCCCAGGAGGGTCAAACAGAGCCTACTAACTGATCCTAATCAAGAAAATGAACAAAGACCATCAAACAAGACTGAAGAAATGACCTTGGAAACCCCTAAGCAGTTAGGCTTTCCCCAGCGGAGTCGCCATTCTGTTGTGGGGAAAATGCACCTATAGTTCAGGGGAGAAACTACCAACTTACGGTGATAAAGATAGACTTACAAGCATTCTGCAAGTACAACAAATAAATGAAGAGATTAGGGTTTAGAGATGTAGGAACCTCATTCAGAAGGTTGATCCTAGCTTTGCTTCCCTCGCTCTTCAATGCTTATCCAGTGTCGCAATGTCCAGACCTGCAAAACAACTTGATACCTTTCTCAAATACATTTGACTACATATATAATACTGATATTCATAATAGAAAGAGACATCAGACTATAATCGAATTGTAATCAAATATAAGACACATCAATAGGTCATATTTGGAAAGAGAAGAACGTCTGATCTTTATTAATGAATGAAAGCAAGTACATAAAGTTATACCTTCTTTCAAGCTTGGCACTTCACGAAACCTAGATTCAAGGTCTCCTGCTTCCGTTCTCCAAGGATCCCAGCCTCTAAGCAATTGTACTAGGGTTTACCAAAACTGAAGCACAAGAGAGGGGGATGAGGGTCTCCATTCCTCCAGCATAACTTTGCAATTGGGCTTGCTCCTTTTACATGACCCTTCTACCCTCCTTATATAGTCAATGAGGAAGAGGAAAAGAAGTTACAACCACTCAAGAAGTTTCCCAACCAACTTAACTTACTCGAATTTCGAGATTTTGACCAAAACAAGAGTGTACCCTACTCTACAGTATACAAAGTCGCGTACATATGGCAATGGGCGCTACTTTAAATGAGACAAAGTCGCGTACACACGCTACTATTATAACAGTAGAGTCGCGCTCATAGTGAAAAATGGCCAAAAACAGGCTTTTCTGCTCATTTTCAGGAGATAGTTTGGTCTGGAAAAATGTTCCTAAGGGTCATATACATCAAATGGGTCAAGAATGAGGTAATTTCAACCATTTTTAGTGTCCCAAATGACTCCTCCATCCACAATTGTCCTGTTGTGTGACTGAACTTGATCTCAAGAAGTGTCGTCATGCGACCAAGGGAAACAAGTGTCGTCACGGACGGAGAGGTGTCATTTCAAGCTATAACACCATGCACATTACTAATTACAACAATTAGCAGTTTAACTCTGTAAAACATCCGCCTGCATGAGATCGACTGCTCCTAGGTCGCCATCTCCATTTTCGTATTCAACAAGGACCCCGAACCAGTAAGCACTTGACCCTTCATTCACGTGGAAGGCAATATTCATTCCATGATATTCACAGGGCACCCTGTATAACATTAAAGATCCTCAATAAAAAGAATCAAAAGAAACGACTGGAAACCGTGTTTCAAATTCATCTACTAATCTGATCTGCAATCCAGGATTGCTGAGTAAAAGATAAATACCTTTGAAACAAAACAGACACCACTCCAGCATTGAGCAGATCTGAAGATCTACCAGGATCAGATGCCATATCGCGGAAGGCAGTACCGTTGAGAACTAATTGTGCATCGCCAGATGATTGGTCTGTAATCACAACGGTCACTCCCGTTTCCGAACACAAACTATATTACCTGTGCATTTCACCTGGTTACGCAGACACGAGAACTTATGAGTTGATTCCTTTTAGAGAGCTTTTTTTATCAATAATCCATCTCCAACAACAATGCTCCAATTTCAGCGTACCTGATAGCATGATCCACAACCTTTTCCTCCTTTGAACAGATCTGGACTTGCTGAAGCCACTTTTGAGTCAAAAGGAAACTGTTTCACAAGACTACCATATCCGCATGCACCGCCTGTAGCAACTTGACAGTACAATTTCAGCTTCAATCATACGCTCATCCAAATATATTTCACTAACCGTTCTAATAATAATAATATAAACTGCGTATGTTAAATTTATCACACACTGAAGAGATTTCCAGCCATTACCTTCGCTTCCGGCGCCATCTGGACTGCCATTCCACCTTGCCGCGCCCGGCTGCCAACCTGCCTCCTCAACTGCGGCTGGATTGCGCTTGCTGACGCGCACGCCCTGTGCAGCCTCAGAGCATATCATGAAACATGCTCCCAGGGCTACCAAGTAACGCAAATAAAAATTCCATTTCATTTTGTATGAGGTAATACACCAAGCCACTAGAAAGCGATAGTATTGCAAGAAGGTGGACAAAGATCGATCCCACCCGGAAGAACTGCGGTTCTGCCTGCCTAACTCATTATGTCCGAATCTTATTCTGCCACTTTATTTATACCTTTCGCGGTGCTGCAGTGTCTCAGTACACTAGAATCCTTGGTTCCATTACCGCGCAGATTTTTTTTAGATAAATCCGACTTATCCTCTCAAACTCCTCAATCTGAGTTCACCTTTCCAAGACCCTCTTCAATAGAAAACACCACTTGTGAATCTGACTTCACCTTTCGAAGAACCTCTTCAACTGAAAACACCACTTGTGAGATATACATTAGGGCATCTCTCGAGTTCAATAGACCCTCGATCCTCGTAAAGCCATGTTGGAATGATAAGATAGCATGCTTTTAGAAGAAATTGCTTTCACGATGTATTAGCTGTACTCGTATTGTAATAGGATTTTTTAAGTGAGTTTCGAAAATTTTGGATTCAATCATCTTCTTAAAATAGAAATAGAAGCCGTTCGATCAGAATGGATGTCTTTGGTGTAACGTGACTTATGCTTTAAGCTTTAATCGAAGAAAACAAAGTAGGATAGGGTTATATGCTTTTTCAAAATTATATTTTGTTGGATTTAGTGTTTTTTTTTTGGGGTGGGTTGGATTTAGTGTTTTTTTTTTTGGGGGGGGGGTTGGATTTAGTGTTTTCAATGGTTGTAAGCGTATTACGTATCTGTTAGTATCTAGAACCTTGGTTTCCTCTTTGTTGAGTGTATTTAGGATAAGACATTTCCAACATTCTAACATGCTAAGGATCAAAACGACTTGCATGAGCTTCTCATGAATTGGACCATCCACATGTGTAATTTCCACTTCTAACCTATCCAGTTATCATCCAATGAATTCAAGCAAGTCACGATATTTCTCTATCTATTCTTAGCCATGGAAGGATATAGGGTCAAGAGAAAAATGGGCTTGACTCCATCTGTTCTCGGGCAGGGAAGGATATAGGGTCAAGAAGAATAATGGGTGTCTAATGCACGGGTGGCTTCAACCAGGCAATGTTGTTAACCATCCACTTCTCGGACAACACACCATGAAGGACGCTTGTTGGTCCACTCTCCCTTCACATGCATGGGATGGTGCTAGTTAAACAATCGAATGTATAAGAAAATAACATTGCAGAGTTGTTTCATCGAAGCCGCTGCTACCCATATCAATATCCAAATCTTTTGAGCCTTGAAAATTAACAAAACGAATGTATATGTACACCAAATTTAGGTTTTAGATTGCATTTATCATTATCTTGACTCTGTGCATGTACCAGTAGATAATTCACCTACTGTTGTAATATGCAGTCCTTAAAACATTTTGAGTCTCGAATTAAGATACAACCAATGGCATAATCTATGTCATGCATCGTCATGACCAATTCACATATACCTCTATGATGTTCCCATGTTGCTTCACTATGACGTGATCAAGATAATTTTTTTCGGAAAGCAATACAAAGTTCTTGTATTCAATTCTTTATTCTAGTGATTCATCTCATGATGGTATCTATTTCATAGAAATTTTTCATTTCATTTTCTTGTCCCCGAAGAGGATATCCGTAGTTTCCATTTCCTTTTGTTCCTCGGTAGATATCTCTATAACTATCGTTATTATCAACCATGACGAAGAGCATAGGGCAGCGATAGGCACATATATTATCAATCGTAAAGAAATGGAGAGGAGAGGAGAGTAGAGGAAAGCCCAACTTCTATGTTTGTTTGTACGGATATGAGGGATCATAAGTTGGGCTCACCTACAAGGGCTCCATAGCCAATGGAAGAATTTGTATCACTAAGGAGGAGAACATTATTGGTATCCCTAGTCCATGAAAACATTTGCATGGATTTCAACTTTCAATTTTAATCCCATGGACGAGGAACTTATCTCCTTCTATCTCAAGGGAAGACCAAATAATGGCCTCAAAGCAACAAATTTTGAGGTAATTCCCAACATCGACCTTTATAAGTTCGAGCACTTTTTCTTCATGTGATCTCTCTTTCTGATGACAGATTGAGTATGCTTTTGAAGTAGTTTCTCTTAGGGACTTGTCATCATCACTGATTAAATTAAATTTAAGAATTTTTTCTCGATTGTGGACAACAATTGATTTATTGTTCATCGTATCAATCAAAATCTTTGATTGGTTCTAGTTCATTGGACAAAATCTTCATCAAGAATGATCATGTCGAGGTTTCTCAATCGACCAGCCTTGAAACTCTCTCTAGACTTGCAAAAATACACAACTTGAGTTTTCATGCACGATCATCGAAACAATACCTTGAATTTCATACTTCTAACAAGCTATTGGCCCCTCCACATAATGAAATTTATGAAGGGTAAATTTTATCAAACTTTCAGGGACAAAATAGATAATATGGTGAGGAGTATTTGTAATGCAACATAAATAGGCCACATCGGGAATATGAAGATTAAAAAGGACACTCTTCCATCAAAATATTCAAGGCTTCCACATCGCCGCAACTACAAATACATGCATATTTGGACCTCCTCTCACCCCAACAATTGATACATGGGGACTTGCACCTTACTCCACATGGAAAATGTTAGGGGTGAAACTTATCCGATGGGCTATTTTTCGACCTTTCATTCCAAAAATAGATTCGCCAATTTCCATTTTTTTCTAAAGCGCTTCACCCAACTTCCACGGGATTAATTTGTTTTACTCTAAACATCGACAAAATTTCCTATAAACTATATAAAATCTCTAGAAATTTGAATTTTTTAGAAAAATATTGCCAAATATTTTGTGGTTGGAAATTTTTAAAAAAATTTAAGATTCACTAAGGTTTCTACACCACGAGGACATTATGGATCCTTACCATTTTTCCTATACTCCAGCGACTGATACTTTCCTACAATATATTTGAAATGTAGTGGGTAGACTGAGACGTCATGATATTCATCACTGCACGACAACTTCAATTGATTTCATTTTAACCCATATCCAGAGAGGGAACACTTGTTTTTAATTGTTAACCCTCAAAATAATATGTCTCATCAATTTTCAATCTTGAAGAGAAAGAGCTTACTCTTTCCTACACTAGTGCTTGTGTTTACCTAAATATTGGACAAAGTGCACACTATCACTAGGAGTTACCAACCCAAGGTTTATTTGATGTTTGTGGAAAAAAAATAGTTTCTCGTTACCCACATAAATTCCCTACATTAAAAAACTGCACAATTAATCAATATTTTGTTTCCTAACTCCGTTATCGACGGGAAAAGATTCGTTATAAGGGAATAATCTTAGTCATTTTCTCTATATCAATGGAAAATATCTACTCACATAGATTCCCTTTATGTTAATCCAACCATTTTGCATTAAGAACCGTAACTCGTAAGCCTTAATGCGCATGACATCCATTGTGATCTTCTTCTCACCAGGTTTCCTTACCATAATGTTTATTTCCATTTATGAACTTATATGATGTGTCAATTGTCTCTAAGGCTCTCCAATTGCATCTCTTTCAAGTTTTCACCACCATGCATCCTTACCATAATGCTTATTTCCATTTGTGACTAGTGTTGTGCTAGCTATTTCTAAGGCTTCCTAGGTAGTTATTTCAGTTTTCACCTCCTACCACACATGAACCAATGGGATGCTCCAAAATCCAATGTATCATGTTTCATGGAGGATACAAACCAGAACCAATTAGAGACTCCCATTGTGCAGCTATTGTGGAGTTCAAACACATTTTTCATCCCTTCCAACCATAAATCGAGTGGACAATTAACGACGATGCGAGAATAGAACCACCAACTATTATTACAACTCTTCGAACCACGTGTATATATATACATACATACTCAATGATAGTAGAGTTAAAAGGTTGATGTTTTCAAAAGAAACTAGGAAATGAGTGAAATTTGTTTTAGTGATTATTAAGATCGTAAGGAATATGGTGCATGATCCCTCCTAAGGCTAAGAGAAGTGGAGAATTGATGCTCATCTTCTACGTTCTCTATATCACTAATTTTTTCCATTCTAATGTAACACAACACACTCCTTTTTGTAAGACCCTTGTGCTCTAGTATTCCACCAACCACGTAAACCATTTTTGTGATGTATGTAGGTGTGTGGTCACTTATTCTAGAGATGGCACACATCATGGAGTATATTTCATATTTCTCCATATCAAGCCATCTTACTTCCCCCCCTTTAAATTAAACTAATATTGATTTGTGATTTATACAATAGAATTTATTTTTAGATATTTAAAGTTGAAATCTAAATGATTTAAAATAATTCAGCCTCAACGGTTATCTCAAGTAGTCATGAGCTAGACGTCAGATCTCTCTGACCAAAGTTGGGGAGTTCATGGATTAGACTCTCTCAGTACCCTCGGGGTTAGGCTTCGTAATTAGGCCCAATGGTCTACCCCGTTTACAATCCATCAATAATGGGTAAGTACTCGGAGGGTTTTCCGCAAGGTTGTTCAGTAGAACAAAACGATACAAAAATATTTTAGATTTTAGATTTAAAAACAATTTGTATAAAAATTGCCGGTTAATAAGTGTAATATGCCGAAAATTTGCAAATGTTTCTACGGAATAACTACCTCTTTGTTTTGCTCAGATACTAAATTCGTATTTTCTTAGATCTTTCTTTAGGCTAAATTTAAAAATCTTTCTTTCTGTATCATGAAGTCCTTTAGGTTTTACAACGAACTCTAAAGAGGTTATATTATGCTCAATGTGAAGTCAAAAAATGAGGTTTTTAAGGATTTTCCTTCATCAAAAAATTATTTAAATACGTAATATAATAAATTATAAATCGTAACTCGATTCTTAAATTAATATAGGTTTTATATTGATGATTGGCCTATATCAACCTCCTTTAACTATGTGAAAATGTGGGAAATGAGTTTAAGTAGAATTTTGATGAATGGTAAATTCTCCAAAAATCCATGACCACTCGTGGATTGATCTATTAATATGTCTACAATGTTGGGATGTCGACCTACAATGGTTTGACATTGATCATCAAAACCATGACTGAATTTAAAGTGTTATGAGATGGGGGAAAAAAGAATTTATGTGTGTTGAGGAAACACATTTAATTTTTCTCAATTTATTTTTTTATAATTTATCAAATGGTATCTCGTAATGGTGCATTACCATTCTTTCTTTCGTTTTCTAGGTTCTGTATGTTGTTGGAATGAGTAAATCCTACTTGTCTTATGTGATACCTGATCATACTAAAGGCAGACTGGTTGTCATTTTTTTTGTCATCGTAATGGAGATCTTGTCCCTGGATGAGAATTTTCCTTCTATGTTTTAGGGCGTTTTTAGATTTAGTTGGATATGAGAGATTGTTTCCAACCAGTTAGATCCTGTCTTGATGTGCTAATATATGATTGACTCTCAAAACATTTTTAGTGTGCTAAGATAAGATACATTCCTAAAAATTTGTTAGTGTGCTAAGATAGTGAGTCTATCTTGAGGCATAGCTTGATCTATTTATATGAACTTTTTCATATATCATATGCGATTGCATCCTTAATTTTGAGTTGGAATTTTATATTCTTTGCATGAAAATCAACTAACAAAGTTGATAATCGAGTTGTATAAGTCGATTGAATTCGGAGGAAACAAACGGTGGATTCCTGGTCAACCGATCGATCGAAATAAGTTGTTTGGTCGAAGGAAAATGACTCGTCGATGTGAAGTCGATAGAACGACCAAAGATCGGCAGGAAATTGACCAAAGTTAACCGAGTCAAGTCGGATAAAATATAATAATTGATGGTAGTTAGGAAGTTGTGGATTTTCATAAATGTGAAGTTGGTTGTACTGCATATATAAATAATAAGCAATGGCTGCAAAGCATGATCATGACATGGTGTAATGAAGTGTGATTTGTGGTATAGCAAGTCGCATTTGTAAACACATTTTTTTGAGTGTTTGATTAATAAATGAGTGGAAGCTCACTAGTTTGTTTCTTTTCACCGAGGAGAGGGGTTTCTAGGGTAATTTTTGTGTAATGTGTTGATGATTTGTGTGCCATTGTCTTTTGTTTAATGTGTATAACCACATGATTCAATTTGAAAACCTGTTGTAATCAGTATTTAGAACCAACATGTAGAAAACATGCTTAGCATTTCTCTACAGATGCAACAAGCAATGAACCTTGAGGTCCACATGTGTCGCTTATGGTAGACATTGCTTATGTTACAAAAGAATTCGCCAAGATATTTCCATCATTGTTCCCAACAAGGGATAAAAATGAGTGGTAAGTAATGATCCTTGCATGAATTTTAGCATTCACATGCGTAACTTTATCTTGCAACCGATGCAAATAGGATCCAATGCATTCAAGCAAGTGATTAGCATGTTTCCCAATGTATTCTCAAGTGGGGAGAACACAGGGCAGAGGAGAGAAAAGGTTGGCTGATGTATGAGTGGCTTATGCATCGTAATGTTGTTAACCATCCTCTCCTCTGATATCACACCATCAACAATTATTGTGTTTCAACTCATCCTTAACTTGCGAGGGATGGTAATAATCAAACATTTGGATATATAAGAAAATATTGTTGTGACATCACTTCATCGAATCAGAAACAAACCAGATGAGCCAAAGCCTTTTAGGTTTGAAAATTAACAAATCTACATATTAACAATGCAATCAATCTATTCATGCACCAAATTAAATTTTAAGAGTTATAAACATCTTCCATGGAATTCATCATTAGCTAAACTCAATACTTATAGCACTGGATAAATATCTTATTCATATAATTTTTAATCCTTAAAACGATGTGAACTTCAATGGTAGAGAAAATTAATCACTAGATCCATGTCATGTGCCATCTGTTGTTCCTGCTCAGGTAGACTTATGCGATGATGCAAATGAGGTTTCGCAGTGATGCGATAAAATGAATTGGTTACACACAACTATGAAAAAACAAATTGCACTTGGACCAAACAACTAATACATCAGGACTTGCACCTTGTCCGAAGCACAGATACTTGCCCCTGAGAATTGGAACTGTGGTGGGTGAACTAATATGCCACCATATTCATCACTGAACCACGATTTATATTGGATTCATTTTAATGTTTTTGAACTGATAGGATACCATCTTCGTAATTGAACCACAAATCTCATCATCTAATTCTAATACTGAAACTCACCCCTTCCTATGGATTCTATGGAAGAGTACTTTCCCTACCCCCACCACCCTCCATATTTTAACACGTGACCTCCAAGGAGGAAACATGTATTCTTAACCATTAGCTTCATATAATTATGTTGAATCAATTTTCAACCAGAATGATAAATATCATGCTATGCTCTCCATTACTAAAAGAGCATACCGAAATATTTGTCACAGTGAGCTCTATCACTTAGAGTTCCCATAGTTTGAGTATTTTGAGAATGAATGTTCCTTTTGAAATCTTGGTCCATGATTTATGGTTCTAAGAGTTCAAACATTTATAATCAATTCTTGTCATGTTTATTATGGCATGGAAAAACTACTCATAATTTGATGATTATGATGATCTTTTGCTTAGGTTTCCCCAGGCACACTACATCAAACTCACCAAATGTAAGGTTGGAAAATGTTTGCACTACAAGTTGAGAGTTTCTCTTGCAATTGGAAATGGTTTTGAGGATTTCCATGTTCATATTAAGATAATAGCCATTTTTTGGTCACGATGCAAAACCTTAATGTACATGCCCATTGTTCTTAGGAACAACGTTAAAAGAGGTCCCTTTTCAATTTAATAGTCTTTATGTGGCTCTATACTAATTTTTAAGATTCTCTTTTCGGTTTCACTCTTGGTTTTTAAAAATAGACATTCCTTGGAGTGGTTTCTATTTGTTTTTTTTATTAGTTTCATGATCTATCTGGTCAAAACTCTTCTCCTCTTGTACTTGTTATTATGGGCTTCGGTCTAGGCTCGTGTGCAAGAGAAAATACATGCGGTTTTGCTATAAATTCAGACAATTCTAGTTGAAACGAGTTTCTATTTTTCAACTTTATAACAAGTATTACTAGCATTCGATGGTTTTGTAAAGGGATTTCTAGAAAGATTTTATCTGGAGATACCTAGTTTTGAATTCATGATAAGGATTTTTTTTGCATTTTTTACAAGACAACGAGTCTACATTTGTATTTGGTAACACAACAAATATATTGCTTTACTAAATTGATTAGGTTGTTGATGCAGGGGCATCAAATCCTGATAGAAACAGTCGGGCATGATCGACAAAGGATTCCCAGAGGATGGTCGATGACCTCTAGGATGAAGGGCGATAGTCGACAGAAGGTGGTTGATTTGTGGGGTTTCCGACCAACTGAGGTCGATGGCAAACAATCAGGAAAAAGCAATGAAACGGTCGAAGGTGGTATGGATCGGATGAAGAAAACAGTAGGGATTCGACAGTGATCGATGAGATAGTAGGAAGGCCGAGAAGAACAATCGACAGCAGACAGTCGATGAGTATTGGTCGAGATGGAGGCCAGGGAGAGTGATAACGTGAGTCACTTACTGAGGATGAATTCCTTCAGGCGGAAGAGTGGGATAGTGGTCAATGACCGACCAAGAGTAGACTTCGGTCGAAGGACCAAGTTGCATCGCAGTCGAGGCTAGTCAGAGGACTAGGCGAGTCGGTGACAATGCCGACGTAAAGGATGTTGACTACAACAGATTGGTTGAAGGATGAAAATGACGACGACCAAAAGGGATCAGAGGGATCGACGGTTGAGTCGCTGAGCTGGTTCGATGCAAGAATAAGACGACGTAGCATGGCGACGACTAAGTTACAGCCAAGTATGAGATCAGCCATGGTTGGCAAAGAAAGAAGTCAATTCCAGTTGTTGGATCCAATGTGACTGAAGGAAAGGCGACGGAAATTAAAGTCGCAGAAGAAATTTCGATAAGAGGATCGGCGTGGTTAACTGACTGCAAGAAGACAAGTCAAAGTATGGTTAGGTCGACGGAGTACCAACTGATCATAGGAGGACGAGTCCAAGATGATAGACAAGAGAAGGCCGACCTGTTGATGTATATGTAACTTCAGAATGTATTTCATCTATATATTTATTGTACTCCTATAGAGATGTATTATTCCTCTATACGGAAGTGTCATCATTTGTATTGACAAGTGTCGCAAGTGTCTTAACTTGTCGATGGGTTATTAGAACACCTTATAAGGGGTCAGCCCGATATAATGTAATATGATGTTATTGTACCTAGATAGACAAGTCGGCCCCATAAGGTTATTGGGAAAACACGACAAGTATAAATAGAGATCGGGAGATCTCTATTTGGATCAATTCAGAACTCACACTTCCTTCACTTAGAAAGTGGTGCACATGTGAGGGGGAGGATTAGTTGCTAAGAGGAGTCTATCTCTTGTACTTTGGTTGAGCTATTTCTCTATCTATCTCTGAGGAAGCTGTGGGGTTTTCACCTTAGGGTTTTCCCCACGGAAACTCTGTGTGTCTATTGTCTCTCATGCTTTTGCTTCTTGTGATGATTAACATGCTTGTTATGATTGATAGGCATTGATATACTATACATGTTATTCTCTCAGTAAAGATCCTAGAGTATTGTGAATTAATGCTCGAAATTTAACATGGTATCAGAGCTAACCCGAGAAGAAGACATTGTGCAGTGACGAAAACTAGGGTTTCTTGCTTATTGGGTTTCTCTCCAAATATTTTTGAAAAGAAAAATAGTATATTGACTCTACTCATCAAGGAGAATCTATCTGTACAATCAGAATTCAATTCAGAGCAGTTTTAGATTTGGCGCTAAAAATTAGGGTTTCCACAAAAATAGGAATTTCTGAAATCTAAAGACATAGCTGGAAGCTCCTTGGAAAAATCGAAGTTTAGAGCTTTGGATCGAGATTTTTGGTTGGATAAATCTCTGAAAAACTCAAACCCTAATTCAGGGTCCTCCCCAGTGAACCCAGGAAGACTAAAAGGCATTTATTAAGGGTGAAGCTTTCAATATCTCAAATTCTCAATACACCAAGCTGATCAGATCATCAATGCGTATCTTTCTATCATTTCAGAAAGGTGAAATTCACTTTTTGAATTTTTAGGGTTTTTTCGACAAACCCTAATCCGTGACCAGATCCAGTTTTCAGCAAAGCAAGTGGTAAGACCTAAATCTCTTCTATTTCCATTTGAAGTACGCTTTAAGATGTCTCACCACACCAAGCTTGAGGATAAGCTTGAAGGGGCTGATAACTTTCGAGCCTGGAAGTATAGGATTGGGTTAATCCTGGAAGAAAATGAACTGGACTCCTACATCAGCTCTGAGGTCCCTATCCCAGAGGATGAAGAGGCTAAGGTATTTCATAAGAAGAACTTGGTCAAGGCAAAGAGAATCATTGCTGATTCTATCAAAGACCATCTCATACCACATGTGTCATCTCTAAAGACACCCAAAGAGATTTTTGACTCCCTGACCAAGTTATTTGAAGGGAAGAACATAAATCAGAAGATGACTCTGTGGAATCAATTGAAAGGGATCAAGATGTTGAATGGAGAGACCATTCAATCTTACTTCTCCAAGGTCTCTAATATCAAGGAACAACTTGAAGCTGTGGATGAGATAGTGGACAATGGTGAAGTTGTTATGACCACTCTGAATGGCCTACCTAGGTCATGGGACTCCTTTATTCAAGGAATCTGTGCAAGAAAGAAATTGATCTCTTTCAATGGACTATGGGAGGAATGCTCTCAAGAAGAAGATAGTCTTGTGGCACGAGAAGAAAAGCTGGGGAATGAAGATCAAGCTCTCACAGCTCACACCAAGGTAAGCAAGGTTAAGAGGGAGAAGTCTCATAACAAAAAACATTCTCACCCTTATCACAAGAAGAAAGATCTATCTCATGTTCGATGTTTCGAATGTAATGAGAAGGGACACTTTGCTTCAGGATGTCCCAAGAACAAAAGGGACAACAACAAAAAAAACAACTTCAACAAGAAGAAGAAGGGCAGCAAAAGGAGGTATCATGCTCATGCTGCTGAAGATGATGAACCTCCAAAGAAGAAGGCTAGAGCAGAAAGTGATAATGATGATTCATCAAGCGAATAAGAGTATGTTCTAATCTTTTCTCTCACAGGTACTATTTCTCATGGTTGTAATGCTTGGCTTATTGACAGTGGTGCTTCCAAACACATGACTGGGTTTAAAGAATCTTTTGTAAATCTATCTGAACATGAATCACCCCATAAAGTGAAACTTAGGGATGACTATCAATACCCCATCAAAGGAAGTGGTGAAGCCTCCTAAAACCTAGAATCTGGAAAATCCTTGAAGATGAAAGATGTGTTATTTGTACCTGGACTCAAGAAGAACTTACTCTCCAAGGCTCTGCATTGGATGCAAAAGGCATGAGGGTTGCATTTGTAGATGGCCAAGTCCTAATGTGGCCAAAGGGTAAAACTATTGATGATGCAGTGGTGATTGGAGAGCAAGAGGGAGGATTGTAAAAATTGAGGGGACAACCTGAACATGCCATGGTACATGATTCCATGGAGCCAAGTGAACTTTGGCATAGAAGACTTGCACATATGCACTACATAGCATTACCAATTGCAAGTAAAGCTGTAGAAGGTCTTCCTGAAATCAAGACCAAGCATGAAGGTGTTTGCAAAGGATGTGCAAAAGGAAAGAACATAAAGAAAGCATTTCCAAGCAGTGAAAGCAAGGCTAAAGGAATATTGGAAATCATCCACTCAGATGTATGTGGTCCGATGTCATCCAGTTATCTGAGTGGGTATATTTACTATGTCTCTTTCATTGATGACTTCTCCATGAAGACTTGGATTTACTTCTTGAAGAACAAAGATGAAGTATTTGATAAGTTCAAGGAATTCAAAACCTTGATGGAGAGCCAAACTGATAAGAAGATCAAAACATTCAGATCTGACAATGGTGGAGAATCCACCTCAGGTGACTTCAAGAAGCTATGCAGTGATTCAGGGATTAAGAGGGAGTTGACTGCTGCTTATAATCGACAACAGAATGGAGTTGCAGAAAGAAAAAGCAGAACAATCATGGAAGTAGCAAGGGCAATGCTACATGACCAGGATCTACCTATGGATCTATGGGCAGAAGCAGCTAGGACAACTGTATATGTGCAGAACAGAACACCCCACAAGATCTTGGACAACAAGACTCCGGAAGAGGTCTTCTCTAGTAAGAAACCTGAAGTCATCCATCTCAGAATATTTGGTTATCCAGTATATACTCATGTGCCAAAGGAAAAGAGGACTAAGCTAGATCCTTCAGGAAAGAAGGGTATCTTTGTGGGTTACAGTGAAAACTCGATGGCTTACAGAATATACTTTCCAGGGTTCAAGAAGATTGATGTCAGCAAGGACGTAACATTTGATGAAAACTCAGGATTCGTCAAATCAAGGAAGACACGTGTTGAAGTTTACGAAGAACCTAAGGAAACTAGATTTCAAGACACTACCATGCCTGAAGCAATTCCATATGTTGATCGTGGAATTGAAGATCCGCAACAACCAGATGATCCACCCCGTGAGAATGACTCTCATAAGAGAAAACCTGCATGGGCTAGAGAGCTCATTCAAGATGCAGAAATAAATGGCATTCCAGAAGAAGAACATAGAGCAAAGAAGAGAACCAGATCACATACCAACTATGTTGCTTTACTCTGTGATATCATGAACAAAGAACCTTCCAATTATGAACAAGCAGCGAAAAAGAAAGAATGGAAGGATGCCATGATCGAAGAATACCAATCAATAATGAAGAATGATGTTTGGGATGTTGTCCCAAGACCTGAAGGGAAGTTTGTTGTGACTTCCAAATGGATCTACAAGATCAAGCATGCTGCAGATGGCAGCATAGAGAAATACAAGGCAAGAATCGTAGCTCGTGGCTTCTCTCAGAAAGAGGGAATAGATTATGAAGAAAAATTTTCTCATGTATCCAGGTACACTTTCATCAGATCATTACTTTCCCTGGCTGCAGCGATGAAATGGAAGATACACCAGATGGATGTCAAGACTACTTTCTTGAATGGTGTAGTTGAAGAGGAAGTGTATGTGGAGCAGCCACTCGGTTTTGAAACACATGACAGGGAGTCATATGTGTGCAGATTGAAGAAAGCCTTGTATGACTTAAAACAAGCTCCTAGAACTTGGTATGTTAGGATGGACAGTTTTCTATCTAGTTTCGTCTTTACCAAGAGTAAAGCGGATTCCAACCTTTACTACAAGGTTGAGGAAGGAAATCCTGTGATTCTACTCCTGTATGTGGATGACCTATTTGTAATAGGAGATGATAGACTGATTGCCGATGCAAAGAGGAAACTTGCTCCGGAGTTCGATATGAAGGGCTTGGGGATGATGCACTATTTTCTAGGTTTGGAGATGTGGCAGAGTGCAGATGGGATCTTCCTTGGACAAGGGAAGTATACAGTAGATATCATGAAGAGGTCCGGGATAATGGATTGCAAGGCCATGGCCACACCTATGGCATCGAACCTGAAGCTTCTATCTGATGCTTCATCTGAGTCGATTGATGTCTCTATGTATCGTCAGATGATTGGGTCCTTGATGTACCTGACGAACACGAGACTAGATATTTGCTTTGCGGTGAACACATTGAGCCAATTCCTAACGAATCCAAGGAGTGTTCACTTGGTTGTTGTAAAGCATATTCTGAGGTACCTGAAGGGTATAGTTGATTATGGGCTCAAGTATAAAGCGAATCAAAAGTTTAACCTCCAGGGTTATGTTGATTCATATTGGGAAGGTAGTGTTGTAGATAGGAAGAGCACATCTGGGTGCTGCTTCAGTATGGGATCAGGTGTGATCTCTTGGTTTAGCAGGAAGCAGTCCTGCATAGCACTGAGTATACTCTAGGCAGAGCATGTTGCAGCCTGTTCGGCTAGTTGTGAGGCAGTATGGCTTCGAAAGCTACTGTCAGAGTTATTTGATCTCCCGCTAGAGACTACTGGTATCTTTTGTGACAACCAGAGTTGTGTGAAGCTGTCTCAGAACCCGATGTTCCACGACAGGTCGAAACACATTGAGATGAAATATCACTATATCAGGGATATGGTGCAGAGAGGAGCAGTGAAGCTCCTATATATTGGGACGGATGAGCAGATTGCAGATGTGCTGACGAAGCCACTAGCCAGAGTGAAGTTCGAATACTTTAGAGAGAGGCTTGGCATTCTTCAGATCGACGACACTTCGAGGAAGAAGTGATGGACACATTTGCTGAAGCCATTCAAAGCATGGTGGAAGGAGGATCTTTCACATGGGTATGGATGTAGGCGTTGGATGATGAGCATTAGGATGTTCTAGTTTCTGCTCTATATGATCAGTTAGATCATTTATATGTATGTATGTACGCATCATGTTGGATGTTGGATATGATAAGTTGGATCATTTATATGTATGTATGTATGCATCATGTTGGATGTTGGATATGATTAGTTGGATCATTTATATGTATGTATGTACGCATCATGTTGGATGTTGGATATGATCAGGTAGATCATGTATTTGTATATGTATGAGGTGGATACTTGTATGATCACGTAGATCATGTACTTATGTATGTATCAAGTGGATGAATTATGTATATCAGATGGATGCATTTGTATGATCAGGTAGATCATGTATGATGATATGTATTAGGTAGATACTTTGTATGTATCAGATGGATGTGTTGTTTTATCAGGATGATCACAGATGACGAGCTTTAGGATGTTTCTCTAGATGATACGCATCAGGTTGATGGTTTGATGATGATCAGGTTGATCATGTGATGATGTACATTAGGATGATGTGTGGTGAGTATCGGTTTGATACTCTGTGGCCGTGGACAGGTTGTGCAGGTAGCATAGAAAAGACCCTTTAAAAACCGGACAGGTAGAGCGCTGTGCTCGTAACATCCTGGGTTGCTCTATCGAGATCCAGACAGGTAGAGCGGTGTGCTCATAACATCCTAGGATTCTCTGAGTAGGTTTTTCTATAGGTAGCATAGAAAAGACCCTTTAAAATCCAGACAGGTAGAGCAGTGTGCTCGTAACATCCTAGGATTCTCTATCGAGATCCAGACAGGTAGAGCGGTGTGCTCGTAACATCCTGGGATTATCTGAGTATTTTTTTCTACAGTTTTGCATAGAAAAGATCCTTTAAAATCCAGAAATGTTGAGTGGTGTGCTCGTAACATCCTGGGATGCTCTATCGAGATCCAGACAGGTAGAGCGGTGTGCTCGTAACATCCTGGGATGTTCTGAGTAGGTTTTGCGAAAGTTCACATAGAAAATATCCTTTAAGATCCGGACAGGTAGAGCGGTGTGCTCGTAACAGCCTGGGATGCTCTATCGAGATCCAGACAGGTAGAGCGGTTTGCTCGTAACATCCTGGGATGCTCTGAGTAGGTTTTGTGAAGTTCAACATGTAAAAGAACCTATAGTCTGCGCTAGGTTTTGTTGACGCATGTAATCAGTACTGGGATCCACAGTATGGCCAGTGATGATGAAGACCTACAGGTGGTGGGCCTACATCCAGTATGAAAAAGGACTAGCTCTATAGAACTTCCGATGACGAGTAGATTCAGAGATTGATCGAGATAGCAGCAGCGATGATGACGATGATTCGAGGATGATGATTCGCTGATGATGATCCAGAGAAGAAGACTTGTGCTAGATGATATGTGTCGAGAAATACCTTCCTAGTTAAGAGGGAGTGTTGATGTATATGTAACTTCGGAATGTATTTCATCTATATATTTATTGTACTCCTACAGAGATGTATTATTCCTCTATACGAAAGTGTCGTCATTTGTATTGACAAGTGTCGCAAGTGTGTTAACTTGCCGATGGGTTATTAGACCACCTTGTAAGGGGTCGGCCCGGTATAATGCAATATGAAGTTATTGTACCTAGCTAGACAAGTCTGCCCCATAAGGTTATTGGGAAAACAAGACAAGTATAAATAGAGATCGAGAGATCTCTATTTGGATCACTTCAGAACTCACACTTCCTTCCCTCGGAAAGTGGCGCACATGTGAGTAGGAGGATCAGCTGCTAAGAGGAGTCTATCTCTTATACTTTGGTTGTACTTTGGTTGAGCTATTGCTCTATCTATCTCTGAGGAAGTTGTGGGGTTTTTCACCTTAGGGTTTTCCCCACGGAAACTATGTGTGTCTATTGTCTCTCATGCTTTTGCTTCTTGTGATGATTGACATGCTTATTATGATTGATATGCATTGATATACTGTACATGTTATTCTCTCAGTAAATATCCTAGAGTATTGTGAATTAATGCTCAAAATTTAACACGACCAGGGGGATTTTTGATGACCACTGGTGCGAGAAGACTGACAGTCAAAGCCAGGAATTCGAACAGGAAGTTGTCGATTAATAGTCAACATGAAAAAAGTTCTAAGTTAGACAAAGTCTAAACATCGACATCGACAGAAAAGGTAGCTGAAAAGGTGGAGTGGCGACACCGATGAAAGTGGCAAAGGCCAAGCGAGGAGGATGGGGCAGACTAGCATCCGTGGAGACTAAGTGAAGCTGACAAGTTACGTCGAGCACTGACGAAACACGGGATGGTCGACATGTCAAGAGGACGGTGATAAGACCGACCACTGTAGCAAAGTCAGAGAGGTGCATAATTCAAAGGCGACAGACCTGCAGTCCTTGAGGGTTGTTGGGGGAAGTTATGGCAGTTAAGAAGGTGGTTGAAACCAGAGAAAGTGTCACCATAGGAGGAGGTTTTGCAGAGTGGTCAGGGGCGCTGAAAACTACAGCATCCGTCTGGTCAGATCTAAAGTGGCGGACAGAGAAGGATGTCTCGGGGAATGGAGTGGACCTCGAGAACAACATCAGAGCAGAGTAGAAGACTGGTGTAGAGGCACAGATGAAGGCACCGGTCATCGCTCTTTCATTATTTCCTTCAGCAGAGAAGAGGGAGGAAGAGAGGGTCACGCATAGGGAGAAACACACTATTTACTTAGAATATTGTAACAGGATGAAGGCCGACTTGTTTATTTTCTTTGTAGTTAAAACATTGTAATTTGATTCAAGTAATAGAAGCCAGGTTCTGGCATTCAGTTCACACCTAGTCCTTGTGAGCGCATTTGTGTTTTGTTCTATGTTATTGTTAAGCAAGGAGGTTATCAAGATGGATATCGGTGGCCACCTACCTATTCCACTAGCTCAAAACAGTTTCCCATTTTTTCAATTTTCTAGTAATTTTTCTACAGTTTTTTGAGTCCAAAACTTCTGGGGCCGTTTTGAGGCCCAAAATGACTTTTTTGGGGAAATCTTGGTTCGACAAAGCCTATTTTTTTTAGGCTCCTCAGCATAGTCCTCATATAGTTCTTTCCAACGGGCTACCGAGCGACCCAAACGGAGATCGTATGCAAAAGTTATGACCCCGGGAAGTTGATTATTAGACTAACCACCTTGGGGCCGCAAACTTTATGACGGTTCATCTTCTAGGGTTAGGTTTTTGGATGTTTTGGATTCTTTCCCTCATTCTTATGATAAATAGGCCCTTTCGACCTCTCTTTGTAATCATCTTGGCACGAATGAGCACAGCGGCCACATCTCTTCTCAGAGATAGCTACTACCATTCTAGTCGTTGTATTTACAGTCTGTTGTATTTCTGATATTTAATAGAATATGTGTTTACTGTATCGCTGTGTTTCTTGCCATATATCTGTGTATGTGAATATATATATCTGTATATGATTTTGTATATGCTATCTTTTGTTTCGTTCCCACACAAATCCGGAGCAGGAGGTCCGACCAGACCCGCCCTTTGCCAATTGTTCTCCAATTGACCTTCAGTTTGTCAGTAAAATAGAGTTAGAGCTCATCATTTGGATTCATGTGCACATGAAGTATAAAACTGCATTTCATTTATTTGTAGGTTCAATTATCTATGTAATTGTATCACAATCTTACTCGGCTTGAAGTTTATTATTCTCGAGTATAAATGTTTCCTACCACCTATTGAAGAATTGTAGCATTGATCTAGTTCAGAACGAGCAAGAAGGCACTCTGAGATTAAATTATTTTTAAAAGATTAATTGAAAACTTTTTTATGTTTTCAGATAATTTGTTAAGTACATTATTAGCACTCAATGTAAGTTGTAGACTAGATTAGAAGCATCCTTGGTATATATGCATTTTCATATTTTAGGTAATCAACATTTTGGAAATGTGATCATTGAAGTGTTAGGACATTGGAGTAGATTTCTTTTATGACTCTTCATAAAACAATATTTAATTATTTTAAAGGTGGAAATTCTTGTTGATGCCTCCATATCAAAAAAATTGTCTATACTAAACAATCATTCTTTAAGGTGATGTAGGCAAACAATTCCTTTATGTGGTAAATAGGGTAACAGAGTCCAAGCATTTGATAGTAAGCTCAAGAAATTAAAACTAGGGAAGAAGTTCTTGTCAAAAAATGGGACTGAATCCTATAAATGTACTAAGGTTCATGTTTACAAAGGTTAATAGAGATCAAACTAGAAGGTCGTGAAAATTACAATGGGAGTTCAATGAGCTTGCAACCTAACTAAAATTTGGCATCAATCCAAAATAATGAAGGCGGTGTAATTTATGAAGGGGGATGTTTCACCCCAATTAGATAGATAAATCAATTCTCAACTACAATGCAAATCCTCCAACCACACTACCGCACCTCACCCCAACTATGGATATCTTTAGGCAACAATGATAAATAAGGGTGTAAAGTTGAGACAAATGGCAAGGAGAAACCTCTTACAAGCGTATGTAAAACATTAGAAAGGAATTGGATTAAGAAGGTAGGAAAATTAATAAGGCTCATTTAAACCAATCCCAATGGCCAAATATATTTTCCATAATAGTATATCTTACAGAAAATGAAGTTAAGATGGGAGACCTTGTCAATTAGTGAGTATTCCAAAACCTGCATTCCAATCGCAAATTGATCAAAATATTGAATGAATTGCATATGGTGATTGAGATCAAGTTTTAAGAAGCACGCTTGTTATTGTTGATGAATGCACTCATGTTGATTAAAAGATTGTCTCAACAAATCCTACCCTCCAAGAAGAAGACATAGGCTCAATCCTTATCATGTGTGCCTCTTGCATATAGCAATAAATCTTATTGGATGGGAGAGCTACACCTATAGAGTGTGGGATGAATGTATAAGGTGGGGTGCAATGATAACTGAGGCACAAACACACACTACATACCACATTCATATATGTGTGGTATTTCAATACCATGTATTCCTCCGACTAAAAATTAGAACATAACCAAGCATGAAAAACATTGTAATATGAGCTTCAAATGCATAACCAAATTATCAAAATCCTACTCATAGCAATTTGGGTCTTGGGTTTTTTATGAAAGAATGGTTATCTTGATATTTGGCTCCTTGATTTATGGTTTTTAGAGATCAAAACATAATAATACATTTTTGTTGGCTTTATTATGTCATGGTGAAACCGATTGTCATGGGATGAATATGATGGTGGTTCTCCTTAGTTATGCATGTGTATTCAATGTCCTAGCTTCTTTAATGCAAATTTGCTAGGTTATAATTATATATAGTTTTAAACTTCAAGCTTAATTGTCCAGTCGCCTCTATAAATTTCTTTGGATTTTTCTCGGTTTCATGATGACAAACAATCATAGTGGCCACACCACTCATTAAATGGGTTGGAAAATGTTTAAACCACAAGTTGAGGGTTGCTTATGTGATTGGGCAGGGTTTAGGGATTTTGATGTTAATATTGAGTGGCTGGCCATGTTTTGGGCATAATTTACGTTGATGTGACTGTGCATTATTGAGAGGAAAAAATTTCAAAGAGATATCTATTTGTCAATTGAATTTAACAATCTTTGTACAGATCTAAAATGAGTTTTAATAAGTGTTGGTGTTTTTGCTCTTGGTTTTGAAAAATAATCATTCCACATAGTTGTTTCAATTTGGTGGCACCAATTTGGTATTTTTTAGAATGAATGTCTATTTTGACATTTTATGGTTTCAAAGGGGTAAGTATATTTTTGTTCAAAAAACATGTTTACAATATTTCTATGTTTGTGTTTATCTGGATCTCTCATTTTATCTCTCTATAACGGTTTTTATATTGGGTCTACATATTGAATTCCCCTCTTTCATATACAAATGGGCCTTAGTGGAGGTTAATCATCATCACCATCATCATCTATGTATATCTATATTTAACTAATCTAATATATTATTATTATTATTTGTTTTATGTTTAATTTACAAATTTATTCTACAAGGTTATAAAAAGTCGTGCTGGTGTATCTTCAATAAGGTTTATTATTGATATATCTTTACAAGAATTGTCTTTTAAGATTTAAAACATAAGAAATGCTAAAGTAATGTAAGTATTTGTGACCTCATTCTCACAAGGTTTTAATACACATGTATTAGATATGAAATCGCAAATGTAATGCCAAATTGACATAACAAAACCATGATAATATTTTGAGAGCTTCGATATTTACTTTGATATAATTCTAACTATGAGTCAGTCAAGCATCTCATGTGACAATCAACAATAGGATCAATTCCAAGGAGGTTCCTTGTCCCACAAAAGGGGGTCCCATACACCAAATTGTTGTCTGGCAAGATCTGATATTTCCATATTGTGATTTTACTCATTACTTTTTAATTTGTTTTTTATGTGTAAATATGTCATTACAACATTTGATGTTGAAAAATCCAAATTAAGCATCCAAATTTCATGGGGGAGAAACAATATAGCTGTGCAACATTCTGTTTCGGTCTCAAAACATATGTCTTCAACCTCAAAAACAATATAGATGTGCAGCATTCTGTTTTGGTCTCAAAACATACGTCTTCAACCTCCAGCAATATATGTAAAACACTTTAATATGTGAGATAATAGTTTAAGAAACTTGGATTTATTCGCCATGAATCAATTTCACCGCTGGAACTGAAGTCCACATATCACAAATCACACTCAAACACTTTATAGTCCACCTCAATATTTAAACTTTCATTCAACAACTGAGCAATAAACATCAGTCACAGATCGAATTGGCAGTTCAGCTTACATCAATGCAGCGATCATGACAATTTGTAGATATTAATGTAAGAAAATATCTGTGGATTGCTTGGATTTTTATCCACCCATCATCGATGAGAAGCTGTGAGATGAGAATTATAATTATTTAATGCCTTGCATTTCCACATCGAGATTACGTGCCTTGCTTTCAATGAAGGTTGGCATTGGAACCGTATGTAGCATTTGGTTGCCAATTCTGTGGAATAGCGTTATTTATAATGAGCGTTTTCCCTGTAGAGAGAGTTGTAAGGCGAATGGAGAACGGAGCAAGTAAAGGGCCACTGCTCAAAGCCCAATTTGCATCCCATGTTTGTTGCATTGGTTGCCAAGAACTAGAGTTTGCCTGCAAAGAATTGAAACACGATGCCGTTATACAAACTTGTAACCCATGCACATTACTAATTACAACAATTAGCAGTTTAACTCTGTAAAACATCCACCTGCAGTTTAACTCTGTAAAACATCCACCTGCATGAGATCGACTGCTCCTAGGTCGCCATCTCCATTTTCGTATTCAACAAGGACCCCGAACCAGTAAGCACTTGACCCTTCATTCACGTGGAAGGCAATATTCATTCCTTGATATTCACAGGGCACCCTGTATAACATTAAAGGTCCTCAATAAAAAGAAGCATTACAAAAGAAACGACTGGAAACGGTGTTTCAAATTCATCTACTAATCTGATCTGCAATCCACGATTGCTGAGTAAAAGATAAATACCTTTGAAACAAAACAGACACCACTCCAGCATTGAGCAGATCTGAAGATCTACCAGGATCAGATGCCATATCGCGGAAGGCAGTACCGCTGAGAACTAATTGTGCATCGCCAGATGATTGGTCTGTAATCACAACGGTCACTCCCGTTTCCGAACACAAACTATTACCTGTGCATGTCACCTGGTTACGCAGACACGAGAACTTATGAGTTGATTCCTTTTAGAGAGTTTTTTTTATCAATAATCCATCTCCAACAACAATGCTCCAATTTCAGCGTACCTGATAGCATGATCCACAACCTTTTCCTCCTTTGAACAGATCTGGACTTGCTGAAGCCACTTTTGAGTCAAAAGGAAACTGTTTCACAAGACTACCATATCCGCATGCACCGCCTGTAGCAAATTGACAGTACAATTTCAGCTTCAATCATACGCTCATCCCAATATATTTCACTAACCGTTCTAATAATAATATAAACTGCGTATGTTAAATTTATCACACACTGAAGAGATTTCCAGCCATTACCTTCGCTTCCGGCGCCATCTGGACTGCCATTCCACCTTGCCGCGCCCGGCTGCCAACCTGCCTCCTCAACTGCGGACGGATTGCGCTTGCTGACGCGCACGCCCTGTGCAGCCTCAGAGCATATCATGAAACATGCTCCCAGGGCTACCAAGTAACGCAAATAAAAATTCCATTTCATTTTGTATGAGGTAATACACCAAGCCACTGGAAAGCGATAGTATTGCAAGAAGGTGGACAAAGATCGATCCCACCCGGAAGAACTGCGGTTCTGCCTGCCTAACTCATTATGTCCGAATCTTATTCTGCCACTTTATTTATACCTTTCGCGGTGCTGCAGTGTCTCAGTACACTAAAATCCTTGGTTCCATTACCGGGCAGATTTTTTTTAGATAAATCCGACTTATCCTCTCAAACTCCTCAATCTGTGTTCACCTTTACAAGACCCTCTTCAATAGAAAACACCACTTGTGAATCTGACTTCACCTTTCGAAGAACCTCTTCAATTGAAAACACCACTTGTGAGATATACATTAGGGCATCTCTCGAGTTCAATAGACCCTCGATCCTCGTAAAGCCATGTTGGAATGATAAGATTGCATGCTTTTAGAAGAAATTGTTTTCACGATGTATTAGCTGTACTCGTATTGTAATAGGATTTTTTAAGTGAGTTTCGAAAATTTTCGATTCAATCATCTTCTTAAAATAGAAATAGAAGCCGTTCGATCAGAATTGATGTCTTTGGTGTAACGTGACTTATGCTTTAAGCTTTAGGTCAGGGTTATATGCTTTTTCAAAATTATATTTTGTTGGATTTAGTGTTTTTTTTTGGGGGGGGGTTGGATTTAGTGTTTTTAATGGTTGTAAGCGTATTACGTATCTGTTAGCATCTAGAACCTTGGTTTCCTCTTTGTTGAGTGTATTTAGGATAAGACATTTCCAACATTCTAACATGCTAAGGATCAAAACGAGTTGCATGAGCTTCTCATGAATTGGACCATCCACATGTGTAATTTCCACTTCTAGCCTATCCATTTATCATCCAATGAATTCAAGCAAGTCACGATGTTTCTCTATCTATTCAAGGTCATGGAAGGATATAGTGTCAAGAGAAAAATGGGCTTGCCTCCATCTGTTCTTGGGCAGGGAAGGATATAGGGTCAAGAAGAATAATGGGTGTCTAATGCACGGGTGGCTTCAACCAGGCAATGTTGTTAACCATCCACTTCTCTGACAAGACACCATGAAGGACGCTTGTTGGTCCACTCTCCCTTCACATGCATGGGATGGTGCTAGTTAAAAAATCGAATGTATAAGAAAATAACATTGCAAAGTTGTTTCATCGAAGCCGCTGCTACCCATATCAATATCCAAATCTTTTGAGCCTTGAAAATTAACAAAACGAATGTATATGTACACCAAATTTAGGTTTTAGATTGCATTTATCATTATCTTGACTCTGTGCATGTACCAGTAGATAATTCACCTACTATTGTAATATGCAGTCCTTAAAACATTTTGAGTCTCGGATTAAGATACAACCAATGGCATAATCTATGTCATGTGTCGTCATGACCAATTCACATATACCTCTATAATGTTCCCATGTTGCTTCACTATGACGTGATCAAGATAATTCTTTTTGGAAAGCAATACAAAGTTCTTGTATTCAATTCTTTATTCTAGTGATTCATCTCATGATGGTATTTATTTCATACAAATTTTTCATTTCATTTTCTTGTCCCCGAAGAGGATATCCGTAGTTTCCATTTACTTTTGTTCCTCGGTAGATATCTCTATAACTATCGTTATTATCAACCATGACGAAGAGCATAGGGCAGCGATAGGCACATATATTATCAATCGTAAAGAAATGGAGAGGAGAGGAGAGTAGAGGAAAGCCCTACTTCTATGTTTGTTTGTACGGATATGAGGGATCAGATGTTGGGCTCACCTACAAGGGCTCCATAGCCAATGGAAGAATTTGTATCACTAAGGAGGAGAACATTAATGGTATCCCTAGTCCATGTAAACATTTGCATGGATTTCAAATTTCAATTTTAATCCCATGGACGAGGAACTTATCTCCTTCTATCTCAAGGGAAGACCAAATAATGGCCTCAAAGCAACAAATTTTGAGGTAATTCCCAACATCGACCTTTATAAGTTCGAGCACTTTTTCTTCATGTGATCTCTCTTTCTGATGACAGATTGAGTATGCTTTTGAAGTAGTTTCTCTTAGAGACACCCATTGTGTAGCTATTGTGGAGTTCAAACACTTTTTTCATCCCTTCCAACCATAAATCGAGTGGACAATTAACACCGATGCGAGAATAGAACCACCTCCTATTATTACAACTCTTCGAATCGCGTGTATATATATACATACCTACTCAATGATTGTAGAGTTAAAAGGTTGATGTTTTCAAAAGAAACTGGGAAATGAGTGAAATTTGTTTTAGTGATTATTAAGATCGTAAGGAATATGGTGCACGATACCTCCAAAGGCTAAGAGAAGTGGAGAATTGATTCTCATCTTCTACGTTCTCTATATCACTAATTTTTTCCATTCTATTGTAACACAACACACTCCTTTTTGTAAGACCCTTATGCTCTAGTATTCCACCAACCACATAAACCATTTTTGTGATGTATGTAGGTGTTTGGTCACTTATTCTAGAGATGGCACACATCATGGAGTATATTTCATATTTCTCCATATCAAGCCATCTTACTTCCCCCCCTTTAAATTAAACTAATATTGATTTGTGATTTATACAATAGAATTTATTTGTAGATATTTAAAGTTGAAATCTAAACGATTTAAAATAATTCAGCCTCAACAGTTATCTCAAGTAGTCATGAGCTAGACGTCAGATCTCTCTGACCAAAGTTGGGGAGTTCATGGACTAGACTCTCTCAGTACCCTCGGGGTTATGCTCCGTAATTAGGCCCAATGGTCTACCCCGTTTACAATCCATCAATAATGGGTAAGTACTCGGAGGTTTTTCCGCAAGGTTGTTCATTGGAACAAAACGATATAAAAGTATTGTAGATTTTACATTTAAAAACAATTTGTGTAAAAATTGCCGGTTAATAAGTGTAATATGCCGAAAATTTGCAAATGTTTCTATGGAATAACTACCTCTTTGTTTTGCTCAGATACTAAATTCGTATTTTCTTAGATCTTTCTTTAGGCTAATTTTAAAAATCTTTCTTTCTGTATCATGAAGTCCTTTAGGTTTTACAACCAACTATAAAGAGGCTATGTTATGCTCAATGTGAAGTCAAAAAATGAGGTTTTTAAGGATTTTCCTTCATCAAAAAATTATTTAAATACGTAATATAATAAATTATAAATCGTAACTCGATTCTTAAATTAATATAGGTTTTATATTGATGATTGGCCTATATCAACCTCCTTTAAGTATGTGAAAATGTGGGAAATGAGTTTAAGTAGAATTTTGATGAATGGTAAATGCTCCAAAAATCCATGACCACTCGTGGATTGATCTATTAATATGTCTACAATGCTGGGATGTCGACCTACAATGGTTTGACATTGATCATCAAAACCATGACTGGATTTAAAGTCTTATTAGATGGGGGAAAAAAGAATTTATGTGTGTTGAGGAAACACATTTAATTTTTCTCAATTTATTTTTTTATAATTAGCAAATGGTATCTCGTAATGATGCATTACCATTCTTTCTTTCGTTTTCTAGGTTCTGTATGTTGTTGGAATGAGTAAATCCTACTTGTCTTATGTGATACTTGATCATTCTAAAGGCAGAATGGTTGTCATTTTTTTTGTCATCGTAATGGAGATCTTGTCCCTAGATGAGAATTTTCCTTCTAAGTTTTAGGGCATTTTTAGATTTAGTTGGATATGAGAGATTGTTTCCAACCAGTTAGATCCTGTCTTGATGTGCTAATATATGATTGACTCTCAAAACATTTTTAGTGTGCTAAGATATGATACATTCTCAACAATTTGTTAGTGTGCTAAGATAGTGAGTCTATCTTGAGGCATAGCTTGATCTATTTATATGAACTTTTTCATATATCATATGCGATTGCATCCTTAATTTTGAGTTGGAATTTTATATTCTTTGCATGAAAATCAACTAACAAAGTTGATAATCGAGTTGTATAAGTCGATTGAATTCAGAGGAAACAAACGGTGGATGCCTGGTCAACCGATCGATCGAAATAAATTGTTTGGTCGAAGGAAAATGACTCGTCGATGTGAAGTCGATAGAACGACCAAAGATCGGCAGGAAATTGACCAAAGTTAACCGAGTCAAGTCGGATAAAACATAATAACTGATAGTAGTTAGGAAGTTGTGGATTTTCATAAATGTGAAGTTGGTTGTATTGCATATATAAATAATAAGCAATGGCTGGGAAGCATGATCATGGCATGGTGTAATGAAGTGTGATTTGTGGTATAGCAAGTCGCGTTTGTAAACACATTTTTTTGAGTGTTTGATTAATAAATGAGTGGAAGCTCACTAGTTTGTTTCTTTTCACCGAGGAGAGGGGTTTCTAGGGTAATTTTTGTGTAATGTGTTGATGATTTGTGTGCCATTGTCTTTTGTTTAATGTCTATAACCACATGATTCAATTTGAAAACCTGTTGTAATCAATATTTAGAACCAACATGTAGAAAACATGCTTAGCATTTCTCTACAGATGCAAGAAGCAATGAACCTTGAGGTCCACATGTGTCGCTTATGGTAGACATTGCTTATGTTACAAAAGAATTCGCCAAGATATTTCCATCATTGTGCCCAACAAGGGATAAAAATGAGTGGTAAGCAATGATCCTTGCATGAATTTTAGCATTCACATGCGTAACTTTATCTTGCAACCGATGCAAATAGGATCCAATGCATTCAAGCAAGTGATTAGCATGTTTCCCAATGTATTCTCAAGCGGGAAGAACACAGGGCAGAGGAGAGAAAAGGTTGGCTGATATATGAGTGGCTTATGCATCGTAATGTTGTTAACCATCCTCTCCTCTGATATCACACCATCAACAATTATTGTGTTTCAACTCATCCTTAACTTGCGAGGGATGGTAATAATCAAACATTTGGATATATAAGAAAATATTGTTGTGACATCACTTCATCGAATCAGCAACAAACCAGATGAGCCAAAGCCTTTTAGGTTTGAAAATTAACAAATATACAGATTAACAATGCAATCAATCTATTCATGCACCAAATTAAATTTTAAGAGTTATAAACATCTTCCATGGAATTCATCATTAGCTAGACTCAATACTTATAGCACTGGATAAATATCTTATTCATATAATTTTTAATCCTTAAAACAATGTGAACTTCAATGGTAGAGAAAATTAATCACTAGATCCATGTCATGTGCCATCTGTTGTTCCTGCTCAGGTAGACTTATGCGATGATGCAAATGAGGTTTCGCAGTGATGCGATAAAATGAATTGGTTACACACAACAATGAAAAAACAAATTGCACTTGGACCAAACAACTAATACATCAGGACTTGCACCTTGTCCCAAGCAGAGATACTTGCCCCTGAGAATTGGAACCGTGGTGGGTGAACTAATATGCCACCATATTCATCACTGAACCAGGATTTATATTGGATTCATTTTAATGTTTTTGAACTGATAGGATACCATCTTCGTAATTGAACCACAAATCTCATCATATAATTCTAATAACGAAACTCACCCCTTCCTATGGATTCTATGGAAGAGTACTTTACCTACCCCCACCACCCTCCATATTTTAACATGTGACCTCCAAGGAGGAAACATGTATTCTTAACCATTAGCTTCATATAATTATGTTGAATCAATTTTCAACTAGAATGTTAAAGATCATGCTATGCTCTCCATTACTCAAAGAGCATACCGAAATATTTGTCACAGTGAGCTCTATCACTTAGAGTTCCCATAGTTTGAGTATTTTGAGAATGAATGTTCCTTTTAAAATCTTGGTCCATGATTTATGGTTCTAGGAGTTCAAACATTTATAATCAATTCTTGTCATGTTTATTATGGCATGGAAAAACTACTCATAATTTGATGATTATGATGATCTTTTTCTTAGGTATCCCCACGCACACTACATCATACTCACCAAATGTAAGGTTGGAAAATGTTTGCACTACAAGTTGAGAGTTTCTCTTGCGATTGGAAATGGTTTTGAGGATTTCCATGTTCATATTGAGATAATAGACATTTTTTGGTCACGATGCAAAACCTTAATGTACATGCCCATTGTTCTTAGGAACAACGTTAAAAGAGGTCCCTTTTCAATCTAACAGTCTTTATGTGGCTCTATACTAATTTTTAAGATTCTCTTTTCGGTTTCACTCTTGGCTTTTAAAACTAGGCTTCGAACTAGGCTTTTGTGCAAGAGAAAATAAATGCGGTTTTGCTATAAACTCAGACAATTCTAGATGAAACGAGTTTCTATTTTTCAACTTTATAACAAGTATTACTAGCATTCGATGGTTTTGTAAAGGGATTTCTAGAAAGATTTTATCTGGAGATACCTAGTTTTGAATTCATGATAAGGATTTTTTTTGCATTTTTTACAAGACAACGAGTCTACATTTGTATTTGGTAACATAACAAATATATTTCTTTATTAAATTGATTAGGTTGTTGATGCAGGGGCATCAAAGCCCGAGAGAAACAGTCGGGCATGATCGACAAAGGATGCCCAGAGGATGGTCGATGACCTCTAGGATGAAGGGCTATAGTCGACAGAAGGTGGTTGATTTGTGGGGTTTCCGACCAACTGAGGTCGATGGCAAACAATCAGGAAAAAGCAATGAAACGGTCGAAGGTGGTATGGACCGGATGAAGAAAACAGTCGGGAGTCGAAAGCGATCGATGAGAGAGTAGGAAGGCCGAGAAGAACAATCGACAGCAGACAGTCGATGAGTATTGGTCGAGATGGAGGCCGGGGAGAGTGATAATGTGAGTCACTTACTAAGGATGAATTCCTTCAGGCGGAAGAGTGGGATAGTGGTCAATGACCGACCAAGAGAAGACTTCAGTCGAAAGACCAAGTTGCATCGAAGTCGAGGCTAGTCAGAGGACTAGGGGAGTCGGTGACAATGCCGACGTAAAGGATGTTGACTACAACAGAGTGGTCGAAGGATGAAAACGATGTCGACCAAAAGGAATCAGAGGGATCGACGGTTGAGTCACTGAGCTGGTTCGATGCAAGAAGAAGACGACGTAGCATGGCGACGACTAAGTTACAACCAAGTATGAGATCAGCTGTTAGGAACCTATGTAAACCCTTCTCTTTACTATGTTAGTATATTGTTGTTGGACGCATATGCTTTGTAAGTCGTCCCGTAGTATTTGTTGATCCGTAGTTTATATTAGCCCATAGTATTGACCCATAGTATTGGACGCAAATGCTTTGTAAGTCGTCCCGTAGTATTATATGTCCCATGGTTTTGACTCATGGTATTGGGCATAGACTTAGTATATAAGTGTGTGTTGAGGTCATTGAAGGCACCATGAAGTTAATTGTATTGAGCTTGCTCAAAGGAGGTTGCCCCCTCGAAGTGGCCCGTGATCAATATAAAAGTGATTCTGTTCTGTTATTTCTGATATCTCGTGTATTTGCATTAATTATTGCAGGTTCATCACATCTGGTATCAGAGCACTTTCCTTGGCACAAGTGGGAAATTTTTTTTCTTTTTTTGGGCGGTGACTTTCAGATCAATTTCTGAAACTTTCTACATAAAATCAGAAGAAACCGATTGCATATCTGAATTCTTGTTTCAAAAATACGCAGTTTCAAAAAAAAAATCATCTCATTTGGAGTTCTAAAAGTGGAGATATCGCGGATTTAAAATCAGCAATTTTTCAGAATTTCGGTGACGGCCGCGGAAATTGCGGCGAGAAAATCTTTTGACCGAGTGCCCAGATTTATATTCCGCTTTCATGGGTAGAAGCAGAGTGGTTGTTCCAGTTCCAGAAACATGCTATAATAGCGATTCTGAGCAATATAGATCCGGTTTTTGAACATTCGGTGGAATTTCTGCCCAAATTTTTTCTGTTGCAAGTACGGATCTGGGAATAATCCCTATCCGCTTAACTGTGGGAAGTACTTGGGCATAAGCCCTAAAACTCATTGTGAGGAGTACCACAGGAACCCCAAAGTAGCTGGCCATTGAGAGGACCTGCCAAGCGAAAAGGGCAACGACCCCTACCTGATTGACTAGTTCCCACCCGTGAGGTAAACCAAGAGCTGTCGTTTGTGGCCAAGCGGTTATCAGTTTTACCTGAGCCGTGGAGTGAGGGGTACTGCCCCAATACGCAAGCCGTCAGACAGCATTGGTGGCCGAGTGAATCCCTTGAACCGATAGGAAGCCGCACATACCTGGGGTCCATATCTATTTTCAGTTACCCAATTGCAGATTTCCTCTGTCCAGAACTGTTGCCGGTCAGTTCCGCGCCGTTGCAGGTCCATCTGTTGCCGATCACTGCTGCACCATTTCAGATCCATTTTGCAAGCCATTCCAGATCCATCCATTCGGCGTTGTTCCAGATTCCTTCCGAGCCGTAGCCGCTCCAGTCTGTACCAAAAAAAAAAAACACCTGGTTATGGTTATCACCCTTGCAGGAGCAAACACCATGGAGGAAGCACTTGCAGCCATCCAAACCAAACTCCAAGATCTGGATGAAAAATTTCTCAACCTCCATCTTCAGCATGCAGCCATGAACAATAACCGACAGCCATAATCTTTTGCAGCCACCAGGTTGTCTTCTTCCAACAATTTTCGTGGGCCGAAGCTTGATTTTCCTCGCTTCAATGGTACTGATCCGACTGGATGGATATACCGAGCAGAACAATATTTCAGTCTGCATAATACTTTTGATGTCCAGAAAGTTCCACTTGCATCCTTTCATTTGGAACAGGAAGCCCTTCAATGGTACCGTTGGTACATCAAAGCTCATCCTGAACCAAACTGGACAGATTTTTGCCAACTCATTTTGCCACGATTTGGCCCTAGTGCTTTTGATGATTTCACAGGAGCACTCACTAAACTTCACCAAATTGGCACAGTGAGAGAGTATCAGACAGAATTTGAGAAATTGGCCAACCACACAGAAGGATTGTCTGATGAATTCTACAGGAGTTGTTTTATAAGTGGTCTCAAGGATGAAATTCGCTCAGAGGTCAAAATGTTTTGTCCCAACACAATGATGGAAGTCCTAGGGTTGGCTAAGCTGGCTGAGGACAAGATTGCAACTCAACAACTCTCCAAACCCACCCTTGTTCCCTTCAGAAATATGGGTTCCCAACGACCTCCCATCACGCCTTCTCCTCAACCAACTCCTATCAAGCATTTGTCTGAGATAGAAATGCAGGCACGCCGAGAAAATGGGCTTTGCTATAATTGTGATGAGAAATTCACTCGGGGACATAGATGTGTTCAACAAAAGCTCTATCTCTTGGATGTGGATTCTCCACCTGCCTTAGAACTTGGTGAAGAAGCTATGGATACAGTGGATGATCAGATCGACATTCAAGAATCGCCTGTTGACACCCCATTTTCGGACGACCCACCTGAGATCTCTCTCCATGCTGTAACCGACGTCACCACCCCACAAATAATGCGGGTCAGGGGATACTTCAAGAAGCTCCCTCTTACCATACTCCTTGATTCTGGTAGCACTCATAACTTCATTGACCCTCGGATTGCCAAACAGGCTGATTGTTTTGTCCATCCTTGCTCCAACTTTGAAGTCATGGTTGCCAATGGGGGCACCTTACCTTGCAAGGGGAAGTGTCACAATGTGCGTATCTCTATGGAAGATTATAACCTACGCTCTGACATGTTTGCCTTGCCCTTAGGCGGATGTGATGTGGTTTTGGGCGTTCAATGGTTACGCACACTTGGCCCCATCTTATGGGATTTTGCTGAACTTTGGATGCAGTTTAAAGTCAATGGGGCATAACACAAATTTATGGGCTTACAACCAGGGTCTCTCTGCATCATCAGTTCACATCGCCTAGAAAAAATCCTTAATAAGAATTCACATGGTGTCATCGCTCATCTCAATTCCATTCAGATGCACCCGTCAACAGTCTCCACTACTTCCTTGGATAGATCTGCAGGTATCTTTGCTGAACCAATGCACTTGCTACCTTCACGAGACCTTTTCGGTAAGAATTTAGCCACATCTACCTTTCAGCAGGAAATGATGGCTATGTTGCATGCAGTACAGAAGTGGCAGCCATACCTATTAGGGAATTATTTCTGCATCAAGACTGATCTCCCGAGTCTGGAAAATTTTCTGGAACAATGGGTCTCCTCCCCAACACACCTGAAATGGGTTATCCAACTCATGGGTTATCCCTATGTGATCACTTACAAGAATGGTAAGGACAATATGGTGGAAGATGCTCCTTCTTGCACAATTGATGACCCAGTTTTGCTTACAACTCTTTCTCTGCTTGTTCCAAATTGGGTGCAATATGTTCAACAGGGCTCTCTCTTCTATGAACTCCATGCTTCTTCATCAACAGGGCACTCTGGGTTCTGCAACATGTATGACCAAGAACAATGTAACTTCTTTTGGCAGGGACTAAAAATGACAATTCAACAAATGGTGGCTGACGATGATAATTTCCAAGTCAATAAGGGTGAAATGACACTCCTTTCGGGATTGCTCAAACCCTTGCCCATCCCTAAACAGCTTTGGCCAACTATTTCTATGGATTTCCTAGCAGCGCTCTGGTGGTACAATACCACATCTCACAGGACACCATATGAAGCGGTCTATGGAAAAACACCGCCAGTTCTTCTTCCATACACCCTTAGCAGCTCCCCAGTTCAGGCAATTGACTCGGTTCTTCGAAACCGCGATCAGATTCTTCTCATTCTGCAGGACAATCTTCACATGGCCAGAATTCGCCTGAATCAACAAGCCGATCAGCACCGTTCTGAGCGCATTTTCCACGCAGCTGACAGGGTTCTTCTTCATCTACATCCTTCCAAGCAATCCTCCTTGACACTCCAAAGGCATCAGTGGCCTGAAATGCAACCCGAGGATGCTACCGGGGAACCACTCCTTCAGCTTTTGCAGCAATTTCTCCAACCAAAGCTTTGAGGACAAAGCTTTTTCTAAGGGAGAGGGGATGTTAGGAACCTATGTAAACCCTTCTCTTTACTATGTTAGTATATTGTTGTTGGACGCATATGCTTTGTAAGTCGTCCCGTAGTATTTGTTGATCCGTAGTTTATATTAGCCCATAGTATTGACCCATAGTATTGGACGCATATGCTTTGTAAGTCGTCCCGTAGTATTATATGTCCCATGGTTTTGACTCATGGTATTGGGCATAGACTTAGTATATAAGTGTGTGTTGAGGTCATTGAAGGCACCGTGAAGTTAATTGTATTGAGCTTGCTCAAAGGAGGTTGCCCCCCTCGAAGTGGCCCGTGATCAATATAAAAGTGATTCTGTTCTGTTATTTCTGATATCTCGTGTATTTGCATTAATTATTGCAGGTTCATCACATCTGAATGATACGAACCATTACACCAAAACCTCGAGATGTTAGTGAAGGCCTCCCACTAGGATCTTAACATCCCACCACGCTCGGCAGTCCAGACTCTGGGCTGGATGTGCGCCCATACGGTGGTGTCCCCTTTGCGCCGTACGAGCCGCGGGCGAACACTGCAATGCCGACGTTTCCACCCGCTCTGTGACTTGAACCTTGGTGGAGGCTCTGATACCAAATGATACGAACCATTACACCAAAACCTCGAGATGTTAGTGAAGGCCGCCCACTAGGATCTTAACATCAGCTACGGTTGGCAAATAAAGAAGTCAATTCCAGTCGTTGGATCCAATGTGGCTGAAGGAAAGGCAATGGAAATTGAAGTCGCAGAAGACATTTCGATAAGAGGATCGGCGTGGTTGACTGACTGCAAGAAGACAAGTCAAAGTATGGTTAGTTCGACGTAGTACCAACTGATCATAGGAGGACGAGTCCAAGATGATAGACAAGAGAAGGATCACCTGTTGATGTATATGTAACTTCGGAATGTATTTCATCTATATATTTATTGTACTCCTATAGAGATTTATTATTCCTCTATACGGAAGTGTCATCATTTGTATTGACAAGTGTCCCAAGTGTGTTTACTTGTCGATGGGTTATTAGAACACCTTGTAAGGGGTCAGCCCGATATAATGTAACATGAAGTTATTGTACCTAGATAGACAAGTCGGCCCCATAAGGTTATAGGGAAAACAGGACAAGTATAAATAGAGATCGGGAGATCTCTATTTGGATCAATTTAGAACTCACACTTCCTTCACTCAGAAAGTGGCGCACATGTGAGGGGGAGGATTAGTTGCTAAGAGGAGTCTATCTCTTGTACTTTGGTTGAGCTATTTCTCTATCTATCTCTGAGGAAGTTGTGGGGTTTTTCACCTTAGGGTTTTCCCCACGGAAACTCTGTGTGTCTATTGTCTCTCATGCTTTTGCTTCTTGTGATGATTAACATGCTTGTTATGATTGATAGGCATTGATATACTATACATGTTATTCTCTCAGTAAAGATCCTAGAGTATTGTGAATTAATGCTCAAAATTTAACATGGTATCAGAGCAAACCCGAGAAGAAGACATTGTGCAGTGACGAAAACTAGGGTTTCTTGGTTATTGGGTTTCTCTCCATAGATTTTGGAAAAGAAGTATAGTAGATTGACTCTACTCATCAGGGAGAATCTATCTGTCCAATCAGAATTCAATTCTGAGCATTTTTAGATTTGGCCCTAAAAATTAGGGTTTCCACAAAAATAGGAATTTCTGAAATCTGAAGACATAGCTGGAAGCTCATTGGAAAAATCGAAGTTTAGAGCTTTGGATCGAGATTTTTGGTTGGATAAATTTCTGGGAAACTCAACTCCTAATTCAGGGTCCTCCATAGTGAACCGAGGAAGACTAAAAGGCATTTCTTAAGGGTGAAGCTTTGAATATCTCAAATTCTAAATACACCAAGCTGATCAGATCATCAATGCGTATCTTTCTATCATTTCAGAAAGGTGAAATTCACTTTTTGAATTTTTAGGGTTTTTCCGACAAACCCTAGTCCGGGACCAGATCCAGTTTTCAGCAAAGCAAGTGGTAAGACCTAAATCTCTTCTATTTCCATTTGAAGTACTCTTTAAGATGTCTCACCACACCAAGCTTGAGGATAAGCTTGAAGGGGCTGATAACTTTAGAGCCTGGAAGTATAGGATTGGGTTAATCCTGGAAGAAAATGAACTGGACTCCTACATCAGCTCTGAGGTCCCTATCCCAGAGGATGAAGAGGCTAAGGTATTGCATAAGAAGAACTTCGTCAAGGAAAAGAGAATCATTGCTGATTCTATCAAATACCATCTCATACCACATGTGTCATCTCTAAAGACACCCAAAGAGATGTTTGACTCCCTGACCAAGTTATTTGAAGGGAAGAACATAAATCAGAAGATGACTCTGCGGAATCAATTGAAAGGGATCAAGATGTTGAATGGAGAGACCCTTCAATCTTACTTCTCCAAGGTCTCTATAATCAAGGAATAACTTGAAGCTGTGGATGAGATAGTGGACAATGGTGAAGTTGTTATGACCACTCTGAATGGCCTACCTAGGTCATGGGACTCCTTTATTCAAGGAATATGTGCAAGAAAGAAATTGATCTCTTTCAGTAAACTATGGGAGGAATGCTCTCAAGAAGAAGCTAAACTTGTGGCACGAGAAGAAAAGATGGGGAATGAAGATCAAGCTCTCACAGCTCACACCAAGGGAAGCAAGGTTAAGAGGGAGAACTCTCATAACAAGAAACATTCTCACCCTTATCACAAGAAGAAAGATCTATCTCATGTTCGATGTTTCGAATGTAATGAGAAGGGACACTTTGCTTCAGGATGTCCCAAGAACAAAAGGGACAACAACAAAAACAACAACTTCAACAAGAAGAAGAAGGGCAGCAAAAGGAGGTATCATGCTCATGCTACTGAAGATGATGAACCTCCAAAGAAGAAGGCTAGAGCAGAAAGTGATAATGATGATTCATCAAGCGAATAAGAGTATGTTCTAATCTCTGCTCTCACAGGTACTATTTCTCATTGTTGTAATGATTGGCTTATTGATAGTGGTGCTTCCAAACACATGACTGGGTTTAAAGAATCTTTTGTAAATCTATCTGAACATGAATCACCCCATAAAGTGAAACTTGGGGATGACTATCAATACCCCGTCAAAGGAAGTGGTGAAGCCTCCTACAACCTAGAATCTGGAAAATCCTTGAAGATGAAAGATGTGTTATTTGTACCTGGACTCAAGAAGAACTTACTCTCCAAGGCTCTGCATTGGATGTGAAAGGCATGAGGGTTGCATTTGTAGATGGCCAAGCCCTAATGTGTCCAAAGGGTAAAACTATTGATGATGCAGTGGTGATTGGAGAGCAAGAGGGAGGATTGTACAAATTGAGGGGACAATCTGAACATGCCATGGTACATGATTCCATGGAGCCAAGCGAACTTTGGCATAGAAAACTTGCACATATGCACTACATAGCATTACCAATTGCAAGTAAAGCTGTAGAAGGTCTTCCTGAAATCAAGACCAAGCATGAAGGTGTTTGCAAAGGATGTGCAAAAGGAATGAACATAAAGAAAGCATTTCGAAGCAGTGAAAGCAAGGCTAAAGGAATCTTGGAAATCATCCACTCAGATGTATGTGGTCCGATGTCATCCAGTTATCTGAGTGGGTATATTTACTATGTCTCTTTCATTGATGACTTCTCCATGAAGACTTGGGTTTGCTTCTTGAAGAACAAAGATGAAGTATTTGATAAGTTCAAGGAATTCAAAACCTTGATGGAGAGCCAAACTGATAAGAAGATCAAAATATTCAGATCTGACAATGGTGGAGAATCCACCTCGGGTGACTTCAAGAAGCTATGCAGTGATTCAGGGATTAAGAGGGAGTTGACTGCTCCTTATAATCCACAACAGAATGGAGTTGTAGAAAGAAAAAACAGAACAATCATGGAAGCAGCAAGGGCAATGCTACATGACCAGGATCTACCTATGCATCTATGGGCAGAAGCAGCTAGGACAACTGTATATGTGCAGAACAGAACACCCCACAAGATATTGGACAACAAGACACCAGAAGAGGTCTTCTCTAGTAAGAATCCTGAAGTCATCCATCTAAGAATATTTGGTTGTCCAGTAGATACTCATGTGCCAAAGGAAAAGAGGACTAAGGTAGATCCTTCAGGAAAGAAGGATATATTTGTGGGTTACAGTGAAAGCTCGAAGGCTTTCAGAATATACTTTCCAAGGTTCAAGAAGATTGATGTCAGCAAGGATGTAACATTTGATGAAAACTCAGCATTCGTCAAATCAAGGAAGACATGTGTTGAATTTTACGAAGAACCTAAGGAAACTAGATTTCAAGACACTACCATGACTGAAGGAATTCCATATGTTGATCGTGGAATTGAAGATCCGCAACAACTAGTAGATCCACCCCATGAGAATGACTCTCACAAGAGAAAACCTGCATGGGATAGAGAGCTCATTCAAGATGCAGAAATAAATGGCATTCCAGAAGAAGAACACAGAGCAAAGAAGAGAACCAGATCACATACCAGCTATGTTGCTTTAGTCTGTGATATCATGAACAAAGAACCTTCCAATTATGAACAAGCAGTGGAAAAGAAAGAATGGAAGGATGCCATGATCGAAGAATACCAATCAATAATGAAGAATGATGCTTGGGATGTTGTCCCAAGACCTGAAGGGAAGTCTGTTGTGACTTCCAAATGGATCTACAAGATCAAGCATGCTGCAGATGGCAGCATAGAGAAATAAAAGGCAAGATTCGTAGCTCGTGGCTTCTCTCAGAAAGAGGGAATAGATTATGAAGAAACTTTTTCTCATGTATCCAGGTACACTTCCATCAGATCATTACTTGCCCTGGCTGCAGTGATGAAATGGAAGATACACCAGATGGATGTCAAGACTGCTTTCTTGAATGGTGTAGTTGAAGACGAAGTGTATGTGGAGCAGCCACTCGGTTTTGAAACACATGACAGGGAGTCATATGTGTGCATATTGAAGAAAGCCTTGTATGGCTTAAAACAAGCTCCTAGAACTTGGTATGGTAGGATGGAAAGTTTTCTATCTAGTTTGGGCTTTACCAAGAGTAAAGCGGATTCCAACCTTTACTACAAGGTTGAGGAAGGAAATCCTGTGATTCTACTCCTGTATGTGGATGACCTATTTGTAACAAGAGATGATAGACTGATTGCCGATGCAAAGAGGAAGCTTGCTCCGGAGTTCGATATGAAGGGCTTGGGGATGATGCACTATTTTCTAGGTATGGAGATGTGGCAGAGTGCAGATGGGATCTTCCTTTGACAAGGGAAGTATACAGTAGATATCATGAAGAGGTCCGGGATAATGGATTGCAAGGCCATGGCCACACCTATGGCATCGAACCTGAAGCTTCTATCTGATGCTTCATCTGAGTCGGTTGATGTCTCTATGTATCGTCAGATGATTGGGTCCTTGATGTACCTGAAGAACACGAGACTAGATATTTGCTTTGCGGTGAACACATTGAGCCAGTTCCTAACGAATCCAAGGAGTGTTCACCTGGTTGTTGTAAAGCATATTCTGAGGTACCTGAAGGGTACAGTTGATTATGGGCTCAAGTATGAAGCGAATCAAAAGTTTATCCTGCAGGGTTATGTTGATTCATATTGGGCAGGCAGTGCTGCAGATAGGAAGAGCACATCTAGGTGCTGCTTCAGTATGGGATCAGGTGTGATCTCTTGGTTTAGCAGGAAGCAGTCCTGCGTAGCACTGAGTACAGTCGAGGCAGAGCATGTTGCAGCCCTGTTCGGCTAGTTGTGAGGCAGTATGGCTTCGAAAGCTACTGTCAGAGTTATTTGACCTCCCGCTGGAGACTACTGGTATATTTTGTGACAACCAGAGTTGTGTGAAGCTGTCTCAGAACCCGATGTTCCACGACAGGTCGAAACACATTGAGATGAAATATCACTATATCAGGGATATGGTGCAAAGAGGAGCAGTGAAGCTCCTATATATTGTGACGGATGAGCAGATTGCAGATGTGCTGATGAAGCCACTAGCCAAAGTGAAGTTCGAATACTTTAGAGAGAGGCTTGGCATTCTTCAGATCGACAACACTTCAAGGAAGAAGTGATGGACACATTTGCTGAAGACATTCCAAGCATGGTGGAAGGAGGATCTTTCACATGGCTATGGATGTAGGCGTTGGATGATGAGCATTAGGATGTTCTAGTTTCCTGCTCTATATGATCAGTTAGATCATTTATTTGTATGTATGTATGCATCATGTTGGATGTTGGATATGATCAGTTGGATCATTTATATGTATGTATGTATGCATCATATTGGATGCTGGATATGATCAGTTGGATCTTTTATATGTATGTATGTACGCATCATGTTGGAATGCTGGATATGATCAGGTAGATCATGTATTTGTATATGTATCAGGTGCATACTTGTATGATCACGTAGCATCATGTACTTATGTATGTATCAAGTGGATGCATTATGTATATCAGATGGATGCATTTGTATGATCAGGTAGATCATGTATGATGATATGTATCAGGTAGATACTTTGTATGCATCAGATGGATGTGTTGTTTTATCAGGATGATCACAGATGACGAGCTTTAGGATGTTGCTCCAGATGATACGCATCAGGTTGATGGTTTGATGATGATCAGGTTGATCATGTGATGATGTACATTAGGATGATGTATTGTGAGTATCGGTTTGATACTCTGTGGCCGTGGACAGGTTGTGCAGGTAGCATAGAAAAGACCCTTTAAAAATCGGACAGGTAGAGCGGTGTGATCGTAACATCCTGGGTTGCTCTATCAAGATCCAGACAGGTAGAGCAGTGTGCTCATAACATCCTGGGATTCTGCTGAGTAGGTTTTTCTACAGGTAGCATAGAAAAGACCCTTTAAAATATGCGACAGGTAGAGCGGTGTGCTCGTAACATCCTAGGATGCTCTATCGAGATCCAGATAGGCAGAGCGGTGTGCTCGTAACATCCTGGGATTCTCTGAGTAGTTTTTTCTACAGTTTCGAATAGAAAAGATCCTTTAAAATCCAGAAAGGTTGAGCGGTGTGCTCGTAACATCCTGGGATGCTCTATCGAGACCAACCGGGTAGAGCGGTGTGCTCGTAACATCCTGGGATGCTCGGAGTAGGTTTTGCGAAAGTTCACATAGAAAATATCCTTTAAAATTCAGACAGGTAGAGCGGTGTGCTCGTAACAGCCTGGGATGCTCTATCGAGATCCAGACAGGTAGAGCGGTTTTGCTCGTAACATCCTGGGATGCTCTGAGTAGGTTTTGTGAAGGTCAACATGTAAGAGAACCTATAGTCTGCGCTAGGTTTTGTTGACAGCACGTAATCAGTCCCTGGGATCCACAGTATGGCCACTGATGATGAAGACCTGCAGGTGGTGGGCCTACATCCAGTATGAAAAAGGAATATCTTTGTAGAACTTCCGATGACGAGTAGATTCAGAGATTGATCGAGATAGCAGCAGCGACGATGACAATGATTCGAGGATGATGATTCGCTGATGATGATCCAGAGAAGAAGACTTGTGCTAGATGATCTGTGTCGAGAAATACCTTCCTAGTTAAGAGGGAGTGTTGATGTATATGTAACTTTGGAATGTATTTCATCTATATATTTATTGTACTCCTATAAAGATGTATTATTCCTCTATACGGAAGTGTCGTCATTTGTATTGACAAGTGTCGCAAGTGTTTTAAATTGACGATGGGTTATTAGACCCACCTTGTAAGGGGTTGGCCCGGTATAATGCAATATGAAGTTATTGTAGCCTAGCTAGACAAGTCGGCCCCCATAAGGTTATTGGGAAAACAAGACAAGTATAAATAGAGATCGAGAGATCTCTATTTGGATCACTTCAGAACTCACACTTCCTTCCCTCGGAAAGTGGCGCACATGTGAGTAGGTAGGATCAGCTGCCTAAGAGGAGTCTATCTCTTATACTTTGGTTGAGCTATTGCTCTATCTATCTCTGAGGAAGTTGTGGGGTTTTTCACCTTAGGGTTTTCCCCACGAGGAAAACTATGTGTGTCTATTGTCTCTCATGCTTTTGCTTCTTGTGATGATTGACATGCTTGTTATGATTGATATGCATTGATATACTGTACATGTTATTCTCTCAGTAAATATCCTAGAGTATTGTGAATTAATGCTCAAAATTTAACACGACCAGGGGGATTTTCGACGACCACTAGTGCGAGAAGACTGACAGTCAAAGCCAGGAATTCGAGTAGGAAGTTGTCGAATTATAGTCGACATGAAAAAAGTTCTAAGTTAGACAAAGTCTAAACATCGACATCGACAGAAAAGGAAGGTGACAAGGTGGAGCGGCGACACCGACGAAAGCGGCGAAGGCCAAGCGAGGAGGATGGGGCAGACTAGAATCCGTGGAGAATAAGTGAAGCCGACAAGTTATGTCGAGCACTGACGAAACACGGGATGGTCGACATGTCAACGAGGACGGTGATAAGAGCCGACCACTGTAGCAAAGTCAGAGAGGTGCATAATTCAAAGGCGACAGACCTGCCAGTCCTTGAGGGTTGTTGGGGGAAGTTATGGCAGTTAAGAAGGTGGTTGAAAACTAGAGCAAGTGTCACCATAGGAGGAGGTTTCGCAGAGTGGTCAGGGGCACTGAAAACTACAGGATCCGTCTGGTCAGATCTAAGCGGCGGACAGAGAAGGACGTCTCGGGGAATGGCAGTGGACCTCGAGAACAACATCAGAGCAGAGTAGAAGACTGGTGCAGAGGCACAGATGAAGGCACCGGTCATCGTTCTTTCATTCTTGCCTTCAGCAGAGAAGAGGGAGGAAGAGAGGGTCACACATAGGGAGAAACACACTATTTACTTAGAATATTGTAATAGGATGAAGGCCGACTTGTTTATTTGCTTTGTAGTTAAAACATTGTAATTTGATTCAAGTAATAGAAGCCAGCTTCTGGCATTTAGTTCACACCTAGTCCTTGTGAGCGCATTTGTGTGTTGTTGTGTTTTATTGTTAAGCAAGGAGGTTATCCAGATGGATATCGGTGGCCACCTACCTATTCCACTGGCTCAAAATAGTTTCCCATTTTTCCAATTTTCCAGTAATTTTTCTATAGTTGTTCGAGTCCCAAACTTCTGGGGCCGTTTTGAGGCCCAAAATGACTTTTTTGGGGAAATATTGGTTCGACGGAGCCTATTTATTTTAGGGTCCTCATCATAGTCCTCATATAGTTCTTTCCAATGGGCTACCGAGTGACCCAAATGGAGATCGTATGCAAAAGTTATGACCCTGAGAAGTTGACTATTCAACTAACCAACTTGGGGCCGCAAACTTTATGACGGTTCATCTTCTAGGGTTAGGTTTTTGGATGTTTGGGATTATTTCCCTTATGATTATGATAAATAGGCCCTTTCGACCTCTCTTTGTAATCATCTTGGCACGAATGAGCACAGCGGCCACATCTCTTCTCAGAGATAGCTACTACCATTCTAGTCGTTGTATTTACAGTCTGTTCTAATTCTGATATTTAATAGAATATGTGTTTACTGTATCGCTGTGTTTCTTTCCATATATCTGTGTATGTGAATATATATATCTGTATATGATTCTGTATATGCTATCATTTGTTTCGTTCCCACACAAATCCGAATCAGGAGGTCCGACCAGACCCGCCCTTTGCCAATTGTTCTCCAATTGACCTTCAATTTGTCAATAAAATAGAGTTAGAGCTCATCATTTGGATTCATGTGCACAAGAAGTATAAAACTACATTTCATTTATTTGTAGGTTCAATTATCTATGTAATTGTATCACAATCTTACTCGGCTTGAAGCTTATTATTCTCGAGTATAAATGTTTCCTACCACCTATTGAAGAATTGTAGCATTGATCTAGTTCAGAACGAGCAAGAAGGCACTCTGAGATTAAATTATTTTTAAAAATTAATTGAAAACTTTTTTATGTTTTGAGATAATTTGTTAAGTACATT